>CM035442.1:131147952-131345452 GCA_020310875.1 Ceratopteris richardii
ATCTATCTATCTATCTATCTATCTATGTATTCATCTATCTATCCATTCATTTATTCATATGTGTATATATCCATCTATTGTCTATTCATCTACGTTTCATAATGCATGCCAAGCCATATGGCAAAAGGAAATTCCGATACAAGATTTTGTAGGGTCTAAGTGGAAAAACTTCATTTTTTACAAAATGCACATGGAATATCAATGTGCTAGAAAATCGATTTTCATGTGAAATTCATGGTATAGACTGTGTTTGATAGGCTTTACAAGTATATGAGTTTTCATGTGATTTAGAGACATAAAAATTTTTGCCCTAATTTCCAAAATTTGACCAGCTTTGACCGCTACCCTAGATTTTCTTGATTTCTTCCAAAGTTTGCATGTGAACTCCCTTTGACATCCTTGATGCATCTTGGACTTCTCAGGGAATTCAGGCTACCTTCACCGAATGTGTTTCCTGTAGGCCTTCATGAATGAGAGAGGATCTCGATGACATTCGCCCCCACTAAACATGCGATTCCTCCGGAAGCGCCACTCTAGTCTTTCTGAAAAACAAAAATTTCTAGGCATCAAATGTTTTTATAGGCAACATAAAAAACATGGAAAAAAGAATTGATCATATGCATAAATGAGTAAGCACTATGACATGAAGCGAAATTTGCATGAAAGAAAGAATTGAAATAGGCAACATGAACAAGCAACATTGACAATTAAGAAAGAAAACAAACAAGCATCAATATGAAGTGGAAGTGGATGTATTGAGTCGTTTTATGCATCAGCTCCTCTCATCTTGAAGAAAAATTTGTACCTTTTTCATAAAACAATCTACGTTAAATATGATTATAAACAAAGATTTAGGATTTTCAAGAGACATCTTTCATCTTTAGCTTATTTTAGATCAACTTCCTTTCTACATAAATATGAATATGCTCTTTCTCTAATAACATCCAAGGAAATCTAACTAAAATCCACTAATGCATAAATCTACCTATGTAGCCCGTGATTTATTTTGTTATGCCTCCTTAGCTTCCTCTCTCTCTCTCTCTCTCATTCTCTCTCTCTCTCTCTCCCTCTCTCTCGCTCCCTCTCGCTCCCTCTCTCTCTCTCTCTTTCTTAAATGATGATTTGGTGACTTTATGCTTGCGTTCACTTTTTTGGGGTGGAAAAAAGTGTAAACTTCTTGGTAACATGTAGAAGCTTTGTTTTTTTTTATGATGGGGAAAAATTAAACCCGATAAAGGTACAACTAGTTTTTATGATGGAGAAAAGTTGTTTAAACTCCGATACAAGTGTTGTGAGGTGGACTAAGGATGTAGAAACATGAAGTAGCAGGAGCTAGGACTTCAACAATTATGCTTTCGATACAAGATACATATGCATGTTTATGTATGAAAGTCATGTCACCAAAATAAACCTCCAAATCTACATGTCCTATCTTTCCATAATCCTAGATTATAACCGATTTCATAGTAGATAAATTGCTACTTAAGATACAATTTTACACAAGTAGAGAAATCATCATTTGTCCTTTTGACTCAAGTGATGTGGATATGCAATGCAATGCAAAGATTGAAAAGAAACATGCATGAAGTGAAATTGGAAACAAGCAAGAATGGAAAAAAATAGGGGAATGAAATTGAAAAAGCATGAACTTGAAAAAGAAATGATATTCTTTTTTTTTATTTTTTTATTTTTTTATTTTTTTATTTTTTTATTTTTTTATTTTTTTATTTTTTTATTTTTTTATTTTTTTATTTTTTTATTTTTTATTTTTTTATTTTTTTATTTTTTATTTTTTATTTTTATCGTGGATACTTTGAATAGCTTTATCCTTTCACCTGCAATCAAATTTTTTAATGCAACACGATTTAATTCACAAAGAGTATACGTACCATTGTTGTTGACTTTTGATACAATGTATGGCCCAAACCACGGTTGAGTGAGTTTTTTGTGTGCATCATATGAAGAGTCAAATGTACTATCATAAATGAGCACCCAATCTCCTACTTCATTTGGCGCAGGATGTAATCGATGAGTGTTATCAAAATAATGCTTGTTCTTCATTCTAGATTCTCTTAATTTTGTAACAACATCATCGAGTCTTAATTTACCTTGTTCTAATTGTTTAATGTGCAAAATCAAAAGATCATCAATAGACATGTTTTTAGACCAAGGCAAATTTGACCATGCAAAAATACAAGACTGAATTGGAAACAACAATTTTTCACAGTACATGATTTGAGGAGGCATATACCCAGTAGTATGTGTGCACGTCATTCTATCTGCCCAAAGTGCAAAAGGTAAGAATCTAGGCCATTCTTTAATGTCACTCTTATATCCTTTATATATGGCTTTCACAGTACATGGATGCCCTCTCTCTATTTTATCATTGGCCTCTGGATTATATGCAGTAGTGAGAGACAAATGAATACTTTGATGTTCAAAGAACTCTTTAGCTTCTCTCGCATTTAACTCTCCACGATCAGCAACTACTTTCTCTATTTACCCAAAGCAACTTATGACATCTTCAAGCAAGAATTTGCAAACATTGACATTCGTTTTGTCAATACCTCTAGGACATAGGTACAAGATCTACTACCACTTGTGGTGAATACAGGTGGATAAGTAGGATGCAAAGGATCTCTATGTTTGACTGACAAATGAAGTTGACAAGTAGAACATGTAGAAACATAGTTACTAATGTCAACATACATCTTAGGCCAATAATAGGTACTTCTAATTCTTTCATATGTTCCAGAAAATCCTTTATGACCTGCCCATAATGTCTCATGCATTTCCTTCATTACTTGCAATTGAAGACCTCGCTTTCCTAGGACTTGTTGTGGATTCTTAACCTTACCCTTAGCATGTCTGCAAAGATAACCATTACGTAGGAAAAAATTGTAAGCTTGTTTCCTAATATTACGGAATCTATTTGTAGTCCAGCTAGGTAATGATTGCAGTGTACTCAAATACTTTCCTATGTCTCTCCATTTATCTTCGTACTCACACTCATGAAATTGATCATACTCGTATATATGTGGAACATGGTCAACTAAGTTCACATTATTTATTAGATCACGTTCAAGATCATCATCAAATCTAGCTCTCGATAACATATCAACAACTGAATTTGACTTACCTGAAATATGAACTAACCCAGGATTTATGAACTTAATATATGAGATCCATCTAAGCATGGCTATATCAAGAGATGAACAATTGGCTATCATTCTAATGAGAGGCAAACAATCAGTCTCAACTTTGACATTTGCACCAATGAAATATTCTTTGTCTGTTTTCAGAGTTGTTACCATAGCCCATAGTTCTTGTTTGGTCTGTGGATGACATCCAGATGAATCTAAAGTAATGTCCTTTACACATTCCTCACTCCCTTTGATTGGAATATCATCAATGAATGGAATGGTTATATGAGGAATAAAATCATGTAAGACCATATTCATAGCATTCATCATATGAACCACAAAATTAGTTGCTCCTTGAGGTACAGTATACATTCGCACTAAGCCTAAAGGATTTTTCATTATGGTTATGTCACGACTATCAATTGGTAATTGGAATTGGTCATACCCAGAATATAAATCACCTATTGAATATATAGAATGTCCTGAAAATGATTCAACAAACATAGTTTCTCATTCTTTTCAGACACAGTGAACCATCTATTTGAGTAAGGTGCAAAAGATGGCTCTAAAATTCTCATGTTTATCTTCTCCTTAACTAGTTTCATTAGCTCGGGTAAGTGAGCTTTTGGAACTGGTTATAGGATGAAGATTCCATGGAATATGTGGAATAGTAAAGATTATCATGGATGCAACTAGCTTAGGATATGTGCAACCAATCTCATGAGGATACATATTAAAGGCTTTTCCATGGCTATGTATGAATCTCTTAAATGTATCTCTCTCTGTTGGCAATAGAAAGTCATCATCTCTACCAATTTTCACCTGTTTGATTGTCTTGTCCATGAATGTATGTCCTATATTTTTCTTATCCCGAAGAACCCTTGAAAACTAGATTTTGTGCTCTTTGATCCTCCAAATGTCCTTTGATGAAGATGAAAAATTTTAGGGCTATGTTTTGAAAGGTCTCCTTTAAGAATATGCAAAAAAAACTCCCATCTGAATCTTCCTTATACAAGTTTGACTACACTTGCAAGTTTGCAAGGTGGCATTAAGGTGTCTGTGAAGCTCTAATAGCCTTGGAAATTTATCCAAATATGTAGCCACATATGATCTTTATACATGCCAAACCATATGGCTAACAAAAATTCCTATACAAGATTTTATAGGGTCTAACTAGAAAAATTACATTTTTTATAAAATACACATGGCATATCAATGTGCTAGGAAATCCATTTTCATGTGGAATTCAGGCTATAGACTGCCTTTGATAGGCTTTATAAGTACATGAATTTTCATGTGATTTGGAGATATTGAAAATTTTGCCTTAATTTCCAAAATTTGACCAGCTTTGACTGCTACCCTAGATTTGTTTGATTTCTTCCAAAGTTTGCATGTGAACTCCCTTTGACATCCTTGATGCATCTTGGACTTCTCAAGGAATTCTGGCTACCTTCACCGAATGTGTTTCCTGTAGGCCTTCATGAATGAGAGAGGAGAGAAAATCTCGACGATACCGATATAAGCGTAAGTATAGGCATCGTACAACCATCAGTATAAGCATCAATATATTCCTCAGAATACTGATGCTCATACCGGTGCCTATACCGATGTTTATACCGATGGCGTGTTTTAATAACCTAGGAGAAAAAAGTCGACAGTCACCTCTATTTTGAACTGCATAATATTAGTGTCGAGTTTGTGCATGTACATTGTGATCATCCACCTGCATTATGATCGTCTTGTGCACACATACAAATCTCTCTCTATATACACACATGTCTCTCTCTAGATCTCATATCTTGGTAAGTGATGCACGTACTCTTTCACCCTCTTTCTTTCTCTATATTTTCTCTTTTCTAATTTCTCTATTCTTTTGTTTTGCTTCCACGAGCTTTTTGACATCAGTTCTTTGGAATTTGACGAGAGATGATGTTGATTGAGCTTTGATGATAGAGATCCAAAGAATTACATCGATGTAAGTGATTGTTTTGTTCTCTATTAGAAATAGAGATAGAGAGAGAGAGAGAGAGAAATAGAGAGAGAGAGAGACAGAGAGAGTCAGATGAAAGAGAGAGAGAGATGAAAGAGAGAGAGAGAGAGAGAGAGAAAGAGAGAGAAAGAGAGAGAAAGAGAGAGAGAGACATATACACACACATAGATGTAAGTGATTGTTTTTTGTTCTTTATTAGAAATAAAGATAGAGAGAGAGAAAGAGAAAGAGAGAGAGAGGGATAAAGAGAGAGTAAGAGAGAGAGAGAGATACCTACACACACATGCATACTCATGTATATGAATGCATACATACACACACACACAAATATACACACATGCATATGTATACATACATACACACATGCATACACACACATACATACACATATGCATACACATATGCATACACATACACTCACATGCATACACATACACATACACACACATGCATACACGCACACATGCATACACACACATACATACACATATGCATACACATACACTCTCACATGCATACACACATAAGAGAGATATATACATACACACATACACACATATTCATACACACATCTTTATACATACACACATAGACACACCCATATACACACACACACTCACATACATATTACGTACACACATGCATATTCATGGATATGCATGCATACATACATACATATACACACACACACACATATACATACACACATGCATATGTATACATACATACACACATATACACATACACACACATATACATACATGTTTAATGTCTAGGTCTTTCAGATTAGGGTTTTAGGTATTTTACATACATGCACATATATACACGTACATATATATACACATGCATACACACACAAACAAATACAAATGTCACATATACATACACACATACATACGTATACATGTTTTAGGGTTAGGGTTTTAGGATTGGGGTTTTGGATTTACATACATACACACATGCATACACACATAATACATATACGCATACACATATATATACACATGCATACACACATACACACATATACATGTTTTAGGTCTAGGTCTTTAGGATTAGGGTTTTAGGGTTTTACATACATACACATATGGATACACACATATACACATACACACACATGCACACATATACACATATATATACACATGCATACATGCACATATACACATAAGTCACATATACAGTTTTAGGATTAGGGTTTTTGGCTTTGACATGCATATACACATATACAAACATAATACATATACACATACACATATATATACACATGCATACACACATATACATGTTTTAAGGCTAGGTCTTTAGGATTAGGGTTTTAGGGTTTTTACACATGCATACATATATATACACATACACACATAGTAGATATACACATACACATGTATATATACATGCATACACACAATACATGAATTAGGTCTAGGTCTTTAGGAGGTTTTTACACATGCATACACATATATACACACATAGTACATATACACAGACACATATATATATATATATACAGATGCAGACACACATATACATGTTTTAGGTCTAGGTCGTTAAGATTAGCATTTTAAGGCTTTTACACATGCACACACATAATACATATACACATACACATATATACACATGTATACACACATATACATGTTTTAGCTCTACGTCCTTAGGATTAGGATTTTAGGGTTTTTACACATGCATACACATATACACACATAATACAAATATAGATACAAGTATATATACACATGCATACACACATACATGTTTTAGGTCTAGGCCTTTAAGATTAGGGTTTTAGGGTTTTTACACATGCATACATATACATAATTAAAATAAATATATATAATTAAATATATAAAAAATAGGGTTTTTGATTTAATAATAATATATATAATCAAATAAAATTTAGGAAAAATTTGAAAATATATAATAAAATCTACTATGTGTAACTAAATATATAAAAATTAGGGTTTTTGAATTAAATTAAATATATAAAAAAAGATTTTAGGTTTAATATTCATATATATAATCAAATAAAATTTAGTAAATCGATTAGAATATATAATCAAATGTACTATGTATAATTAGATATATAAAAAATTAGGGTTTTTGAATTAAATTGAATATATAATTAAATATATATATAATAGGATTTTAGATGTAATATTAGTATATATAATCAAACAAATTTTAGGAAAAAATTAGTATATATAATTAGATATGTAAAGAACCAAGATTCTATGATAAATATTACTATAAATAAATAAATATTAAAAGAACTAGTGTTCTATGATAAATATGAGTATACATAATAAATATTAGTATATATTACGGT
This sequence comes from Ceratopteris richardii, assembly GCA_020310875.1. Classification (NCBI taxonomy): domain Eukaryota; kingdom Viridiplantae; phylum Streptophyta; class Polypodiopsida; order Polypodiales; family Pteridaceae; genus Ceratopteris; species Ceratopteris richardii. The sequence continues at coordinate 131,155,412 of CM035442.1, forward strand.
TTTTGAATTAAAATAAATATATATAAAAAATAAGATTTTAGTATACATAAACAAATATTAGTATACATAAAGAGACTTATATAGATGATTTGTAGTAAATACATACATCTATACTGATGATAGTATATTGGCATCCATATTGATGCTTAAAGCAACAGTATTGGACAGGTACCAATGCATATACTGCCATCGATACCAATGCTTATACCAACCTTATTGTATCGACGTGTATACCAATGCTTACATCGATGTTAGGGGTAAATTGCCCTCGTATATTTGTGTTAGTATAAGGCTCGGTATGCCCCTCATATGTTGTAGTGATACTTCTCTTGTATTGCGACTCCAACACGTTGAGAATAATATGCATTGTTAGTCATTATATCAGTGACATTCTTCATACTGTCCACACGAGCTACAACATATATTTTTACAAGGGAAGTTGAACTTTTCTCCTTATGACAAGTATTGATTGCCTCCAAAAACTTGCCTTCCTTTGGACATATCATCATGACATTAATCAATATCTTCTTTGAACAGCTTTTCCATCCCTATAGTGCTATTGCACATCCATACATTAGTATATAATCAAACACTATTTATTTTAGGATAGGTTCTATTTTTTCTTCACTTTATCTGCATATTCTATCTACAATTTATTGTAATCTAACATAGTGAATCCCATTCATGTAGTTGATATTAAAAGCATCTTTAAAAAATAGGTTACAAATAACATTGAGAGAAATTCCAAATGCTAAAGATGCTTGAGCCCATTCAAAATGAAACTCAAAATTATCTTGCATCTCAAGAGTTGCATGCACTGTGTTTTGTGATTTAATATGATAAATAGTAGGTTATAAATTATTAGGCCTATCTGCTCTACTAGATTCACTTGATGCACTCTTTCTTGATATATCTAGAGAAATCAGATTACACTCATCCTCATTATTCTCAAAATAAGTATGTGATACTTGAGTAGATATATCACAAACTTCTTTTCTTCCCATTGATATATCTATTAGTCCTTCTTCTACGTTTTGACTACTTCTTGAAATTATTGTGAGCTACTCATGCTTCTAAATCTCTTTGATGTGATGCCTTGGGGTTTATACTTGTTTGCATAACTTGCAAAATATACTCATATATCACTAGCTAGGTTTGGGCATCTTGCAACATTGTTATGTGCACTGAAAGAATCCTCTTTTATCTGAGTTGTGTTTCCTAGATAGCAATTTCCACTACATTTTCATTTTATTGTGGATATCATTCACCTTCTTGATGAATAGTCATATACGACCATTCTTTTCCCTTTTCCATAATGCTTACCTTCTTGATGAATAGTCATATATGACCATTCTTTTCCCTTTTCCATAATGCTTACTTTAATGTATAAATTTATATCTACAAAAAAGAGAACATAAATCCATATCAAATAAGATATGCATTCCATAAATTATATATCTTAAAATATATAAAAACTATTTTGAATCTTTCTCTTAAAGTTTTTTAATCTATTCATCTATGTATGTATGTATCTATTTTCCATATTTCTATCTCTCTATATATCTACTTCTTAAATGCATGTATCTATTCCTTTATTCATATATACACATACTATTGTGAATTATAAATCAACTTTATAATTCATATAATAGCATAGATCAATTATATAAATCAAACAATCACAATAGATTCTAAATCACAATCATACACACACACACAGTATTCTTTAGTAAGAATCAATGTTAAGTTAGGCAACCACAATATTTTCGAATCATACATACATATACATATACTATTGTGAAGTAAAAATCAATGTTGGGTCATACAAATGCAAGAATCAATGTTGAGTGAGAAAATCACAATAGTTTTTGACTTAGATACAACACATACACATACACATACTATTATGAAGTAAGAAGGAATAATGAGTCAAACAATCACATTAACTCTTTGATCAAAATCATACACATACATACAAACAGACATATACACATATTATTGTGAAATAAAAATCAATGTTGAGTTAGAAAATCAAAACAGTTTTTGAATCACAATCATATATATACATACACATACTATTCTGAAGTACGAATATGAGTTAGAAAATCACAATAGTTTTAAATCATACATATACACATACACATACTGCTATGAAGTAAGATGCCAATGTTAAGTCAGCCAATCATAATAGTTTTTAGCTCATAATCATACACACACATACGCACACACACATATGCATGCACACATACACATACTATTTTGAAGTAAGAATCAATGCCAAATAAAAAATTCACAATAGTTTTTTTGCTCATAATCATACACACACATGCATACTCACATATACATGCACATACCATTTGAAGTAAAAAGCAATATTCAATCAAAAAATCACAATAGATTTTAAATTGGAATCCTATAAACACACATACACATACTATTGTGAACTAAGAATCAATGTTGATTCAAACAACCATAATAGTTTTAAAATCACATATACACACACACATACCGACACATATGCATACTATTCTGAAGTGAAAATCAACGTTGAACTAGATAATCATAATAGTTTTTAACTCAAAATGCCTACAAATGCATACACATAGAGATATACCCATAGACATACTATTGTGAAGTAAGAATCAATGTAGAGTTGAACAATCATAATAAATTTTTTTACTCATAGTATACACACACAAGCATACACAAATACATATACTATTATGAAGTAAGAATCAATGTTGGATAAGACAATCAAAATGATACACAACCATACACACATACATATACACATACTATTATGAAGTAAGAATCAAAGCTCAGTTAGACAATCATAAAAGTGTTTAACTCACAATCATACATGCGCATACACATATACATGCTATTGTGAAGTAACAATCGATGTTGATTCAAACAATCACAATACTAGGTATATGTAGATATAAATTTTTTATGTAGATATAAATTTTAACTTTTTGTGATAGTCCTTGAAATTTTATGCAATCATCATCAAACTTCTCTAGCATGTTAATCTTAGGATGTTAAGTTGATTGGATCTCTCAATGAAGGTTCCTAATTCAGTATTGCATCCATGGATAATTAAGCCTAGGTCCTTTATTTCTTATTGGGTATTTTAAAATGAAACCACAAATCTTTCAAGTATAGTTTCCATGGTATCAAACTCTTGATAGAAGATAGTTTTGTCAAAATGTTATTGAAGCACCAGATTGTGCCCTTTGAATCGATATCAGACAAAAGATTACTAGAATATTTTTCTATTTATAAGATAAACCACATAGAGGAGTGGCGCATTACAAGAATATGCAACTAACATTGGATGTCCCACAACCCGAGGCTAATAGATATAAAATATGGAGAAGGCAAGATATAAAGTATTCCACAAGTCGACATTGTAGGTATGAATATCAACACTAAATAAGATGCAAGGGATTCCATAACCCAAGACTATGGGTATGAAATATGATATCAAAATCACAAGTTCTCCCTTGACATAGATGAAAATACAAGATGAGACTCAATGGAAACACATAAAAGATTATAATTATTTTCACTATAGACGGTAATTATATTGTAGACAGTTATGATATTACTTCAAAAGGTTCATATATAAAATAATGAAGCATATGATTTCACAAAGATCCTACCACATGATGGATCTAAAACGTATTATCAATTGATAGGAATCACTTAGTTTATACGTTTGCACAATCCCTTTCATATTGTCTAACATTTCCATCAAGTGGAAGGTATAAGTCATATACTCGTATAATCATTTTAATTATTTAATTTTATCCATTGGTGCATAATTATCAAATAGGACTTAAATGGAGAATTTTTACCAATACTGTCTATCTGAAGGCCAAATGGCCTTCTAAAGCTTTAACATATGTTCTAATAAAGCGTATAGAGAGATGGTCATCCACATAGCGTATTGTGATCACCAATTATGAAACCTATTGATTTGTTTAATTAACTATAGATACTTGCTTTTTTGTAGGTTCCACATCATTGTCCAAAAAATATTCAGAGATTAGTACCTTCCTTTCATATGTGTGTGTTTGTGTGTTTATCTATATACAAACATATTCATGCATGTATATACGTATATATGTATGTATGTATATATACATGCTTATATTTTATGTATGTAGGTACATTATGTATATGTGCATGTATCTATATATGCATGTATGTATATGTGCATGTATGTATATATGTATTTATATATGGATGCATTTGCATATGTATCAATGAATGAGTACATGGATATAGACACGTTTGTTTGCATCTCATGCATGCATTTATGTATACATGTACGTATGCATCTATGTCTTCATGTACATATCTACATCTTTCTAACTTCTCTCCTACTTTCTCTCATTTCCTCTCTCCCTTGTTTCCGAATTTATCTCTTTTTCTCCCTACGTTTCTCTCATTTGAACTCTTGCATAAAGAAATTTAAATCACACGTATTGTATTATAATCAAACACAAGTAAATACACTTTCAAGTTTTATAAATAGAGAAGTAAAGACACTTGTAAATAGAGAAGTCGGGAGAAGTGGAGAGTGAGAGAGGTGAATTGAGAGAGAGAGAGAGAGAGTTTTGAAATAGAGAAAGATGATTCATGAGGAACATAGAGAGAGAGAGAGAAACATAGAAAGAGGGAGAGGATTAAATTAAGACATGATTTGATACATGCACCTATGAATGTTCCGAAGAACTCCATATACAATAGGCTAGTGTAGACTATGCACACAAAAAAATATTAATTTAGATGATTACGTATGCACGACGATCAATAACGTTTATAAGATGAAAAATCTCCCTAACTCACATGATGCATATTTTAAGTGCAACACAAACTTTGTTTCTATCACAACAGTTTGGATTTTTCGTCCTTATAGAACTAGAAACAAAAAACTGCAAAAAGTTATAGATCAAATTCTGCCTTTCAAAAAACATGAAAGAGCTAAAATGTTCAACCGACCAGCAACCGCAAAAGTCACAATTTACTCTCTGGACAGCGGAGTCAATGGGTGTCCGGTGGCGGCGGGGACGTGCTCGGCCGGCCATCACGACGACCGCAGCAGAAACATCTGTCGAGAAATCGCATGCAGTGCATGGGGCACGCAAGACAGCCCAACAGACAGAGTACGTACAGCATCCCCGAAGGCAGGAGCTGCAGCGTCTGTGATGACCATCTTCCTCAATGCAACAGCAATCGAGTGCTCCCTCCATGGAGTACTTGCTGCACTCCACCCAGCAGCCGCAGCCTCTGTACGATGCCAACCGAGGTTCGCCCGCCATCCGAGGTTTGACCAAGGACAGCCGACGTGTGTATACGTCGCGGGCGCGCGCGCACGAGAGAGAGAGAGAGAGAGAGAGGTTTGACCTTTACTCTGTGTTCATGGAGACTCTACTTGGTGTCTTATGGCGGTGGGGCGTGCTGGCTATGGCGACTAGATAACCGCAGCAGTGGAAGAAGTCTAGAAATTGCAAGCAGGAGATTTGGGCTCACAAGGCATATGATGCAGAGCCGACGTTTGCGCACACAAGGCATATGATGCACAGCCGACACAGAGAGAGAGAAAGAGAGAGAGATGCACAGCCGACACAGAGAGAGAGATGCACAGCCGACAGAGAGAGAGAGAGATCAACATCATTGATGATAAAAAATGTTTTCGATTTTAAATGTCATGATGTAATAAGAAGCTATGCTATTTGTGTGTGTGTGAGAGAGAGAGAGAGAGCACTTCGCTTCGATTGCAAGTTAGCTTTGAGCATTTTATAGTACAGAAATTAAGCCTGCATTACGCGTGAAGACACGGGTATTCCTTTCTTTGCATGGCTCTTGCGAATCCCCTTCACTCGATGCTTCATAAACAAACTATCTTCTTTTATTGATTTCTAATGTGGGCAACACAATCATGAAATAGCTCGAGCAGAAAGATACATCCTGAGTTATGTATATAGCACAATTCAAGTATCTTCCACTCTTCTAAGCCTGGTTGTCATATATATTGTTCATGTACTCTTTATTTACACATGGGAACAAAGTAGACAACATTCTTTTTTTGGCACAAGAAAGCTGTGACTTAAACAAGAGAAAATACGAGAGAACTAAAAGAATGTATAAAGTGTAGAGAGTACATGCACAGAAGCAAAATGAAAAGAAGAGTGTACTCACAAAATGAAATAGTGTAAGACTCAAAAGTGAGTAGACCATAAAAAGGAAAAACTCACATGGATTAGAGTGAGCTTTCCAAGAGCATGGAGTAGCCTCCTCAAGCTTCCAAAGTAACCATTTCAAAGCAAATTACTTCATGGAATTCGAATAACCATTTCAAAGTAACCTTCCATTTAGTGGTGCTTCATTGCTAAAATCACCATAGAATTAATATAGTATTTGGTCACATATGGATAGACAAGTTTCAAAAACTTCGAATTCAATTATCATGTTTAAATGGATCTAAGCAATAACTTCACCAGTTTAATCATATTTTTTTCCAATTACAATAACTTCACCAAAAAAAAAGTTTAAGATAAAAACTCTCTGTGAATCTCTTTAGGAGAAAATTCTATTTACCTACACCAGAATTAAATTTAGGTTCTCTCATCTTTCTATAGAAGTAGCTTTTATTTACTACTTTACTTTTTCAAGAGATAATCTAGATTATCTAATTCTAGGATCGAGTTTTACTTACTTTTCATCAAACCGATTGCCTCTAGTCTATATATCTCTATTAAAGAGTGCTATTGTGTATTTTCTGAAGTGATTCGATGGCAATGCACCACAGTGCGCTCTCCTTCTTGAGAGCTCCAGACGATATGCTCGGAGTAGAAAACCGTGCACTGAGGCCGCACACAGTACTCCGCACAGAGGCTGTAGAATACGCAGAAAACACAGTACACAGGAAGCACGAAGGCAGACTTCTTAGGTCTTACTAATGTGGTTGAACTTACAGTCTGTGACTGACCAGGCCACTATATGTTTTATTAAAGAACATATACAAAGAAGTGTCCGGTGGCCATTTGGCCTTTCACATGGACACTAACGGTAACAATCTCCCACTAAAGGCCAATATGGCCAGAGTAACTATGGGAGAAAAAATAAAGGATGATAAAGAATACCTGAGTGTAAGTATACAAACTATACCTCCCACCTGATGGGCATGTTACACAGTATACAAGTGACTGCGTAAGATCAAGAATCAACTAACCCCCATCAAGTGACAACAGTGTCGAAAGCTATCCTGTGGTAGAGCTTTAGTCAAAGCATCTGCAGCATTATCTCGAGTGTGAACCTTCTCAAGAATAATGCTCTCAGTGGCTAAGCAATCTATAATGAAGTGATACCTCACCTCAATGTGCTTGGTCTTTGCATGATAGACCGGATTCTTAGCCAAAGCAATGGCACTCTAACTAGCACTGAGCAAGTGAGGTACATGCTGAGGTAAACCCATATCACAAGCAAGACGAGAAAGCCACAATGCTTCCTTACATGCCTCACTTGCTGCAACATACTCTGCTTCTGTGGTGGAAACACCTGTACATTCTTGAAGACGAGATCTCCAAGAGATAGCACCTCCAGCAAAATGAAAAATGTACCCTGATGTAGACTTACGATTGTCTACACAACCAGCATAGTCAGAATCTGTGTAACCAATAATGGATGCTTTCCCTCTACCTAAGCATAGACACTTGTCCTTAGTGCCACTCAGATATCTCAAAATCATTTTGACCGCTTCCCAATGTTTCTTGCCAAGATTAGACATATATCTGCTCACAACTCCCACTACAAATGCAATGTCTGGTCTCATAGCTACCATAGCATACATGAGACTACCAACAGCAGACTGATAGGGAATTTTGGTCATGAATTCCTTTTCCTCATCGGATTTGGGGCAGTCATCCTTGCTCAATTTCACATATGTGGGTAGAGGTGTACTCAATACCTTTCCACCCTGCATATTGAATCGGTGAAGTACTTTGGATATGTACTCACTTTGAGACAAGTATATGCATCTTTTACTCCTATCACGAGTAATGTGCATGCCAAGAATATGTTTGGCATCCCCCAAATCCTTCATATCAAATGTCTGACTCAACTTCTTTTTGAGAAGTGACAAATCATAAGAGGACTTCCCAGCAATCAACATATCATCGACGTAAAGTATCAAGCATATCAAGCTTCCATCAGAACATCTCTTTGTGTAGAGACAATGATCCTCATTGCTCCGAGAATAGCCTTGGGACTTCATAAAAGCATCAAACTTTTGGTACCATTGTCTAGGAGACTGTTTAAGTCCATACAAGCTCTAATTGAGCTTACAAAATAGACTTTCCTTGCCAGGAACTACATAACCCTCTGGTTGTTCCATATAGATCTCATCTGTAAGATCTCCATGCAAGAAAGTTGTTTTCACATCCATTTGGACTAGCTCTAAGTCCTCCATTGCAACGAATCCAAGCAACATGCGCAAAGTAGTCATCTTGACCACTGGAGAGAAGATTTCCTCAAAATCAATACCATGTTGTTGCTTAAAACCCTTTGCAACAAGTCGTGCTTTATATTTTGGAGAAGCACTATCTGATGTGAATTTCAGCTTATATACCCATTTACATGGTAAAGCTTTCCTGCACTTTGGCAAAGGTACTAAGTCCCAAGTACCATTCTTGTGAATAGAATCCAACTCACTCTTCATGGCACGCTCCCACTTCACATGATCCTCTGTTTGCATAGCCTCTTTGTAGCAAGAAGGCTCACCGACATCTATTAGCATAACAAAATCTAAACCTGGAACATATCTATCAAGTGGATATGAGACACGTGCAGAACGTCTCAATGGTTGCTAAACAGGAACATGTGCAGACTGATCTGAATGGACATTCTCTTGAACATCCCTATGTGCAACATTTTTATGCATGCTAACCGGAGGACTAGTATCCTCAAACACCACTCTTCTCACTTCAACCTCCTTAATGGGTTGTTTATGCATCTTAGACTCATTAAAAATGACATCACTACTTCTGATCACTGACCATGTTTCAGGATCCCTTAAGCGATATCCAAATTTTCCTTCTCGACCATATCCAAGAAAAATGCATTTCTTTGACTTATGGTCCAACTTTTGTCTAAGATTCTTGGGTATATGAACATATGCTTCACACCCAAAAACTCGAAGATGATCATAATATGGTGGTTTCCCTGTCCATAACTCTTGTGCCATTTTCAGACCTTTGGCAGTACTAGGTGAAAGGTTAATCACATGAACTGCAGTCAATAATGCTTCTGCCCAAAAACCTTGTGAGAGGTTTGCATGATGCAACATAGAGACTACTCTATCTTGAATAGTTCTATTCATCCTCTCAGCTACACCATTCTGTACTGGGGTATAAGGAGCTGTAAACTCTCTACGAATCCCTCTAGACTGACAGAAAAGGCTGAATTCATGTGAGGTATACTCACCCCCGTTATCTGAACGTAAAGCCTTAAGCTTAGTTCCTTTTTCAGTCTCAACTGAAGCAAGCCATTTTTTGAAAGTAGGGAATACATCATCCTTTGATTTGATAGGATATACCCAGACTTTTCTAGTAGCATCATCTATGAAAGTGACAAAGTAAAGAGAACCACCTAAGGACCTAGTGGGCATAGGACCACACACATCTGTATGAACGAGATCTAAATGCTGAATTGAAGAGTCAATGTGCGTTCTATGCACATTTCTGGTTTGCTTTCCATATTGACAATGCTCACAAAATGAAAAATCAGAGAAAGATAACACAGGTAAGTAGCCAGAACGAGAAAGATTTTCCATTCCACTACGAGATATATGGCCCAAACGACCATGCCAAATACAAGCCATAGGCTGTTCAGTAACAGCTAACAAGTGTTCTTTCTGTGATACAAATAAAGGATAAAGTGAGCCAACTTTGCTTCCTTTTGCAATAACCATATTGCCCTTTGATATACGAAAGGACTGAGCATAGAAGACCACCTTGTAACCAAGGTCATCAAGTTGACCAACTGACATCAAATTGCATGATAACTGAGGTACATGGCGTACATTATGCATAGTAAATTTTGAACCATCAATGAGCTGCACAACCACATCTCCAATCCCCACAACATCACACTGGTAAGAGTCACCAAGTCTCACGGTACCAAGAGACTTTGCTGCATAATTAGAGAACCATTCTCTATGTGGTGTCACATGGAAAGAAGCACCAGAATCTAGCAGCCAGGTGTGGGAAAGAGAATCAGCCATAAGTGCCTCAGATGGCACAGTATTATCAAGTGTCAACACATCAACATCATTAGAAATAGCATTAATTTCTTCAATCTTCACAGTGGAAGTAGATGGTGCAGGTAACTATTTAACATGCCCATCAACATTTTGTCCTTTGCCTTTAGCATTCTTTAATGCATAACAGTCTTTCTTCATGTGTCCTTTCTTATGACAATAATGGCATTCGATATCCCTCTTCCTTGATTTACTTCTACTCTTATTCCGTTGACCATTCTTTTCCTTGTTCTTGCTCCTGCCACGTTGTTGATTCTTTCCTTGGTAAGAATCACGAACATTATATGCATCTCCACTCTGAGTGCCAACCATAGATTTTCTACAAATCTCCTCACTCAAGAGTGCTCCACATATGTCATCATAGACGAGTTTACCACTAGGTGCACTCTTGCTAATAGCTGTGCAAAACGTATCCCATGATGATGGCAGGGTGCATAACAACAATACTACTTTCATTTCATTATCCATATCCATTTTCTGAGCCTATAACTGGAAGAATATAGCATCAAACTCATTTAGATGAGCAGCAACACTATCTATGTCCTTCATACGAAGGTCATATAATTCTCTCATCAGATACACTTTATTTGATGCCATCTCTTTTTCATATGTATTGCATAACTTCTTCCAAAGCTCCTCTGCACTTTCACAGTCTAATACTGTAAAGTAAACATTATCTGCCAAGTGCAAGCGAATGGTAGACCTGGCCATTTCATCTAACTCATCCCAATCATCTTCATCCATGTCAGCAAGCTTCTTTGAAATCCCATTTACTGGCTTCCATTGCCTCCTTTGAATCAGCACATCTTTAATCTGATTCTTCCATAGAGCAAAGTTTGTGCCATCAAATTTTCGGATCTCAAAATGGTCTTTGCCCTGCAAGTTATAGCTCCTCCTCGGAACACTAGCACTAGACCCTAATCCACCAGATGTGCCTGAGACCTCTGATGCCATGATCGTAGAGAACTGAATAGAATGATAATGGAGCTAGAAGAGTCCAAACACCAACAAATAAGTGTATCAAGGAGTAAATCGACCACTGTATAGTTGACTAAACCAGAAATCTGGAAAAATTTTGCCAGAGTATCCTCTGCAAAATTAGCATATGACCAGTGTCAAAGTATCATAAAACTGCAAGTACTGACATGTCTACCTGCATAGTGAATCACTGACTCCACTGCATATAATTTCCAATAGAAGCCAACTAGGCTTATCGCAGAAATAGGCTTTGAAAGCAAAAATGAAGCTTTGAGGGACCAAGACTTGTTCAAGGTAATGTCAACCTTAGTCTTTCCCCTTCTTCAAACACCACAAGAGTGTAGCTTAGTGGCAAGAGATTGCCACGGTTAAGCGAGCTCTGGGGGGAACAGTACTGGGATGGGTGACCTCTCGGGAAGTACCGGGAACCTCTATATTCCTTGATCGTTGAGGTCCTCCCTCACGTGCAGCCAACGGCACCAACGGTGACTTCGGTGACTCGGATGACAAGGTATGCCAAGGTCTATGCCTTGCTCGCCGCCTTAGTCATAAGCCTTGGGGGGGGGGGGTGCTCCCTTCGCTCGCACAAAAGGTACAAAGCTTTTGCCTCGAACTGCTGTGATACCAGTGAAGTGATTCGATGGCGATGCACCACAGTGCGCTCTCCTTCTTGAGAGCTCCACGACGATATGCTCGGAGTAGAAAAAACCGCGCACCTGAGGCCGCACACAGTACTCCGCACAAAGGCTGTAGAATACGCAGAAAACACAGTACACAAGAAGCACGAAGACAGACTTCTTAGGTCTTACTAATGCGGTCGAACTTAAGCAGCCAACGGTGCCAACGATGACTTCGGTGACTCAGATGACAAGGTATGCCAAGGTCTATGCCTTGGTCGCCGCCTTAGTCATAAGCCTTGGGGGGGGAGGGGTGCTCCCTTCGCTCGCACAAAAGGTACAAAGCTTTTGCCTCGAACTGCTCTGATACCAGTGAAGTGATTCGATGGCGATGCACCACAGTGCGCTCTCCTTCTTGAGAGCTCCACGACGATATGCTCGGAGTAGAAAAAACTGTGCACCTGAGGCCGCACACAGTACTCCGCACAGAGGCTGTAGAATACGCAAAAAACACAGTACACAAGAAGCACGAAGACAGACTTCTTAGGTCTTACTAATGCGGTCGAAATTACAGTCTGTGAGTGACCAGGCCACTATATGTTTTATTAAAGAACATATACAAAGAAGTGTCCGGTGGCCATTTGGCCTTTCACATGAACACTAACGGTAAGATTTTCTTGATTAAAGATGTGAGCTACTGTTTCAACTTCTTTTATCTATTTTCTTAGGTATGTTTCTTTGGATGAACACTTTTGCATGTCATCTCCATGACACCTCTAATCGTTATTTCTACAACTTCATTATTAGATGGACTGCGGGCCTATGTTGCTTAACATTTTGTGTCTTTTTTCCTTCAAAGCTATTTATTGTTGAATAGTTTTTTTATATATACTAAGTGAAGGCCTTTGCATTGCTCCAGGAATATATACTAAGTGTATGAATCCAAGTGGATTTTGAGCTCAAATAGAGGTCTTCTTAGGCACTTTGAAAATGGATTTAAAATTAGAAATGTTTGAAAACCCACATTACTAAGAAAGGTAAGATGTTTTTTTTCAGTTTCTCATACTATAACTCTAAACGTTTCTCCTTAGTGAAGGAACAAAATAATGTTTGTAGTGCTTTGTCTTCATATATTATTGTTATCTTTTTTTTTTGTGTTTGGATTCCTATATTCGTTCATGCCTATATTTGGTGATGTATCCTCCATGTATGATTTGGCACTTAACTCTTTTTCTATAGCTTGAACCTTGAATTGCATCATCCCAAATGCATGTATCCTCTATGTATGATTTGGCACTAACCTCTTTTTCTATAGCTTGAACCTTGAATTGCATCATCATTTTTTTTTTGTCATCAACAAATTTCACAACCAAGTCAACCTTGGCTAATGCAAAAACTAATAACCAATTTTTCTTGATCTTGACACAAATAAAGCATCTGACAATGTAAAAGACCTACCATCAGCAGTAGTCAGAATGATCTTACCAACTCCCATGATAGGATAAGAGGAATTGTTGGTGCATGTGACAGTATTTTCTGTAGGGGCAGGCTCAAGTGGTGAAGAAACTACGCTACGAGGTAATATGTTTGGTTGCCCCAGTATCAAAGAACTAAACATCTGAGTCTACTGTAGACATACACTGCTCATGAGAAGATGGGTCAAAACTGCAAATAATAGTAAACACCCATTCTTCATTTTGCACAATATTAGCAGACTCTATTTTCACTGTAGAGGCCTTTGCAACAACCATTCCAGCCTCTTTTTTCTTTACCTCTTTTGCAGCCAGTTTTGGACAGTTCTTTATGATATGATCGTTTCCTTTACAGTACTTACAAAAGAATTTTTGCTTTTCTCATTTCTTCTCATCTTTGTCTTCCTTCTTCAAATGTGCAATATTTGTAGGTTTCTGCTTACTAGTAGATGAGCTCCATTTACCTTTGCCCTTCTCACTAGCCAGCAAAGCTTGATCTACAACATGCATAATGAATCTGTTCTGCCTAGACTAATCTTTGTGCAACAGAACAGAGACTAACTCCTCAAATGTCAAGGCATTTGGATTGATTTCATCATTAAACAAAGAGCAAAAGCAAAACTCTGATATGAATCAAGAAGACCATTCAGAACGATCTGCACAAATGAGCTACTCGGTATAACTTCATCAGCAGAAATCAATTGTTCCTTCAAGTCTTTGATCTTTGTCAGAAAACTTTCCATAGAATCACCTTCATTCATATGCTCACTCTCCAACTGTTTTTGGAAGTACTAATGGCACGTTTGATAGACAAGGCTATCAATGCATGTGTCTGAGCATGCTACCATCCCAACAAATTTGCTCTATAGTAGGTGCAGTAGAAACTAAATCACGAACAAGAACATGAAAAATATCGTCATCTTCAACGTCATCTACATCAGCTTCAGTACTTGTATTTGCAGGTGTAATAGGATGTTTTTCAACACCCTGCACAATATTCCATGGTCCTTTTGCGACCAATACATGAACCATCATATAATCCCGCAATGGGTAATTTATACCATCCAACTTATCCTCAACAGGCAACATATGAAATACATCACTGCTTTTAGCCATGGCGATTGAGTAAAATACCCTGATGCAGAAAAATGAGTGTACGTGAAAAAGTTGAACAGAACTACCCTCATAAGTTCTTCTAAACCTATAGCAAACTTTGAGATGCTTATATTGGCGAAGCAAAACCTGTATATATCTTTGGCACAAAAAGATGAAATAGCCTCCACAAGCACTGTGATACTGCATTCGGAGGCCAAAACGAGCTCAGATCGTGATTTTGGCACCATAGAGCAAAGATGTTTTGATCTTCTAATCACCCTAAGTATGCTCACCAATTTTCATGCAATTCTAAGACTATGATCATAGGGGTGTTGATGATGCCCTAGATGAAGCGGCGACCTGCTTTGGTACCAATTTTTGGAGTTCGAGGTTTGTGAAATCACGCAAATAGCACAAGGAAGAAGAAGAAGCTTGGAGCACAACACACAATACTGAATGTATTAACACTAGAATGTACAAAGATAAGTAACTCGTTCGGCCTATAGGCATATATACAAGCCGGGGGAAAAAACTCCTAAAGAGGGGAAAAAGTGCCCCGACGGTCCTAGTGTGTTCACACACATCACTACCTAAATATATCAACAATAAAACCATTGTCCTTAAATAAAGCTCTAGATATAGGTCAGATGCCGAACTTTGGCATGCATGCTTTGGTCATCTGAATTTTGCTAGTTTGCTACACTTGTAGAAATCTGATATGGTGTCCTCTTTGCCCAAACTTGAGGCACTAGAAAACATGTCTGTGAAATGCAATCTGAATATGATGCTATCATGAAGAATTGTACCTGTTCTTTATGTGACTTGCCTCCTGGAAAGAAGGCCATTGGCACTAAGTGGGTATACAAGCTGAAGTGTAAACGTGATGGAACAATTGAGAGGTATAGGGCTAGGCTTGTTGCAAAGGGTTATGCATAGGAAAGAGGCATTGATTTTGATGAGACCTTTGCACCTACATATCATATGACTACTGTTCCTAGCATCTGTGCACTTGCAGCCCATCATGGTTGGAATATACATCAGTTGGACATTAAAATTGCATTTCTGAATCATGACTTGCATGAAGAAGTGTATGTTTTTCAGCCTCGTGGCTTTGTGTAGAAAGGGCATGAAAACCAGGTGTGCATGTTAAAGAAGGCATTATATGGTTTAAAGCAAGCACTACATGCTTGGTATGAGAAGATACATGCCTATCTGATTGCACATGGTTTTGAGAACAGTCCAACTAAAAGCACCTTATATGTTAAGCATGTTAATGATGTGCTTCTGATCATTGTTGTCTATGTTGATGACATGCTGCTCACTAGTCCTATTGAGAAGCATATTGCTAATTTTAAGGCTGGTTTGTATGCCTCATTTGAGATGTCTGATTTGGGGCTTTGCATCCCTATTTGGGCATTCGGTTTATGCATCTTGATGGTGGAATGGCTTTGTGTCAAATGAAATATATTGACACATTATTGCAATGTTTTTTCCCTGAAGACTGTAAGCCTATTGCCATTCCTATGAAGACCGGTTTACGATTGAGTCTTCATGATGCTGGAGATGCATTTGATGTTGTTCTCTATGAATGTACATCGTTGGAATGTACATCAGTTGGAATGTACATCAGTTGGAATGTACATCAGTTGGAATGTACATCAGTTGGACATTAAAACTACATTTCTGAATGGTGACTTGCATGAAGAAGAGTATGTTTTTCAGCCCCATGGCTTTGTGTAGAAAGGGCATGAAAACCAGGTGTGCAAGTTAAAGAAGGCATTATATGGTTTAAAGCAAGCACCACGTGCTTGGTATGAGAAGATACATGCCTATCTGATTGCACATGGTTTTGAGAACAGTCCAACTAAAAGCACTTTATGTGCATCAGTTGGACATTAAAACTGCATTTCTGAATGGTGACTTGCATGAAGAAGTGGAGTGTACATCAGTTGGACATTAAAACTGCATTTCTGAATGGTGACTTGCAACATACATCAGTTGGACATTAAAACTGCATTTTTGAATGGTGACTTGCATGAAGAAGTGATCGTTAGAATGTACATCAATTGGACATTAAAACTGCATTTCTGAATGGTGACTTGCATGAAGAAGTGTATGTTTTTTAGCCCCATGGCTTTGTGTAGAAAGGGCATGAAAACCAGGTGTGCAGGTTAAAGAAGGCATTATATGGTTTAAAGCAAGCACCACGTGCTTGGTATGAGAAGATACATGCCTATCTGATTGCACATGGTTTTGAGAACAGTCTAACTGAAAGCACGTTATATGTTAAGCGTGTTAATGATGTGCTTCTGATCATTTTTGTCTATGTTGATGACATGTTGCTCACTGGTCCTATTGAGAAGCATATTACTGATTTTAAGGCTGATTTGCATGCCTCATTTGAGATGTATGATTTGGGGCATTTGCATCACTATTTGGGCATTCAGTTTATGCATCTTGATGGTGGAATGGCTTTGTGCCAAATGAAATATATTGACACATTATTGCAGTGTTTTGTCCTTGAAGACTATAAGCCTATTACCACTCGTATGGAGACCGGTTTACGATTGAGTCTTCATGATGTTGGAGATGCATTTGATGTTGTTCTCTATCAGCATTCTATTGGATGCTTGATTTACTTAAGCATTACTCGGCCAGGTATTCAATTTGTTGTCTCATAGATGAGCATGTTTATGCATTTCCCATATGTCAAGCATTGGTAGGTGGTTAAGTGCATCTTTTGCTACTTGGAGTGGTACTCGGCTACTTGGGTTCTTTTGTCCCAAGGGGGGATCACTACCGCCAGATTTGCATGCTTTTTCTGACTCTGACTGGGCTGGTCACTATGACACTCGTGTGTCCACTAGTGGTTTTTGCTTCATGTTTGGTAGCTCATGCATATCTTGGCTGAGCAAGAAGCAACCTACTGTGGCCACTTCCAGTTTTGAGGTTGAGTATAGGGCAACTTTCACAATGACTGTTGAGTGTGTGTGGCTCAAATGCCTTATGGCTGATTTGGGTGTTGATCAGTCTTCTGCCACCACCATCTTCACCGAGAGTCAAAGTGCATTGGCAGTTGCGAGGAACCCTATGTTCCATGCTCTCACTAAGCACGTTGAGGTGCATTATATTATGTGAGGGAGAGGTTCTTTGTTGGGGAGATCAGCTTGGCATATGTGCCCACGTAGGAGAACATTGCAGACCTTTTCATGAAGGCTCTGCCTAGGGAGAAGTTTGAAGCTTTCCGCAAAGCTTTGGGCTTACTTCCTTTTGTGGATTGATTCCACATAGCTTGGCACTTCCTTATACATGAGTACAAGCTCCTTCTTCACCACATCACTCCCAGGGGGATTTGTTGATATATTTAAGTATCACTCTAGGACCGCCGAGGCACTTTTTACTCTCTTTAGGAGGTTTTTTCCCCCGGCTTGTATATACGCCTATTGCCCTAACGGGCTACTTATCTTTGTACATTCTAGTGGTAATACATTCAGTATTGTGTGTTGTGATCCAAGCTTCTTCTTCTTGCTTGTGCTATTCACGTGCTTCTCTAGACATCTAACTCCAACAAAATTTGCTTTAGTGATCTTTCACCAATATGTGCTAAATTTTTTTGCCATATTTCCAGTTCTATGAGTGTCTGACTACCATAATTAAATGGTTGTAATTGTTGTGATAGCCATTGAAGTTGTTGGTCCTTCCTCTTGAGTAGCCATAACTTCCTCTATTGTAGCCTCTGCCTCTTTGATTCCTAGAATTCCTAAAGCACTTTTCAGTTGTGTGATTGGTTAGTCCACAAATAGAACAAGAGTTAGATTCTTGGGGTCTCCGCCTGCCTTGTCTTCCTACTCTGCCTCTACCTCTACCATGTCTTCCTCTACCTGCATAGTTAGCTTGATGTATACCTGCTTCATCATCCACTTTCTTTCCTTTTCCTTTGTTGTCTTTGGACTTAATTTTATCAATATAGAAAGCAGAGGATTGATTACCTTTGGAACCTTCTCCATTCTTCATAAGTTTAGCCTCTTGAGTGAGTAGTTGCCCAATAAGTGAATTGAAGTTTGGTACATGCATATCCATGTATAGGTCCATTGTTGTGGTGAATGCCTCCCACTTGTCATCTGCCTTCAAGCCATTGATGACCTGCCTTACAATCTGTTCTTCATCTATTACCTCTCTGTTGCAGAGCTAAAGAGAACACAAAGCAGAGAAAAAGACAGGCCCCAAAAATTTTCCGATTTGGACACCTAATTTTTGTATTATAACCATTCTTGTAATATATTTTCCGTTGTAAATGCACTAGAGGAGTCCTCTAGATGCATCCCCACAGAAGATTAGAATCTTACCCATGTAAATTAGTAGGAAATTAGTCTTTAGTGAATAAAGTGCCGGTCTCTTGTGTGAAAGTACCATTTTTAGGGCACAAGTATATAAGTCAATTGGTGACTCTTTGTAAAGACTTTTTGCCATTGTGAGAAGCAAGAGCACAGAAATTCGAATTTGTGTCTTCTTCACTCTGTATCTTCTTCTTTGTGAGCTTGTGTGCATGTGTATTGCTTGGAAAGAGTGTTAGGAAGTGTTGTCTATCCATGAAAGTGTTTGTTTGCTGGTGTTGAGGTGTGTGCGAAGTGTAGGAAGTGCTGAAGTGTAGGAAGGTTTTTCCCGCGACTCAGTATTTTGCTCATAACTTGAGGTAGGAGTGTCAAAATTGAGTGAAACCAACAGCCATTGGATGCGTCTTCTTGAGAGCTTCGAAACGCATATGCTATTCGCTATATTTGGAGTTCGGAGCTGAGAGAAAAGCTCAATTTACTGTTGGCTGCTGCATCAAGTATCGTGACACCATGACTGTCAGTTGAAGCTTGTTTGGATTAGCCTTTGCCTTGTTTACACTCTTTGAGTAGTTCATTTGCATTGATCATCCCTTGATTGCATGTCCTCATACACTTGGCTAGGTTTGTATACTCATCGGATTGATAATTAAAGCGTGAATCCCCACTATATGCACTTGAGGGGGATTGAGGTATAGTCTCTTTCTCCACAAGTCCCTAAGTTGGTACTTAGGTCAACACCTTTTTTGGCGCCGTTGCCGGGGAGTGTCGAATCAAACTGAGGCATTCGTGTGATGGTAAGTAGCTTTTTGCATTGAAGCGAGAGGAGGAGTGGTGATTTTCTCTTCTTTGCTAAGTCACTTTCAGCCGCACTTACTGCTTCTCATTCTTGGAGTGTGTGTAGTGAGTTGTTGGTAGTGTAGCCGAGCCAAGTAGCCGTTCACATTACTCGGAGACCTCCAGTGAGTCAGAGGAAGAAATTCCCATGGCTTCAGAGGATATGCAGAACACAGTACCCATGATTGGCATGATGTCAATCATTGAGGGAGAGTATCGGACCTCTTTGGAGTATGTGAACACCAACCAAAATGAGATCCCTATTTATTTGGATGGTCTAAACAGATCAGTGGCCAGGTTAAAGAAGGCTTCAGAGGCTTACATAGTGCCTAGACCAGCAGTCAAGTACGTAGGAGGAATTTACATGGACAAAAGAGATATCCAGTATGTTGTCACGGAACATCTGAAAAACATTAATGAACATGGGGAAGAAAACAATGCCTCAAACCTAAATGGGGAAGGGAATGAAGAGCGAGTAACTACACCTAGATCTACTGTTGCTAGGATTTGGAGAGGAGACCTGATCCCCCAAGATGACTCCCTAATGGATGTATACTTGATCAATGGAATGGAGCCTCTTCTTAGAGCACATTCTTCAATATGGGAAGCTGCCCCTAATCCTGTCACCATCTATGAGTTACAAGATCCTGATTTCCCCACCATCATTACATATTTGGATAAGAATCAGAGAAGATATTGGCCCTTAACGGAATTAGAAAGAGCCGAGTTGAAATATCAGAATATCCCAGTGTTTCCCCCTAGGGACCAAGCCACTACTTCACGAAACCCACTTGGAACGTCTCAGAATGATTCATATCAACAGTCGGGGCAAACACAACAAACACAAATCCCGGTCAGACCACATGTGCAGTTTGCAATGCCTGCAAATAACCCTAATTACCGACCTCAACCACCTGTTGACCCAAGACATGGAATTCCTGCCCCAGTCAGACCACCGATAGTGAGAGGACCCGGCATACCCATAGGAAGACCAATTTTCCCAGTAATGCCTAGACCGCCCGAAGCAGGAAGAAGATTAAGGCCAATTCAAGTTGCCAAATGCATGAGAAACCACTACGATGGCTCTAGTGAACCTTACAATCATATAGCCGCATTCAAACAAGTAATCAGAGCCGAACAAGTAGAAGATTTCTTGATCCAATATGAGTCCTTTGGTCTTACTTTGTCAGACACTGCGTTAGCATGGTTCCAGCCTTTGGACCCTAATAATTTCTAAAACATGGAACAAGTCTATCAAGAAATGATTGAGGAATTCACTAAGTCAGGAATTAAAAACAACTCATCATCATTGATCCATAGCTTTAAGCAAGCCCCTACAGAATCAATAAGATTGGCAGCAAGAAGATTCAAGCAGTATGTGGACAGATGCCCAGTGGAAGAGAGACCTACCCAAAATAAAATGGTGTCATTATTTTTGGAAGGATTATTGAACGGATCATTAAGATCTCTGGTATATGTAAAGAGAGTTCAAACCTTGCAAGAATGCATGAAGGAATGTATAGACCTAGAAGACAACCTAGCAGAAGATTTGAAAATACCTAAGGGTAGCTTGAAAAGTGAAGATTCGGCCAGCAGCACATCAAACCCTAAAAACAATGTAGAGGAAATAGCCGATTTGGTAGCAAAGAAGCTGAACGTTCAAGGACAGAGGAACTACCCCAGTAACCCTCTAAGAGTGGCCATGCTCAGAAGATGTATGCAGTGCGGAGGTGATCATCCTTCTCACTTGTGCACTAGGGGAGTAGTCCCACCACCTGCTTATGCTTATAATAGACCCACCGTCCCAGGACCTCTACAATATTGCAGTATAGAACAGAAATATACAAATCACAGTACAGAAAATTGCCCTTACAATAGGCAATCGAGACCAGCACAACCGTTTATGAGACCTTATGGATACCCTCAGAGAGAGCAAGGAGGTGAAGCATGGAGGTACCCTACTTATCAGTAGCAGGCTCCAGTGCCACGACCGTATGTGTATCAAGGATACACCCAACCACAACCAGTACTAGGACAACAACCGCCCCATCCTCAGAACGTTGTCCCAGTCAAGATAGCTCAACCTGAAGAAAACCTAGAGAGAGCGATAGTCCCAGCCACACCATTGGCTAGTAATGAACCATATGACTCATCTTACGACCATAGTCAAGGAGCATATCCCAATTATGAAAGCTCTATGATAGAATATGGACAACTGTACGAACCATATGCCTATGGCATGGAAGTACCAGATCGTTCCTATGGATATGAGCAGGACTACGTGTCATTAATGTACACATCCCCTAGCAACCATACCACCCCGACCCATGAACAGAACGCTTGTGCCTAGAGGACCATGCTACAGATGTGGAGGTGATCACTATATCAGAGAATGTACATTGCCAAACCCACCACCACCACAACGAGTCTGGGAAGGTTACTGTAGTGATTGTGGTAAGGAACATCTTTTCAGAGATTGTCCCAAGAATCCCAACAAGGTTACGTCCAACGCGCAAATCAATGTGATAGAAGTAATCGAATCATCAGGGAGCGATAAGGAATACACTGTACCATTGAAGGCTATGACAAGAGCCAAAGCTAGAGAGACCCCAGAAAGACCTGAAAAATACAATCAAAGTGACCTAGAGATGAATACACCCACACCTCAGAGAGTTGAAGACTCGGAAGAGCCTAAGAAAAGTGTTGTAAGTAAAAGAACACAAAGATGGAAGAACCGTAGAGATAGGATAAAAGAAAAGAAGTTACTACAGAAGAAGGAAAATGAGAAGAACAAACAAAACCCAAAAGAGGAACAGAAAATTGAAGAAGAAAACAAGAATGAAAAGTACAAAAAAGAAGAGGTAGGATCAGTCTTAGCAGATCCCATGCCTAAAGAATTAGCCATGTGGATTCAGGCATACAAGGCACGAATAAGAGCAGGACCTACCATAGAACAACAGGAAAGAGAATATCCTAGAGGTGATCTAGAGAAAGAAAGGTTGGAGATCTGCAAAAAATTAATAGAAGTTGCTCAACAGACCTTAGAAAAACCTGCGTTGCCATTACCCAATACCCGAATTCACGAAAGAGAATTCCAAGGGTGTGCCATTACTAATGATCACGAAAAACCCGAAGTAAGTAAGACACAGAATGGCAATTATTGTGAGGTTAAAAGGGAAGGATCCATTGTTCCCGAAGTAGATGGGGAATGGCCTAAAGGTTTGTGGGCAAGAGTCCAAGAAGACAGATGGAAGAAAGTAGAAGGAATTGAACCGCCCTTTGAAGAACTAGAAGCAGAAGATGGAATAGAGGATTCAATACCTGAGTTGAATTCAAATGAAATATTACCAATTGATCCGAGTAACGAAGAAAATGATAGCGTAAAGGTTTTGCCAAATTACACAGGAGAGTACGAACATAATTCAGAATTGTATTGCATTCCCTCAATAAGGAAAAAGGAACCGAACCCATCAGTCCAAACATCGGATATCATCCAACACCTTAGGAAGGTAAAAATCCCTTGCACCCTAACTTTGGAAGAACTGCTGAGGGTTAAACCACATTTGAAGGAGAAACTAACCAATCAATTGGAGATCAAGATGGAAGCAAAAGAGATATCTGATGAAGTAAACATAGTAAAGATCCCAGTGGATAAAGTAGGAGATTTTAGTGAGGGAGATGAAGGAAATACGTGCCTTCCAATTACTTATAGGGGTTATACCACCAAAGCCATCTTAGATTCCGGAGCTGGTGTTGGTATTGCGACTAGAGAAATCTGTGAGAAATGGGGAAAACCAGCTTTAAGACCAACGCGTATGAAGATACAAATGGCAGACGAACACACAAAAAGATCCTTGGGATTATTGGAACGAGTAGTTTTCACCACACCTTAGCAATATGTCAATTTGAAAGGGCAAGTAATTATGGAATGATACTTGGGAGACCTTTCATGAGACAGTTAAAGGTTGTGCAAGATTGGGAAAAAGATGTTGTATACCTACAACATGAAGGAACTACCACGAGAATAAATCTCCACACTTATACTTATCAAGATGTTCCCTCCTTACAATGGAATCAAATTCATAAGGAGGAAGACGATCAGTCAATTCACAGTATAGGTTCTAGTGACAAATCTTGGATGAACGAGGACACTCATCTATGGATATGCCAAACTGCCAAAAAGGAAGAGGATAGGAGAAAGGGATGGCAGCAAAGGCAAGGCGTAGTTAGGTCTGTCCAAGATCCAGCTTACATGCCTCAAGTCTTTTTGGATGAAGAGTTTGAACCTCATGGTTGGATGGAGATTTTAGCGACCCTCGATGTATGTGTGAATGAAGAAGTGATAACTATGAATGAATGTATTGATGAGGAAGGATATGACGTTAGTCTATATGTAGTAGTCCTTCAGGAGGCTAAAGAAGGAGAAGTGATAGAGAAAGAATGGAAGGAGGACTATGAGAGCATTGAGATGGAACAAGAACCAATGGAACCAGAGGATGAAAATCAAAAAATAGGTGTCACAGCTAACGAAAACAACCAGGAACCTACATAGGGAGAAGAGCTGGAGCTAGATAAAGAACCAGAAGGTGAAGAAAACAAGCCACAAGATCAGTTTGAAGTGCCAGCCCACTTCAAAAAATATGAAGTAGAAGAGAGAAAAATTGCTATTCAAATGCCTAAAAGAGAAGCACAGCCAAGAATAGCATATGACAATAAGGAACAAACCAAGAAAATAGTAGTAACCTTAGAGGAAGGAGAAGAACGATGCACTTTCATAGGACAGGATGTCTCAATGGAGGAAGAACAAGAGTTAATACGCCTCATAAGGGAATATCGGGATGTCTTTGCATGGACCTATAAGGACTTGAAAGGAGTAGATCCATCTATATGTGCCCATAGAATCCCCATGACATCCGAAGCCAAACCGTCTAAACAAAGACCGTATACATACAATGATGTGTACTCAGCAAAGATAAAGGAAGAGATAGATAAATTGTTAGATGTTGGATTCATATATGAGATTGAGCACATGGAATGGGTGTCACCTTTGGTGGTTGTACCGAAAAAGAATGGGAAGTTAAGAGTGTGCATCAATCTGAAGAAAGTAAATGCTGCGACCATAAGGGATAGTTGCCCATTACCAATTACGGATCATCTGTTGGAAAGAGTGGCAGGGAAGGAAGTTTATAGTTTTTTGGATGGCTTTTCAGGGTATAATCAGGTAGCCATTGCTTCTGAGGACCAACATAAAACTGCTTTCGCAACTGAATGGGGAGTATACGCCTTTAGAGTCATGCCTTTTGGTCTAACGAATGCCCCAGCCACCTTCCAAAGATTGATGTGCCATGTATTCAAAGAGTTCTTGAGAAAAAGTATGGAGGTATACGGGACGATCTATGTACTTATTCAGTTATACGATCAGAGCACATCCCTGAACTAGAAAAGATCTTTGCTAAGTGTCGACAATACCGAGTATGCCTCAACCCAGAAAAATGTGTCTTCATGGTTCGACAAGGAAAAATATTAGGGCATATTGTCTCTAAAAATGGAATTTCAACTGATGAAGACAAAATCAAAGTAATTCTGGATTTACCAAGACCAAAGACTGCTAAAGAAGTACAAGCATTTATGGGACACTGTGGATACTATCGGAGATTTATACATATGTATGCCATAATTGCTAGACCTCTCTATGCACTCTTGACTCAATTTAATTGGACCGAAGAATGTGAGAAAGCCTTCAATGAATTAAAGAATCGATTGAGTTCAGCACTAATCCTTCGAGTACCTAACTGGAGTAAGCCATTTCACATTCATGTGGATGCTTCCAAGTTTGCCATTGGATGCATCTTAGCTCAACCTGCAGATACAGGAAAACTAGACCACCCTATAGCCTATGCCAGTAGATAATTAAATCAAGCAGAACGCAATTATACCACCACTAAGGGAGAAGGCCTAGGGATGGTGTACGCAGTGAAAAAGTTCAGACATTACCTGTTGGCAAACAAATTCAAATTCTTCATTGATCATCAAGCCCTGCCGTACTTACTCAATAAACCTTGCAATACAGGAAGGCTAGTACGATGGTTCTTATTACTAATGGAATTTGATTTTGAGGTAGTAGTCAAGAAAGGAAATACCCACATAAGAGCAGATCACTTATCAAGAATGACCCATGGAGAACCACCCATAGGAGTACCCGATGATCTGCTAGATACATACCTTTTTAACTTGGAAGTATGTCCCCAATGGGCAGAAAAGTTAATCCCTATACTCACGCTTGGACCAAAAGATGGGATCACACCAAACCGAACTCAAGATCTTTAGAAGACTAAAAACCTTCATATCATTGCTGGAAGTTTGTATCACCAAGACTCAAGTGGATTACTGATGAGATGCGTAGAAGAGGAGGAACAGGAAATGTGGCTTCAGAAAGCACATGTGAATCAATGGAAAACTCATTTGAATGCAAACGGAACATGGCAAACCCTGAGGAGATTAGGCATATATTGGCCAACCATGCAGAGGGATGCGCATAACTATGTATCAGCATGCCAAACCTGTCAAGAACAAAATCCAGAAGAGAACTCTACTCTATGCTACTCCACAGTAGCACCGAGATGGAGCATGCCTCTGGTAAAGTTCTTAAAGACCCAAGGATACCCACAAGGAGCCACTTCAGCAAGGAAACGTGCACTTGAAGAACAGAGCAAGGATTATGCCATTATAGGAAAACAACTTTTCAAGCGAGGGAGAGATAATCAATTACGATTGTGCATTCATGAAGACGAATATCTTGCTGTTTTAGAGATGGCACATACAGGAGCTGCAGGAGGGCACTTCTCTGTAGATAAAACAGCAAAAATGATTCTCTTTGCTGGAATGTGGTGGCCAACTCTACATCAAGATGCCTTAACATATGTGCAACGATGTGATACTTGTCAATGAACAAAATATCCAATTAGAAGAGATGAGATGCCACTGAGACCCATGATGAGTGCCAGAGCTTTCACTAAATGGGGAATAGACTTCATAGGACCTATTAGCCCCCCAGCGAAAGGATCCCATGCCGAATATATAATTGTGGCCACAGACTATCTTACCAAATGGGTAGAAGCCAAAGCGACCAAGAAAAATGACGCAAGAACGACGGCCAAGTTTCTCTTTGAGAACGTTTTTACTAGATTTGGACTACCGATAGAAATTGTGAGTGATAGAGGTACGCACTTTGTGAATGAAGTCATAGAAGCCTTACTGAATGAATTCTTGGTAATTCATAAGAAATCAGCTCCCTATCACCCACAAGCCAATGGACAAGCCGAAAGCTCGAATAAAATCTTGTGTACAGTTCTCACAAAAATTGTTAACAATGGTAGATCTGATTGGGATAAGCAATTACATCATGCTTTATGGTCATTTCGAGTAGCCTACAAAACCGCCATAGGCACTACTCCTTTTAACTTAGTGTATGGACAAAATGCTATTTTGCCAATTGATTTCTTAATTCCCACTCTCAGAGTAGCAACTACTTACGAGTGGACGGGACATGAGCTATCAGCTCAATTGGATCAAATAGAAAAGCTTCACGAAACTAGGTTACAAGCAGTAGCAGGCATTTATGCTGCTAAACGGCGACAGAAAGCCTACTTCGATGCTCACATTAAGGACAAAAATTTGAAGGAAGGAGATTTAGTTTTGGTATATACCTTGAAACAACACGCTAAGAAGTTGCAGAAGAGAGGATATGGCCCATTAATCATCAATCGTATATCAACAAGTGGAGCCATCAGCTTAGCAACTCTAGATGGGGAAGTATTACCAAACTACATCAGTGGATGTCGAGTGAAAAAATATCTAGAACCATTGATAGAAGAAACAATGTCTCGATTAATCAAGGGCAAGAATAGACGTATGGAAGAGGAAAGGATACAAGAAGAAGCGAGACAGGAAGCACTAGAACGAATTAAGAAACGGAAAGAGTGGATGAGAGAGAGAGATGAGAGATATCGACTGGGAGAAGAACTCATCCCAATGGCTAATTTTAGAGCCACTAAACACCTAGGTTCACAGAGAACACAACCATATTTGAATTTGGGAGCAGGTAAAACGGAGTACCACTTAGTGGATGCTCTCATCATTGACACAGGAGCCGCTATAAGCTGTATCAAACTTTCTTTGACTCAGAAACTCAAGGAGGAATTACGTCCATCAATGGCACAATTGATAGGAATAGGAGGAATAATTACTCAATGCATAGGTGAAATCACCTTACCTGTGCATCTTGGCAACAACACTATGGAACAGAAGCTATTAGTGTGTCACGATGAGGATTTACTCGAAGATGTGGTGTTAGGTCAAGACTGGATTTACGAATATGAGGTGACCATTCAGTTGGCCTTAGGATATATCTCAGCCAGGATAGGACATCGTGAAGTATTCAGTTTGCTAGACGAACAACCAATAAAAGTCGCAAGCATAGAGTCAAAAATTCACTCTAATGAACAAAGTTATGAGTGTATGTTCAATAGCACTATAGATACCCCTTCCTCAAGTACTTCATATGAGGACACATTGATTCCTGCTTGCATTCTATCTTCTAGTCTAGCAAGTCACAAGAGTGTCAATCAATCTGAATCCTGCCCCAGTGAAGCACCATGCACAAGAAAGACTAGTCCTCTGAGTAATTCAAGGTTTGTACCTATTAGAATATACCCTATTCCGTACACCAAACAAGCGTGGATGAGAAAGGATCAAAAGGATACATATCTTCACCAACGGAAACATCTTCGACATCAGAGCAACCAATCAAATAAGAAAGTAAATCATTTTGAGCACCAAAGTCAACAACGAAGTACTAGGATCTGGATTCCAAAGAAAGTAGTAGCCGCCCAACCGGATCGAGTGCAAATATGGATTCCAAAATCATGTGCTCCAAAGAAGCTAAACCAAAACGACGAATCACTGCACAAGGAGAACCAATATGGTCTAAGGACAAAACAACCAAAGAAGACTAGCCACAGGAAAGAAAAGAAGTGTGCAGTTGCAACAACAGTCAATCCAAGATTCAAGAAGCAGATGGAGCAGACGTACAACATGAGAGGAACCACGTTCATCGGGAATGTTCGGGATACAATACGTCCCAACAGAATAAAGCAGATTTGGTTGCCGAAAGACAAGACAAACTGCATGCATCATCCAACTACTTCGAGTTGCACACATGTGGAGTTATCAGAACCCAAAGTATGCATGATAGGGCCACATTACAAGGCCAAGCATTCGGCACGTCTTTCGTCTATTTCTGAATAGTCGAGCACATTTTCCTACTGGGAAATAGGATAGCGATTGTACATACATTAAGAAAATCACTCAAAAAATAATAATAATAATAATAATCGCTTCGGCTATGATCTAACTTTTCTGTTTTTCCTTTTCAGATGAAAATATAAAAATATCTAAAATATGGAAAAATCCAGGTATTACCTTTCTCACACCCACAGGAAAAGGACGACACCATTCACTCGGAGCAATGTCAAGCTTATGAAAAACAAATGAAGGAAGATTTCTGATAGTATATGACCACTAATTCATACTCTATATTGAGTGCAGAGGGCATCTACTAATTCCGAAGTCACGCAAGAGGAAGAGGTGCAGCTTCTTCCACTCGAATCCATAACCAAAGCAAGAGGCCATTGGTTCCTGGATGACCAACCAGTGTCAGACCTCATTTTCATGGCAACTATCAAGATTATGGATAGGGATCATTATTTCCCTATTATGTCGCAAGACTTCAAGACAATAATACAAGGATTACCGCATATTGAGGATGTGTGGACACAGGCAGGCCTAGAGGCATTTCTTAAATTGCCGATTTATCTACCAGATTTTAAAAGGTGTACACAAGTAATGAATACATTGCAGCCTGCAGCGACTAAGATATCAGTGCTCGAAGCACGAGTGTTGGATAAAGTAGGAACATGGAAAACCATTCAATTCACACATGAACTAATCAACAAAGCCTTCGGATGGAATCAAGAGGGGATCACTAATGTTAAAGAGGAATGTCATGATCCTAAAAAGAGATCCTTTTTGGATATCAACAGAACTGATATTGAAGATGTTGTCCGCCTAGTGCATCAATGTTTTTGTTTCCCAAGTATGCACAGATATACTGCACCACAAAAGATTGTAGTACAACTACTTTCGCATGCAATGAGACAAGTGGGGAATAAAGTAAATATGACAGGCTATGTCCAAGAAAGATTATTTGAAGCCCAGAAGAAGTGGGGTCAGAAGAAGTTCCTAAATGGGAGTTCGGCTTTGACATTACTTATATATGAAGCTCTAGAGATGAAAAATTGCTTACGTGAGATGCCGACCTCAGAAGGGCTAGCCAAATATGCCAAATACGCTACGGTCCCCAAGAAAAAGAAAGCAACTGCTGTTGTTGAAGAGGCAGGAACCAGTTCACAGAAACCCATGAGGGGTACAAAGCGTCTAAGAGAGGAGGAAGCCCAGGCTACATCCCAATCAAAGCGGACACACATTCTTCCAAAGATCATGATGACCCAAATGCCTATTACTAAGAGAGATCTATCCGCTGCCCTAGAAGAGACACATCAGTACATGCAAGGGCAGGTAAATCTGAATGTTCAAGGTCATCATTATAGACAAGCAAGTCAAGAGAAACAACAAATGCGTCAAGAAAAGACCCCAAAACAACCTGGGAGATACAAAGAACTAGGTTTAGATGATTCGAGTTCCGATGCAGAATCCAGTCACGAAAAAGACACTCTAGACACTGATATAAGGACAGAAACTCAAGAAGAAGAATGGACTGAGATCAATCAAGTCGAAGTGACGCCAGACAACCACGAAGAAAAGGAAAAGAACATAGAAGATTCCAATGAGCCTGAGCATGTCATTTTATTGAATGATACTACAAAAATCAGCATCAAAGAAGCTCCAACAACTGCTACGTCTACAAAACCACCTATCAAAGAGGAAGTACAAACTCCGATGAACACGGATTCAGGGCTATTACAAAACAAAGAGCAGATTGTGATTGAAGTACCAGATGATACACCTAAAGGAAACGATGAAAACATGGTGGCTGAGCCAAGGATCCAGCTTCAGATTAGGCAGCCCCATGACACTACACTACATGTGGGACAGGGCAAAGATGTCACAACAGGCGAAGAACCGAGTATCCCGAAAACATGGCTCAATGTGGATGTCACTCAGCTGAAGCTTGTAGTCAAGCAAATGATTCAAACGGCTATGGATACACAACAACAAATGATGGACATAGATGCAGATTATGATAAGGCCATGAGAGAAAAAAGTCGATTCCAAATAATGAGCGAACAACTGTCATCACAAGTAATCCAGGCACAAAAAGAGATAGCAGCCAAAAACACGGAGTTGCTCGAGGTAAAAACACAATATGATACATTAGTGACTCAACATCACCAACTCCAGGCACAGCTCGCTAATTTACAAAAGTTACATGATGCAAGCGAGGCTGACCAAGAAAGAATTAAAGCTAGAAGCACTTTACTTGAGACACAGCTAAAGTTGTACATGGAAGAGAATGACACTTTACGGAGCAGGAATAAGGAATTGATGAAATCATTGTTATATGATCAACCTATTGAACAGCAGGAGATATCCGAAACTAAAGAAAAAGAATTGAGAGATCATGTGGTACAATACGCAGATCTGCTGAAACAAGAGCGAGAATTGAAAGCAGAATGGGAACGGAAGTACAGTCAGGAAACAAATGAACTAAGAAAGCAGTTGAATACAGCACATGGGAAACTTGCAGCAAGCTACAGTGAAAACATGGACCATGTCGCTGAAATTGGTAATGAATTGATTGCAACAAAGGAAGCACTCAACGCAGCCCTACAGGAGAGCAAAGCCAAAAATGAACCAATAGCGCAATTAGAAATCCAAATCACCCAGAACACAACGATCGGGACACCAGTAGTGCCACCTAAGGAAAATCCTACTGACAAGGTAGAGGTATGTCCTCTATCTTCCCCGATCTATAATTCTCCAATACATGAGCAGATGGCGGACATACATGATGATCATCCAATGCCATACACTGCAGAAATAAGTCAGAAGGAACGGGCACTAGTGGTGTCCTGATTGACGAAAAATTTTGAAAATGAAGTAATCAAAGTAATGAAGGAAGCCAAGATCAAGGGTAAGGACTTGGAAAAGATCATGAAGCCTTTCAACATTCCGTACGGATTATTGAAAGAGCAAACAAGACAATATATAGAGAAGCTTACAAAGAAAAGTCTAGATGAGCAGCTAAACTTCAAACATGACACATTCGCTTACACTCAAGAAGAATTTGAAGCTGCACAACCGGTTTGGAGAAGGAAGTTTTTGGAGAAACATCCTACACTAAGGGTGCATTGGCAAGCAGCACCATATTTCTTACAGGTAAACCCCTCATTTTGTCCTATACCACGCCGAAGGGATACTAGCGAATTTTTGGACCTGCAAAGAAATGGCGCTATAAATAAACAGTGGCTGAATTACCCTCTGCTTCCAAGCCCGCCACATAATTATCTACCAACGGAAGACTATATGGTCAAAACCATCGAATTTTGGCTACAGAATTATGCGACAGTACCCGACTTAACTGTCAAAATGACAAATAAAATACTCAGTATGATACTTACAGTATTGAAGGTCTTCAAGCATGCAGCCTACACATTTTTGAATTTCATTGGTATTAATCAAGACACAGAGATTCTCATTTTTAACCTATCGGTTATGCCTAGCCGACCTACAATAATGGCTTATTATTCTAGATTGATGTTTTTGCCAAGTGTATATATGCAAAATTTTGAAGAAGCGGTCTTTACTGGATTTTTTGAAATTGATTCAGAGGTCTTTTTGAAGATGTCCTCTAATTTGAATGCCAGACTAGTGGCATACGAACTCAGCTTCTTCGCAGATCACAGACAGCCACCCAATGACGGTGTGAAGGCAGAACAATGGAAACAATTAATGATACGTGAAGTCAATTTGCTTAATGAAACAGAGCAGAAAATTATCAAGCAAGACAAATGTATCAGGCCCAGAGGATGTAAAACAAGAATTAAGAAGAGGCCGTCAAAATTGAACACCTGTTTTACAAACAGGTAAAACTGAGCAAAGGTTGCGTGCAAGGAAAAGAAAGTGAACAGGCTTGAATAATACAGCAGGGTCCGATGTGTGCAACCAGGACAAATCAGAGGACCAATAAAACGTAATGCAAGACTGATGAACAGGCAAAATGGACCAAACAATGCATGCGGACAACAAACTGAAGACAAGAAGTAAAGCCTGTCAAGGGACGACAGAGACAAAGAGGGGGAGAGTGTTGCAGAGCTAAAGAGAACACAAAGCTGAGAAAAAGACGGGCCCCAAAATTTTTCCGATTTGGACACCCAATTTTTGCATTATAACCATTCTTGTCATATATTTTCCGTTGTAAATGCTTTAGAGGAGTCCTCTAGATGCATCCCCACAGAAGATTATAAGCTTACCCATGTAAATTAGTAGGAAATTAGTCTTTAGTGAATAAAGTGCCGGTCTCTTGTGTGAAAGTACCATTTTTAGGGCACAAGTATATAAGTCAATTGGTGACTCTTTGTAAAGACTTTTTGCCATTGTGAGAAGCAAGAGCACAGAAATTCGAATTTGTGTCTTCTTCACTTTGTATCTTCTTCTTTGTGAGCTTGCGTGCATGTGTATTGCTTGGAAAGAGTGTTAGGAAGTGTTGTCTATCCATGAAAGTGTTTGTTTGCTGTTGTTGAGGTGTGTGTGAAGTGTAGGAAGTGCTGAAGTGTAGGAAGGTTTTTCCCACGACTCAGTATTTTGCTCATAACTTGAGGTAGGAGTGTCAAAATTGAGTGAAACCACCACCATTGGATGCGTCTTCTTGAGAGCTTCAAAACGCATATGCTACTATATTTGGAGTTCGGAGCTGAGAGAAAAGCTCAATTTACTATTGGCTGCTCCACCAAGTATCGTGACACCATGACTGTCAGTTGAAACTTGTTTGGATTAGCCTTTGCCTTGTTTACACTCTTTGAGTAGTTCATTTGCATTGATCGTCACTTGATTGCATGTCCTCATACACTCGGCTAGGTTTGTATACTCATCGGATTGATAATTAAAGCGTGAATCCCCACTATATGCACTTGAGGGGGATTGAGGTATAGTCTCTTTCTCCACAAGTCCCTAAGTTGGTACTTAGGTCAACACTCTCCAATGCTTCCTAACTGATCAGAAAATATCCCTGATCTTTGTGACAAAGTCAGTCACATTTTGTTTGGGAGCTTTCTTGAGAGTTGTAAATTCCATCCAAAGTTGATGCTTCTTGGCCTTTGTACTTGAAGAGAAGAAGGCTTCTAGTGCATTCCACATGTCCTGAGATGTTTTACAAATTTCGATATGAGGCAACAAAAAATCTAAGATAGATTTGAGGAGATAAGACCTTGCAAGTGCATCCTTGGAGCACCATGTGCTTAATCTTTCTTGCTCTTCTTGTGTAGGTTGACTTTTATTCCTGAAACTTGGCATAACTTCATCTCTAGCTAAATTCCTGCCTTTAAGATAAGCTTCCATCCTTAATGACTAGATTGAATAGTTACCTCTGTTAAATTTGTCAATTGATGAAGGAAATCCATCTGCCATGTTATCCAACCTTGCTCTGATACCACTATGAAGAGATGGATTGGTACTTGATGAAGATGAAGTGGTACTGCAAAATCCTTGCACTACACTGATGGAGAGTGTTAATCTCCAAAAGAACAAGCTACTCTTGAAGTTAGAGCACCTCTATACCAAGAGTAACTCAAAACATTTACCAATTTGGAGGATTATGATCAATTATAAAGATTTTGGATAAACTGTGAAGAAGATGATTCTATAGAAAGTCTACTGCACATATCTCTCTCATTGACTTATCAAATGTGTAAAGTTTTTTACAAAACTTTGCACAAGGTGTCGTCTATAGTTTGTGCACCATCTCCAAGTAAAATCATTTCAAAAGACTCAATAGATCTTAAGAAATGATCTTTACAAGTCACCTTTGTCTAGAACTGCTCTTCTGAGAAGTCAATTCAGACACCTATAACTTCTAACACTTGGTTCTCTCAATCTAGAACCCATTTATGCAAATGCTTTTAGTCATAGATGGCTTACCCTTAGATTTTGACTCCTCAGTCATGCAAAACTTTAACCTGTGCACTGAGAAATGGTCAAATCTTTGACCATCGAGATTGCACCTGTTTCAGAAAACAATGAACACTTCTTCACATATGAATGTTCCTACTCAAAATTCTCACAGCCTGTTTACAATTACGCTCTCAAACTTTAACCATAGACTCATTAACTATGGAGTTAGATGTCTACAAAAGGATTCTTGAAATGATCAAGCACAGAAGGAGAATGCACAGAAACATCGGGTGCAATTTTTCTTCCATTACTAGAAAACTTTACATCTGGATGAGAGAGCTAATCTTCATACGTCTCAAGTGTCTAATCACACCTAATTCTTCTGAATTCTTGTATTCTATACTCTCATACATTTGCCTCGACATTTTTCCTTTGTATATATAGTCAAACATTTACAAGTTTATGACTATACAAAAGTATAAGTGAACTATCTATGAATTAATGTACATATGTGTACACATCTTCATCTTCTGAATATGCACTTCCTTCATGCTTTATAACTTTATCTTTTCTTCAGTCCTTGACTTCAATTCTTCATCAAAACATCAATTGTTGATTGTCCTGCACCAACAGCTCCCCCTCAATCATCAATTGAGGTTTTCTCTATCTTCTTTATGCCTGCCATATCTTTGAATCTCTGTAGCTTTGGTCCATCCAAGCTCTTGGTTAGCATATCAGCTATCTGATCTTTTGTTGAAGTATGTATTACTTCAATCTCTTTATCCATCACCTTCTCTCTTAGAAAGTGATACTGAATCTCAATATGTTTAGTCCTGGCATGAAAAACGGGATTAGCAGCTAAATACAATGAACTCATGTTATCTCCATGAATAGTGGGTATACTCTGAGTAATATCAAAACTCTTCATGAGAGTCTTGAGCCATATTACTTCCTTTGCAGCTTCCACCATACCTTTATACTCTGCTTCTGTAGATGACAAAGCAACTGTGTGTTGCTTCTTTGAACACCATGAAATTAACTTATCTCCCACATAACACAAGTATCCATAAGTTGATCTCCTATCATCAGGATTACCTGCCCAATCTGTATCACTATAGATCTTGATGTTTGTATCTGATGTAAAACCATAATACAAACCTTCTTTGAGTGTACCCATAATCTACCTCAACACTCTTTGTCCTGCAATCCAATGTTCTTTCCTAGGACAATGCATGAATTGAGACAATACTCCCATTGCATATGACAAGTCAGGCCTAGTTAAAATAGCATAGATCAGACTACCAACCAAACTTTGATATAGCTTCATGTCCTTGAACTCTTCTCCTCCATATCTGCTCAATTTGTGATTCACTTCCATTGGAGTAGGTGCTACCCTGCAATCATCCATTTTAAACTTGATTAACAAGTTCTTCAAGTACCTTTCTTGAGTTACATACACTCCATGTTGAGTGTATGAGATCTCCATGCCCAAGAAATATGACAAATCTCCCAAGTCATTGATCTTGAACTCTTTCTCCATTTGCTTCTTTAGACTTTGAATGCCTTTCTCATCTGTACCTGTAAGAATTATATCATCAACATATATACACATGTAAATAAACC
This sequence comes from Ceratopteris richardii, assembly GCA_020310875.1. Lineage (NCBI taxonomy): Eukaryota > Viridiplantae > Streptophyta > Polypodiopsida > Polypodiales > Pteridaceae > Ceratopteris > Ceratopteris richardii. Next base: position 131,191,878 of record CM035442.1, read on the forward strand.
CATCTTCACTTGCTTTAACAAGCAAGCTACTATCTGCTTTAGATACTTGGAATCCAAGTTCTTGAAAGAACTTCACAAGTCTATAATTCCATGCCCTTGGGGCCTGCTTCAAGCCATACAAAGCTCTCTTGAGCTTGCACACATGATTTGGATACCTTTCATCTCTGAATCCTTGTGGTTGCTCCATGAAAACATCATCTGAAATATAACCATTTAGAAAAGCATTCTTCACATCTAATTGACATGATTTCTAACCTTTACATGCAGCAATGGCTATGAGTGTCCTGATGGTTGTCATCTTTGCCACAGGACTATAGGTTTCATCATAATCTATACCATATGTCTGAGCAAACCCTTTCACAACAAGTCTAGCTTTATACCTAGACACACTTCCATCTGCATACCTCTTAGTTTTGTAAACCCATTTACATCCAATGATCTTCTGACTATTTGGTTTAGGAACCAAATCCATGTCTGATTCTCCATCAATGCATCATACTCTTCCTGCATAGCTTTCTCCCAATTTTCCTTACCTTTTGCCTCTTCATATGTAGAAGGGTCTTCATCTGCCTTTACCATATATGCATAATCTTTGGTAGCCAAAAAAGAAGTATCATAGCTATACCTTGTAGGTTGGCATTTGTGTCTTGATGACCTTCTAAGTTCTCCACTCCTTGAGGTTTCTGGTTCATCACATTCTGGATCAAATCTTGGCACTTCTTCAACTTCAACCGGTACTTCATTGTTCTCCTCTTCATCAAATATCTGAACCTTTGATTTACCTTTCTTTTGATTCACAACTTCTTCATCACCTGCATAAATATTGATTGTACCTACATACCAAGTACCTTGCTCATCAAATGTAACATCCTTTGATACTAGGAATTGTTTTGTGGATGGACTCCACAACCTATATCCCATCTGCTTATCATCATATCCAATAAACACATATTTTTCAGCTTTGGGTTCCAATTTATGCCTTAATTGTGATGGCACATATGCATATGCCAAACAACCAAATACTTTGCAATGATCTAAAGTAGCTCTCTTACCCCACCATGCCTCATATGGTGTCATACCCTGCAAAGCTTTACATGGTAGTCTATTGACCAAATATGTAGCTGTATTTACAGCCTCAGCCCACAATAATTTGGGCAATTTTTATCCTTCATCATAGATCTTGCAAACTCAACAAGAGTTCTATTCCTCCTTTCTGCTACACCATTTGGTTGAGGAGAGTACCTGCAAGTAATTTCCCTTTTTATACCTGCATTCCACAAGTAATCATTGAACTCATTAGAGAAATACTCTCCCCCTCCATCTGACCTTAGTCTCTTCAACTTATGACCTGTAATTCTCTCTGCATACACATGATAATGTTTGAATGTATTGAATACCTCTGACTTATCTTTGATCACATAGATAGTGATCCATCTGGTAGCATCATCAACATAAATCACATAATACCTTGAACCATTGATACTAAAATCCTTTGATGGTCCCCACACATCTGTGTGTACCAACTCAAGCTTCTCTGAATACATAAAACCATGCTTGGAATAAGATTGCTTATGAGCCTTACCTAATTGACATGCCTCACATCTCTATGTCATATGTTGACCTCCAACATTAGGCAATCCAAGCACTGAACCATTATTAACCATATCTTTAATACCTCTTTCATTGAAATGTCCAAGCCTTTTGTGCCAAAGATCTAACTCAAAGATCTTATGTCCTCCATAAGTGAACAAAGCATGACCAACATTACCTTGAATTTTCAATGTGAACAATCTTCCTTCTTTCTTTCCTGAAACAATTTGTTTATACCCATTGCTAGGGTCTTCCACAAATACTCCTTCATTAGTGAACCTAACTTCATAACCTTTTTCAACAATTTGGCCTATACTTATCAAATTCTTAGGAATTGTAGGAACATACAAAACCTTACTCAAGAGAGTACTACAATCCTTGGCCTTCACTGATCCAATTGACTTCACATTATGCTTTGTATTGTCACCTGTTTGAACAACATGATTAGTTACCTTATTCTCCAAATCAGTCATCAAAGCTATGTTGCCACTCAGGTGATTACTACACCCTGATTCAATGTAGAAGAATCTTTGGTCTTCACTTTGCCTTTCACAGGTTGCATTCATTATCAATGTTGAATCCTCCTTCTGTTCTGAAGCATAATTGTAGTAGGTATTGTTGTATTGTTGACTTTGGAATCCTCTACCTGCATTTCTTCCAAAGTAACCTCTACTACCTCTACCTCTGAAATTACCTCTTTGATTTCTGCCACGTCTTCCTCTTGAATTAAAATTCTGATTATATCCACCATTATTCTGAGTATTATGCCAACAATCATTAGCTAAATGATTTGTCTTACCACAAATCCAGCAAGCTTTGACTCCATCTTTATTACTCCTTCCTCTTCCTCTACCTTTGCCACCTCCTCTTCCTCTTAGGAAGTTGGCTTGGCTAGTTGTACCTTCATCTTCATTTGCTTGTTGCTTCCCTTTGATATTCTTCTTCTTATCCTTTGAATACATTGCATGACATGTACTCTTATCACTTTCACCTTTGACATCCTGATCAAAGGTTAGCATATGTCCTAGCAACTGATTTAAATCGGGAGTGAAATGATCAAGTGATAATTCAGTAGACAAAATGAATGGCTTCCATTTGTCATCATCTCTTAAACTTGTGAGGATTTTCCTCACCAATTTATCCTCCTCAATGTCTTCATCAACTACTCCTAATGCATCTGCAATGTCCTTCATCCTTGTTACATAATCTGAGATGGATTGAGAAGCCTTCTTCTTGAAAGTGGTAAATTCTGCTCACAAGGATGCCTTCCTTGACTTTGTGGTGTTTTGGAAATGCTCCCCCAAACCATTCCATATATCACTTGCACTTTCAAGACCTCTAATGTGAGGTAGCAAGTAGTCATTAACTGCCATGTCGATAATGCTCCTAGCTTGAGCATCTTTCTTCATCAAAGTCTTCAAATCTGATAATTCCTCCCTAGTTGGAACACTAGGATCTCTAAACTAAGGCTTTTCTTCTTCACCTGTGATATAACCTATCAAGTCTTTGCTCATAAGATGAGCTTCCATCCTCATTGACCACGCTGGATAGTTCTCTCTATGCAACTTCTCTATCTGAAGAGAATATCCCATCCTTTCTTCACCTGTATATTGAATTCTTCAAACTTTATGACTAATAGATGTACCTTTACTTCGAATGATACTCCTTTTGTCTTCCTTGATGTCGTATGGCCTCCTTCTCAAGCTTTGCTCTCAAGCTTTCACCTTTTGAATCTTCAGATGATGAATTCTTTATGACTGCAGCAGTCGGGATGCTCCTTTCTTCAATTTTGATGTTTCCTGCTCTGATACCATTGATGGAGAGTGTTAATCTCCAAAAGAACAAGCTACTCTTGAAGTTAGAGCACCTCTATATCAAGAGTAACTCAAAACATTTACCAATTTGGAGGATTAATGATCAATTATAAAGATTTTGGATAAACTGTGAAGAAGATGATTCTACAGAAAGTCTGCTGCACATATCTCTCTCATTGAGTTATCAAATGTGTAAAGTTTTTGACAAAACTTTGCACAAGGTGTTGCCTATAGTTTGCACACCTTCACCAAGTTAAATCATTTCAAAAGACTTAGTAGATCTTAAGAAATGATCTCAACAAGTCACCTATGTCTAGAACTGCTCTTCTGAGAAGTCGATTCAGACACCTGTAACTTCTAACACTTGGTTCTCTCAATCTAGAACCCGTTTATGTGAATGCTTTTAGTCATAGATGGCTTATCCAACTTAGATTTTGACTCCTCACTCATGCAAAACTTTAACCTGTGCACTGAGAAATGATCAAATCTTTGACCATGGAGATTGCGCCTGTTTCAGAAAACAGTGAACACTTCTTCACATATGAATGTTCCTACTCATAATTCTCACAACCTGTTTACAATTAGGCTCTCAAACTTTAACCATAGACTCATTAACTATGGAATTAGATTTCTACAAAAGGATTCTTGAAATGATCAAGCACAGAAGGAGAATGCACAGAAACATCGGGCGCAATTTTTCTTCCATTACTAGAAAACTTTACATCTGGATGAGAGAGCTAATCTTCATACTTCTCAAGTGTCTAATCACACCTAATTCTTTTGAATTCTTGTATTTTATACTCTCATACATTTGCCCCGACATTTTTCCTTTGTATATATAGTCAAATATTTACAAGCTTATGACTATATAAAAGTATAAGTGAACTATCTCTGAATTAATGTACATATGTGTACACATCTTCATCTTCTGAATATGCACTTCCTTCATGCTTCATAACTTGATCTTTTCTTCAGTCCTTGACTTCAATTCTTCATCAAAACATCAATTTTTGATTGTCCTGCACCAAGATACACCAGCCACTTAAACTCTAGAGATGTGTGGTGGGCCCTTTTGGCTTGCCAATAGATCTATTAGACACCCTATGTACCCTGGAAGATCACTTACAAAAAGATGAATCAAAATAGACAAGTTTTACCAATGGTCAACTTGAAGAAGCTTTCTATTTTGGTCATATATGCTTCAGTATTTTACTCAATGCTCTTTCTCTAATCAAAATTGACCAGAGAGATTTTAGAGGAATCTAGGAAGCAAGGAACTTATTGGGAGTTATTTCAACAAAGATGAGTAACCATACTAAGAGAAATCAATTTAGCAAATCACATATGTGATCCCCACTTTTCACAAAGTTGAAGATGCAGATACATAGATGACTTTGAATGAATGTTTCTCACAACTTAGAAGTCCAAATACAATGAAACTTTGGGATCCTATAGTAGACTTAGAAAGCTAACATTACTAAGTCAAATCACTGAAAATAATTCATAGTGCTCAGAGAAATCATTATTGCAATCTAACTGAAAAACTGAAATTTATGGTAGTGAACAGTTCACTCACATAGGCATGAAGATATGGTCACAAATGATAATAAAATCAGATTTATATTGAATGGAAATTACAATGGACTTGCTGGTACGTGTGTGTGCCTTGAGATCACACTCTGATATGGTAAGAATCTTAGCTAAGATGGAGACCAATCCCGCAACTAAATCACATGTATATATAGTGAATGTTGGAGCCAAGATTTGAATTTGAAAACTAGCTCACCTAAATCACTTTCCCTATTTCTTAGTGATTGACTCTCAACTAAATCAGTCACGAATTCATGGAGTTCTTATTCCTACTCATCAATTGGACTCAACAACTTTTGATTCTCCACTTTTACATAAGGTAAATGCTCAAAGAGTAACAAAGGTGAGTTCATAAGTGAACTCATGTCCTCAATGTTTGCTTCAATAAGTTTTTATGATATTTGGAGACTCAAGCCAATACTTAGACTTGCCATGTGCTTGTTCCAACATATGAAAAGATGAATTTCTGGAATGTTAATAAGAGTGACTTAGGAGAGTCATTTCTCATGCTTGGAAAGTCCAATTAGTGTAATTTTTGTTTGCATATTTAGCTAGCTTTTGAAGTTATCGTTCAAAATGTTGTGGCAAATGTATTTTTTATTTAAGAGAAATTGGAATTCTTATGCGATCAATGTGCAAGAAGTTGTTTTTGCAGACACTTGCAAGTTTGTAGAAGCATGGATGTATCTATTATCTCATCAATATATGGCCGCTCAAGCTCAACCTCAAAAACGGTAGATTCAATCCCTTCAGGATTTATGATTGATAGCAAGTGTCCTATAAAGAAAAAGATTTCGGCAATGATGGTGGTGGAGAGATAGCAGTCTTCTTCATCAATTCCATCATCTCCTTCTGATTCTAATCTTTTGGCTAGAAATAAAGACATGGATCCTCCATCTAAAAGTAAGCAATCCATCTTAAATATTACAACTACCAAGAAGGTAATTGATGTGCCACATGTGTTTTATCTCCAATTGAACAAAAGGTTATCAATTTCCCAACATCAAGCTAGTATTCATGAAAGGGGAGGTAAATGGACATCCTATGAAGATTATGTTCAATACAGATTCATAGATAATGTGATAAACTCTTCTTTAGTCAAGAATTTAAGGTTAAAAACGAGCCCATTTGGGCATAGCTAGAGGATAGAGTTAGCAGACGAAAAGGGATCAGAGATGTGGGATTGACAAGTGGTCAGATACCAATCCACATTTGGTCCTATAAAGATAAGATGGGTTTTGAGATCACCACGTTGACCAGATTTGGTCTCGTGCTCAATAAGTAGTGGCATACTAATAAAAAGCCTATGATTGATTTTGGGACTCGTGTATATCAATTCTTTGATAAGGGTTGTCACATTACCATATGTGGGGAGCTAGATATTTAGAACTACAAGAAAATGTCTACCTCTATATCCAATGCCTCACATCAATGACATTTTGGATGCACAAGGTGGTGCTAATGTATATAGTAAAATAGATAAAAAAAAGTTTTTATCATCAAATACGAGTTAAAAAGGATGATGTACATAAGAAATATTTTTTTACTAGAATTTTTCATTATATCTTGTAATGCCTTTTGGTTTAATAAACACTCCAAAAACTTTTATGATGCTCATGAATGATATTTTCCATCACTTTATCACTCAATTTCTTGTGGATTTTGTGAATGATATGTTGATTTACTGTAAAAGTTTAAAAGATCATGAGTTCCATTTGTCTACAATTTTTGATATGTTAAATGAGAATACATTGTACATCAACCTCGAGAAGACACAATTATGTGAACTTTTGTATAGGGAAGTGCCAAGCTATGTGGAAAGAAATCAATCCACAAAAGGAAGTAAGCCCAAAGCTTTGCGGAAAGCTTCAAGCTTCTCCCTAGGTAGATCCTTTATGAAAAGGTCTGCAACATTATCTTGTGTGGGCACATAAGCTAAATTCATATCTCTTGAAAAGAACCTCTTTCTAACATAATGATAGTGCACCTCAACTTGCTTCATGCAGGCATGAAACATAGGGTTCCTTGCAACTGCCAATGCACTCTCACTGTCAGTGAAGATGGTGGTGGCAAAACATTGACCAACACCCAAATCAGCCAAAGGTATCTAAGTTTCACACACTCAGCACTCGTTGTGAAAGCAACCCTATATTCATTCTCACAATTAGAAGTGGTCACACTATGCTATCTCTTGCTCAACCAAGATATGCATGAGCTACCATGGATGAAGCAAAAACCACTGGTGGACATATGAGTGTCATAGCAAACAAGCCAGTATGAGTTAGAAAAAGCATGTAAATTTAGTGTTAATGATCCCCTCCCCTTAGGATAAAACAATACAAGTGGTAAAGTACCACTCAAGTAGTGAAATATGTGCTTAATTGCATGCCAATGCTTGACACCTGAGCAATGCATAAATCTGCTCATCCGAGAGACAAAAATTAAATATGATGTTGTATTATGCATAAGTAAATCAAGCATCCAACAGCCTATTGATAGATAACGACATCACATGCATCTCTAGCATCATGAAGACTCAATCATAAACCTGTTTCCATGTGAATGGTGATAGGTTTGCAATCTTCAAGGCCAAAATGTTGCAATAATGTGTCAATATATTTTTCTTAACACAAACTTATTCCCCCATCAACTTTTTTCAACGAAATGGCTAAATAATTATGCAAATGCCCTAAATATAATATTACAAAGAGGCGTGCAAATCAGCCTTGAATTCAACAAATGCTTCTCATTAGGATCAGTGAGAAGCATGTCATCAACATATACAACAATGATCAAAAGTACATCATTTCCATGCTTAACATATAAGGTGCTTGATTGTTCTCAAAATCATGTTTTGGCAAGTAAGCATGTATCTTTTCATACCAAGAATATTCTAGTGCTTACTTCAAACCATATAATACCTTTTTCAACATGCTAAATTTGTTTTCATACCCATTCTACACAAAACCACGGGGTTGAGATACATACACTTGTTCATGCAAGTAATCATTCAAAAATGTAGTTTGAATGTCCAAATAATGTGCATTCTGCAAGAGAACAAGGATTACGACCACCACATGCTAGAGAGATGACTCTCCTCCCAACCAAATGCCTCTATATATAGCTCTCTCCAGGGGACTGCCTTCTTGGGCAGGTGGATACTAACCATCCAAGTGTCAACCATGTAACTACATGTGCGCCAAGTGTCCCAGTTAACTCGAGTTAACTCAAGTGGATGCTTCTAGAAGGCTCTAGAGCTCTTAGGGCAAAACACTCTCCCCATGTACCCCATGGGGGTTGAACCCAAGACCTCCTCCTTCACATCCTTGAGACTTAACCACTAAGCTAAGTGGATCACTTGTTCACAAGAGCACAAGACCTCCTAGTAAGTCTAAACTCGAGATCTTTGGTCATACACACGGATGACCAAACGGTGTCCGATTTCAGATGTCTGAACCGGCCAGACCCTTGGATCATAGACTTACTTTATTACATTCTTCCCCCCTTGGAAAAGATTTTTGTCCTCGAAAATAGAGCTATATACATACTGTAGGCAACCCCCGAGCCTCATGTTCTAAAATTGGAAGAACATGGTCATGTTCTAGAACTGGAAGAACATGTCTCATCTCTGTGGTGGCATCCTTGCCCAAATGATTCAAAACACTATCTGGTTTTGTACTTTGATGAACGGGACAAAGTACAAACTAGTGAAGAATAATGAGGGTGGATCTAATGACATCCCTGGCTAATTCACAGTTTCTGGATGTGCGATCTAGGCACAAACATGTGAACTAGGTGGATTCAAATTACTAGTCCATTTCTAGGCATAACTAGTGCATGGGCTTAGTAATGAAGGTGGGATTCTTATCCCTCGCAAGACTTTGAGAATTCTTGATTCACTTGAATTTGTTTTGGAGAACTTGAAGTTTGGTTGTCCCATACATCTAACTTTAGATGTCTGTACAATGGTGTACTTTTATCTAACAGTTACTTGATTTTTTCACCCGACTAGAGGACTACTTTGTCCCAATGAGTTTGAAGAAATCCTATGTAAACTGTAGGAGAAAGTTTACCATTTCGGTGGAATCAACCATACTAACTTCACCAATTCAAATTCAAAATGAAAATTGTCCAACTTAGGACACTTTTCTCAAAGACTTTTAACTGAAAGTTCTTGGGAATTGTCAATCTGATGAGCAATTCCTAACTTCCCTATTCTAGAGTATACTGGACTCCAGGAAATCATATATGCTATAACTTGAAGCAAACTCAAATGAATAAGTCCACTTAGACTTATCATCTTTTGAAGATTGAAAAGGTTCTTGTACATAACATCTATCTAGGATGTTCAAGTTAGTTATTTTATTCTAACCGGCTAACCCTGGTCTTTTGCAAAAGGAATCAGATACTATATCTGAGTCAATTTCAAAAGATTTGGAAAGCGGAAAGAAATAACTAAGACTCTGTACAACCAATTCAAACTTCGAATATACATAAACTTGCTATGAGTCAAAGTCTAGTTGACTCAGGACTTTAACTTTTCAAAGATCTATTTCAACAAGATATTGAAGCATTGTCTTTATCTTTAAGAGAAATAAGCTAGTTTCTCAAAAAGATTCAAAGCAAATCAAAAACATCATCCAACCACAAGATACTAGTGTGGTAACCAACATCAGTGTGTCGACCCACTGAGGTTATGTTGATGAGTTTTGTATTCAAATAATGCTTCACTTGAGACTAAGTTCAGGTCATATTCAATCTTTTTGACTCCTAATCGTGAATGCAATTCTTGTGCATTTGTTTGAGTCAAAAGAGTGAATTTTTCAAGTTACATTAGGAACTTGATGCTTGACTTAGTCAATTAAATCTTTAGTTGAAAAGATCAACTCAAAATCAAAGTCCAAGTTCTTTCAGAAATTTACCAAATATTTCTGATCAATAACACTTAGGCTTGAAGTGTTCTAAGAAGATCTTGGAAGTTACTTACTTCATATCTTCAGTTTCCTTGATCTTGAAGTATCTTGAGATTCTTCTTGAATTTTAAACTCCTTCTTGGAAGTTTTAAGTCCCTTGAAGATCAAACCTAACTTCAAGATTCCAAATGAAGACTCAAAGATAATCATCATCTCACGGTCCGATGTCCCATACCATCTTTCCTACATCAATCTGAGTATAAAATCTGGTGTCCCATACCACCCTATTTTATACTCACATTGATGTGTGAGTGAATTTTATCCTAAAGTCTACAACATCTCTAGATAGAGAACCTTCTAGCTTTAATTCTTGACAAGAATTTTGCAATTTCAGGCACTATCTCTATCTTGATATTCTAGGTTTTAATCCCTTGACATGATCGTTTCACGATCTTGTGCTTAACCTTGGGAACTTGAAAACCTTTAATAGAATATCTCCAATCCCTTTTTTTTTTTTTTTTTTTGCTAAGGTTTTCAAATGAAAACCAATCAGAATTCCAAGTTCTTGAATTTCTCAAATTCAAGTTCAATTGGTTATCCTTGACCAATTTTGTAGCGACAAGAGCTTTTGGCTTCTTGTCTTTAGATTCCTTTCTACTAATGCTTTTTAGGTACCTATCCTGGCCAGGAATTTTATAGGAATCTCTCTACTGCATAAGTCTGAGCATCCGCTCATGCTTTCTGGATTTGTATAAAAAATCCCTTTAAGGATAGGCAAACACTTATGTTTTACCTTCCACAGACTTAAGTACCGTCTTCACGGTTGCAGACTACATACTTGGAATTACTTCACTTTGTTCAGACTTAGAACAGCTTACTTTTTTTCACAATTTTCCATTGGATAAATGGAACTTGAGTGAATCATTCCTAATGGAATTTTTACTGCCAATACTTGGGCAATCTATAGAGTAGTTCTAGTCGCACATTCTTGGACAATCATGGCCAAGTTTGATCAATTCTGGTTGATACTTGCGACAAAAATAAAGACTTAGTCTTTATCTTTAAGATCTCTTAGATTATCTTAAGCTTCTTTGCTTACCTGCAGGATTTTAGAGATCTTTCCCTCAACTTAAGTCCAAGCATTTTCTAATGCTTTTCAGATTCCAAAGCTAAGAATCTTTGATATACCTTAATGTTATATCACTTATTTGGACTTAAATACCAAAACTAGTGGTTAGGGATTTGCTGGGAACTACTTGCTATAAAACTTCTCTTGAAAGATGTTAGTCTCACATCTGGGGAGATTTTTCTTTCAAGAACTTTTTTGATTCCTTCCAAGGAATCAAGTAACACTAAGCTATAACTTGAAGCAAATGATTCATCTTGGAATCTTTTGTTTTCCAGTCCAATGATTCATCTTGGAATCGTCTCCTTTAGTGGAAAGATCTTCAAAAGGAATTCTAGACTTTTGGATAAGACCAAGACTTAAGGCTTTGCTTGTCCAAAAGATATTCTCATTTAACTAATGAAATAGTTAATTGGACTCTTTCATTAGCTTATCTTTAGGAAATAGCTTAATTTCCAAAGATTACTTTGCTGGGTCTCTTCAAGGCCTTACCACTTGAAGCTAATCTTTTAGGAAAGAACTTGTTTCCTAAATTGTCTTTAGGAAATATCAGGATTTCCTAAGATATATCTGTTTTAGAAATGAAAATAATTTGAATCATTTCATTAATTGTCATGACTTTAGGAAATTACTTGATACCTAAAGATCAATTAATATTTATCTTGGTTTCTGTTTTTAAGCCTTGAGTTAGCTTAAATAGAATCAAGCAATTTCCCTGAAAAGTTTCAGCGTCAATTGAAGACCTTGCATCATGCCTTGAGATGCATTTCTGGAAACTAACATCTATGAACACTAGAGTTCTAGGGATTCTAGAAGTTCAATACTTCTAAAAATATTTTGGAACTTACAAGTTTCAACAGAAACTTTCTTACTTGGATGCATGATCATAAACATCCAAAAACAACTAAATTCTTGATAGTTGCTAAGAATATCTAGGTTTCTTCCCAAACTTAGACTGAGCATGCACATTGGAAAGTAGCTCTATTTACTTTCAACATGCTTTCTTTTTCTCAAGACTCCTACTAAGTGGTACCTATGTATCACTTTTTTGGGACAAAAATAGACTAGATACTTAGTTGCATGATAGTCAAGATCCTTGCAACTAGGTAATTTTCTATTTTTTCCACCTAGCTAAGTCAAGTTAGAAAAAGAAAGGAATGAAAGTATACGTGTTTAGCTACTTACCAAAAGATCATGCGTATGCTCGCATCTACTTGCATGCAAATGCATGTTCATGTATGCAAATGCCCATTCTTGGGTGCAAATGCATGTGAGTTCATGCAAGTGTAATGAACTTAAGCAAACCTTGAGCTTATTAGGTATGCAAACAAGCATCCATGCAAAAACAACCTGCTTGCTATTCTGGCAAAAGGTATTTATTCAAGTGCGTGAACTGGAGATTTAGCTACCTTTCCCAAGCAAGTGCAAACTTGATGTGCACAAAACATTCTTTTATGCACAAATAATCTTTTCATGAATGAAAATAGAAATTTCAATTGCATACCTAAAACTAAAAAGTACTTTACATACTTTTGTGTCATTTCAATATTGTTTAGTTCTCTAATTAGCTTTCAGATTGAGATAACCATAATTGGACTACGCATTTAGTCCTAATTAATGCATCCTAAATGAAAGCATTTGAGCAAACAAATATCAAAATGAAAACATAATTTGGAAAATACTTAGCTCCACATAGAGCTACGTCCTTCCCTTGATCCTTTGGAAGAGTAATTCGTCCTCTTGATCCTCGTCCAAGCATCTTTTCATGCTTGTATGGATCTCGCTTCGAGAGAGAAAGTTATTGCTCTGCTGCAGCATCATTTTCCTCACCAGAGCCGCCGGCCAAGAAAAAGGTGTTTCCAGGGAGTCCGACAAAGGCCGTGGAGTAAGTGGGCGGCTGAGATTAGGGACTTCAAAAAAGGCTGCGCGTATGTGGTTGGGCACTTTCGATACAGCGAAGGAAGCAAGATCTAACCTTCCATGCAGAGCCAAACCATTCTTCTCAGTCTTGGTAGCATCGTTGTTCAGCGCATGCCATAACAAAACATAATAGTTTCTCTAAGAAACAGTGTGCTGGCTACTGCAATGGGTAAGACCCGTCCATAGATACCTCTAGGTGGCGAGATCGAATCCTGTGAACTACAAAAAGTGCGCATAATCCTTTTGCGCTAATCTAACCAATAGCAATGACTGCATACGGCGAGGAGTATTTCCATAAGGATGAAGAAGTGTTACAACAACGCAATTTCGACAGAGATGACGAAGTGCGACAGCAATGCAATTTCGACGCATCTAAACAAGAGCTTACAAGCAAAATGATGTAGATAAAAGTCTCCAGAGACCTTCCAGTTTATCATCAAGCTCGGCACAATACTGTTTGTGCGAATCTACCTCTTCAATCGCTTTCCTCACAGCCTTTGTGAGCAGAATATGCTCTCTCATGAGCTCCTCGACTCTCTGTGCGAAATGCCAGCAGCCAGAAATGAGATTAAGATGGTCTTTGCAGTAGAAGGGAGCACACAAGCGGGTTGTGTCTTCACGTGTGCAGAAGATAACGGGTTCAGTTTTCGACTCTAGCACTCCATGGAGTTAATCCATTAAGCATCGGTTTTCGAATACTCAATAACAAACAAATTATTGTAGCACAGCTCGGTATGCAGGAAGCTTGACGCAGGCGTGAGTTCAAACCCAAACGTTGGCGTCACTTCGGCCATACAGTAGTACAGTTTTGAGGAACTGCTGCACTAAAACTAAGATATCAATTATTTCTCTACAACCATTCGACACTCAAAGTGATTGCGCTCGTGGCTGAAGAACTCTCCATGCTACGAGGTCTCCAGATCGAGCCCCGCTCTGGCTACTGTTCTTTTTCGTCTGCTGAAGAAGTTTTGAGCCGCCAATACTCTGTTATATGTTAATCTGCAGAAGACTTGAACACAACAGCGCCTTGGCGACTTGTGTATAACGATGATCTGTAGACCAGCAGGTTGGGAGTTCGACTCCCACGGATTGCTACTCAAAGTAGATGTTTTTGTGTAGCCTCCTTCATATAGACCCATCAAATGGATTCGAGAGTGTTTGCTCACCCGCGAGCAGCAGACCCACTAACGGGCGGCTGAATTTGTGAAAACAAGAATGAATCTATAAGCTACAATGATGATCAATGAAGGAAGCTACTAGAGAGAAGCATGATGAAGCTCACTCCAAGGTCACCATGGAAGCTCTGATACCAATGCAAGAGAACAAGGATTACGACCACCACATGCTAGAGAGATGACTCTCCTCCCAACCAAATGCCTCTATATATAGCTCTCTCCAGGGGACTGCCTTCTTGGGCAGGTGGATACTAACCATCCAAGTGTCAACCATGTAACTACATGTGCGCCAAGTGTCCCAGTTAACTCGAGTTAACTCAAGTGGATGCTTCTAGAAGGCTCTAGAGCTCTTTGGGCAAAACACTCTCCCCATGTACCCCATGGGGGTTGAACCCAAGACCTCCTCCTTCACATCCTTGAGACTTAACCACTAAGCTAAGTGGATCACTTGTTCACAAGAGCACAAGACCTCCTAGTAAGTCTAAACTCGAGATCTTTGGTCATACACACGGATGACCAAACGGTGTCTGATTTCAGATCTGTCTGAACCGGCTAGACCCTTGGATCATAGACTTACTTTATTACACATTCCAACCATGATGATTTGCAAGTGCACAAATGATATGAACAGTGATCATTAAGCATGTCGGAGCAAAGGTCTCATCAAAATCAATGCCTCTCTCTTGAGCATAACCATTGGCAACAAGCCTCGCCTTATACTTGTCGATCGTGCCATTAGGCTTACATTTCAGCTTGTATACACATTTAGTGCCAATGCCTTTTTTCTTAGAGGCAAATCCTATAAAGACCAAGTAGCATTCTTCATAATAGCCTCATATTTATTACATAGGAGCCATCCAATTTTTTGATTTTTGTGCTTCATCAAAACAAACAGGTTCATTCTCATCACAAAGAGAGACAACCATTGCATATCAATCTAATGCAAATGAAGCAATATGAGAGCCTAAAGGGGTGTGATATGACAAAGGTGCATCTAATTTGTAATCTCTCAAATTCTATGCCAACCACTTAGATATAGCTTTAGGCTCTTCTATGTCATCTCTCTCATCAACAAGTGCATCATGTAAATCTACATCAGAAATGGAATGATCTACATTATCATTTGCAACATGTAAAGGTTGAGAAATTTCCTCATTTCGACTAGCATTTGATTGTCCACCTGTAAAAAGAGGTAGCAAAGTGTCATACACATCCTTCAAGCTCACCAATGTCTCCTTGGTACATGAAAGTAATGTCTGAATTACATTTTCCATAAAAACAACATCCTGAATAACCAAAATGCATTTAGTATGTGGATGATGCAAATAATAGCCTTTGCTTTCCAAACTATACCTCCAACAAAAATACATTTCATTGCTTTATCATCTAGTTTTTTGTGTTGTTTTCTTAGGCATTGATGCATATCTTAGACAACCAAAGACGTGAAAATGAGCAACATATGGTTTGCAAACATGCCGAGCCTCATATGGAGTGATCGATTGGAGTGCTTTGTTGGGACACCACTTAAGTGCATATGTTGCACACATGATAAACTCTTTCAATGGATACACCCATGCATGTCTAGAGAATTCATCAATAAAATTCATCCCAAGGGCACTAAGCCCATTCACTGTATATTTGTTCTTTATCAATTCAAGCTTGAGAGAGTAGCATTGAACAAACTTCCTTTTGAATAAATAAATAATAATAATAATAAAATTCATGAAGTACAGGTAATTCCCAAATGAAGGTGTCTACATAAGACCACATACATCACAATGAACAAGCTGCAATTTATGAGCAGTTCAAACTAGACCATCTTTTTGGGAAGGAGGAGTGTTGCATTTTTTCCAAAATACAACCTTCAAAGACATGTTTAAAAGGTGCCTTAAGTTTTGGTAGAGAAGAAACCATTTCATATTTCTGTCGGCAAAGCAAATTAACAAAATTTAGATGACCAAAGAGTGCATGCCAAAGCTTTTCATATGAGATGGCCTCAGAAACTTGAACTTGACATGCTCAATCATTCACAGATTTTGCATAGCCTATGAGCTTACACAACCCACAACATAAAATGCAAGAGGCAATAATAACATCACCATTTGAGCCATCATGAACTATACATCTGTCATCAATAAATTTGACAACCAACCAAGTTTGGATAATGTTGAAACTGACAATAGATTTTTCTTGATCCCTTGCACATATAAATCATTTGACAATGTGAAAATAATTTCCATCAATAATAGTGAGAAGGATCAATCAACTCCCATTACAAGATAAGAGGAGTTGTTAGCATATGTGACACTATTTCCTATAGGGGCAAGCTCAAGTGAACTAAAGAAACTGTGTTGTGAGGTAATATGTTTGGTTGCTCCATTAACAAAGTACCAAACATATGAGTCTACTACATACATACATTGCTCATGAGAAGATAGTTCATAGTAGTAAGAAGTTGTAAATTCCATTCTTCATTCTAAACAAGATTAGCAGACTCTATTTTAAGTGTAGAGTCCTCTTCAACAACCATTCTAGCCTCTTTCTTCTTTGCCTCTTTTGTAGCTAGTTTAGGACGACTCTTTATGACATGATCATTTGCCTTACAATACTTGAAAAACTATTTTTGCTTTTTTTTTTCTTGTCATCTTTGTCTTCCTTCTTAGACTTTGCAACATTAGAAGTTTTTTGCTTGCTAGTAGATGAGCTCCAATTACCTTTGCCCTTCTAACTAGCTAAGAAAGCTTGATCTATGACACACATAATTAACATGTGATATCTGACACGCGTAATTGACATGTTCTACTGGGACTAATATTATTGCAACAAAACTGAAACTAACACCTCAAATGTTAAGGTGTTTGGATTTCCTTTCATCATCAATCAATGAGTGGAAGCAAGACTATGATATGAATTTGGAAGGCAGGTAAGAACAATCTAGATGAGTGAATTATCTGGAAGGATTACATTAGCAAAAATCAATTGATCCTTCAAATCTTTGATCTTTGTAAAAAAACTATCCATATAATTTCCTTCATTCATATGATAACTCTCCAACTCTTTTAAAAGGTAAGCAACACAAGAACAGTTACTAAATTATTGTACAATTTACCCAATTTTCCATGTTAGCAAGTTGAGAGCATACACTTCTTGGGATGAGATTTGTATAGATGTTCTAGTTGCTTTAAGAGATAGAACTTATGAACAATATGTTCCTTTTATAGTTCTAAATAAGAGGCATTGACAATTGCAAAATCGCTCCATACCAGAGTATTTAATTAACTAAAAACTTGTAGTGTAGAGTTCAAACACAAGAGGGCTGCATAGAGACTAGTAGGGCTACTAAAGGGAGCCGTACTAACTAAAAACTTGTAGTGTAGAGTTCAAACACAAATTTTCCATCTGTGATTTCAAAAAGGCAAGAAACTATGAATTATTATTGGGAAAAACTTTCTTGAGACAACTTAAAGTTGTTCAAGATTGGAGTGGTAATGCAATTTACCTATAGCATCAAGTCATGACAACTTGCACAAACCTAATCTCTAACTCCTATAGAGTTGTGCCACCACTCTAGTGGGAATACTATCCATTATAAGACAGATGATGATGTTGAAGAAGACTCCACCAATGAGTCGAAAAATGAAGAAGATTCCTATATGAGTGAACACATACATGTGGTTGCGCAAATTTGAGCAAATAGAGAAAATTGAGAAGAATTGAAACTTTTGACAAAACCAAGTGTAAACTAGATAGAAATGTGGAAGATCCTACAAATATGCCCAATGCATATGAAGATTGTAAAACCATATAATTGGGTGCACATCTTGACCACACTAGATATAGTTGTTAATGAGTAAACATTGATTGAATGTTGTGATGAGAAAGGCTATGATCTCTTTACAATTACAATTATAGATGGTGTGAAAGAAGAGAATGAGGGGAACATGAAGAGAAAGGATATCAAGGAATGGTTCAAGGGGCCAAAGAAACCCACCATCATAATAGATACCCTCTATGATTTAGAAGGATATATTTGACCAAAGTAGGGATGTTGAATTCAAGAAGACAACCAAAGACCTTTACTTATATTGAAGATGTTTATATAGTTAAGGAGAGAAAGTCTAGAACCCAAAATGAGGAGGAAGAAGAATAAGAATCCCCATTCAAAGTTCTTGAAAACTTATAAGTACATTGTTGAGGAAAGGAAATTCTATTTGAAATGCCTAGAAGAGAAGTTGTGCCTAATCAATCTTATGACAACAAGGATACCATAAACAAGGTTATGTATGCACACAAAAATAAAGAATATTGTGCATGCAAATTGCAAATTGCTTGACCAAGGAAGAAGAAGTTAACTTATTTAACCTCTTACATGAATACCAAGACAGAATTGCATGATCATATAAAGACTTAAAAAAGGAGTTGGTCCAAAAATTTTCTCTCATAGGATCCTATGATGAGTGAGCAAAGCTGGAAAAAACAAATTCATACATGTACAATGAGACTATTCCAAGAAGATTCAAAAAGAGATGATAAATTGTTGGAAGCTAGCTTCATATACAAAATCAGACACAGAGAATGGGTCTCATGCGTAGTGGTTGTGCCCAAAAAGAATGGTAAACTACGTGTAGGTATCAATCTTAAGATAGTAAAGGAAGCAACCATAGAGACATTTATCCTTTATTGATAATTGGTCATCTATTGGAAGAGATGTCTAGAAAAGAGGTGTATAGTTTTCTTGATGGATTTTTGGGATACAGTCAAGTATATATAGCAAAGATCATTACAAAACAAACTTTCCTATAGAATGGGGTTATATGCCTTTAGGGTAATGGCATCTCGACTTATCCACACACCAATGATTTTTCAGCAAATCATGTGCCATGTGTTTAAATAGTTCCTTAGGGAATGTCTTGAAGTATATGTGGATGACCTCTACGCTAACTCCAAAGTTAGATGCCAGCATATACTTGATTTGAGATGAATCTTTAAAAAAAATAGATTGTATGAAGTATGTATGAATCTAGAGAAGCATGTATTTATGGTGCACCAAGGCAAGACCTTCGAACACATTATCTTGATAAATGGCATTATGACGTATAAAGAGAAGATTAAAGTCATTTCCAACTTACCTAGACCCAAGAACACAAAAGAGCAACAACCCTTTATGGGGCATAGTGGTTACTGCCACAAAATCATACACATGTTTGTTGTAATAGTTAAGCCTCTTCATGCTTTCATAAACCATTTTGAGTGGATTGATGAATGTGAGAATTCCTTTCAAGAGCTCAAAAAGTGCTTGATTAAAACACCTATACTCAAAGTTTTTTATTAGAATAATCCATTCCACATCCATATGGATGCATCCAACTATGTCCAACTATGTTAAAGGATGCATTTTCAGCCCAACTGGCGAATGATGGAAAGAAGGAATTCCCTATAACATGTGCATGCATACAATTAAATAGTGCTAAAATAAATTACATGACTATTGGGAGAGAAGGTCTTGGCATGGTCTATGCAATTAAAAAGTCGTGACACTACTCGATGCCCAACAAGTTTAAGATCTTCTTAGATGGAGTATGATTTTGGAGGCATAATATATTGTTATGTGGAGAAAAGTGAATCTACGATGTTGATTGAGAGACCACACAAGATCATTCTAGGCTCTCGTTATTCTCACATATGCAGTCAATATGAAGATATGGTCACAAATGATAATAAAATCAAATTTATATTGAATGGAAATTAGAATGGACTTGCTGGTACATGTGTGTGCCTTGAGATCACACTCTTATATTGTAAGAATCTTAGCTAAGATGGAGACCAACCCCGCAACTAAATCACATGTATATATAGTGAATGTTGGAGCCAAGATTTGAATTTGAAAACTAGCTCACCTAAATCACTTTCCCTATTTCTTAGTGATTGACTCTCAACTAAATCAATCACAAATTCATGGATTTCTTATTCCTACTCATCAATTGGATTCAACCACTTTTGATTCTCGAACTTTTACATAAGGTAAATGCTCAAAGAGTAACAAAGGTGAGTTCATAAGTGAACTCGTGTCTTCAATGTTTGCTTCAATAAGATTTTATGATATTTGGAGACTCAAGCCAATACTTAGACTTGCCATGTGCTTGTTCCAACATATGAAAAGATGAATTTCTGGAATGTTAATAAGAGTGACTTAGGAGAGTCATTTCTCATGCTTGGAAAGTCCAATTAGTGTAATTTTTGTTTGGATATTTAGCTAGCTTTTGAAGTTATCGTTCAAAATGTTGTGGCAATTGTATTTTTTATTTAAGAGAAATTGGAATTCTTATGCGATCAATGTGCAAGAAGTTGTTTTTGCAGACACTTGCAAGTTTGTAGAAGCATGGATGTATCTATTATCTCATCAATGTATGGCTGCTCAAGCTCAACCTCAAAAACGGGAGATTCAATCCCTTCAGGATTTATGATTGATAGCAAGTGTCCTATAAAGAAAAAGATTTCGGCAATGATGGTGGTGGAGAGATAGCAGTCTTCTTCATCAATTCCATCACTCCTTCTGATTCTAATCTTTGGGCTAGAAATAAAGACATGGATCCTCCATCTAAAAGTAAGCAATCCATCTTAAATATTACAACTACCAAGAAGGTAACTGATGTGCCACATGTGTTTTATCTCCAATTGAACAAAAGGTTATCAATTTCCCAACATCAAGCTAGTATTCATGAAAGGGGAGGTAAATGGACATCCTATGAAGATTATGTTCAATACAAATTCATAGATAATGTGATAAACTCTTCTTTAGTCAAGAATTTAAGGTTAAAAACGAGCCCATTTGGGCATAGCTAGAGGATAGAGTTAGCAGACGGAAAGGGATCAGAGATGTGGGATTGACAAGTGGTCAAATACCAATCCACATTTAATCCTATAAAGATAAGCTGGGTTTTGAGATCACCAGGTTGACCAGATTTGGTCTCGTGCTCAATAAGTAGTGGCATACCAATAAAAAGCCTATGATTGATTTTGGAACTCGTGTATATCAATTCTTTGATAAGGGTTGTCACATTACCATCTGTGGGGAGCTAGATATTTAGAACTACAAGAAAATGTCTACCTCTACGATGGTGAAAGAAAAGTGTAAGTTTTATTTTTTGTATTTTGAGCATAAAGAATTGTTATCATTACATATTCAAACTAACTTGGAAGCTCAGTTAGCTTCTAAGATGAGAACTAGATTTCCACATTTGTTTCTTTCATAATTACTTATAGATCTTTTGCCTCACAGAAATGTGGAGCACAAGATTGACCTTATGTCAGGGGCTCATCCACTATCCAAACAATTGTATCGCATGAGTCTCCAAGAGGAGGAAAAATTATGTCATGTACTCCTCGAGAAGGGTTTGATTAGATCTAGCTATTCACCATGATCTTTTAGGATATTTATAGACTATAGATATTTGAATAAATTAAGAATAAAGCATAGATATCCAATGCCTCGCATCAATGACATTTTGGATGCACAAGGTGGTGCTAATGTATATAGTAAAATAGATTAAAAAAGTTTTTATCATCAAATACGAGTTAAAAAGGATGATGTAATGCCTTTTGGTTAAATAATATTTTTTTACTAGATTTTTTCATTATATCTTGTAATGCCTTTTGGTTAAATAAACACTCCAACTACTTTTATGGTGCTCATGAATGATATTTTCCATCACTTTATCACTCAATTTCTTGTGGATTTTGTGAATGATATGTTGATTTACTCTAAAAGTTTAAAAGATCAGTTCCATTTGTCTACAATTTTTGATATGTTAAATGAGAATCACTACAAGAAAAAGGGGAGCGTAGCGATGCCCCCGAATCGGGAAAAAAGCGAGAACCGTCGCTTATGCGACGAAGTCGTCGCATAAGCGACGGTAGGAATTTCGGATTTCTTTTTTTGCCCGACCCTCGTCGCATAAGCGACGCTACTTAAAAAGCGTCGCTATTACCGTCGCTGATTAGCGACGAATTTAACGACGTTGGCAAACTGTAGAGCGTCGCATATGCGACGCTCTGGAATGTAAAAAAAAAAATTCATTTCTCCCGGCACATTTGTGCTGGGACTTGGACGCGAGCAAGAACAGAGAGACCGAGAGAGAGAGAGAGAGAGAGAGAGAGAGAAAGAGCGCGCACGAGAGGGAGAGAGAGAGAGAGCGAGACCATTGGCAGGTATGCGCACACACACACACTTACACACACATACATATGTACACACACATATACACGCAGAGACACACACACATACGCATAGACACACACACACATACACACAAATACACACACATATACACACATACACAATGCATAATGCATACACATACACACATGCACACATAATGCATACACATGCACACACATATACACATGCACACACATATACATGCACACACATAATGATGCATTCACACACATACACATGCATACACACATAGACACACATATACACTTACACATCCAAACATACACACTCATAGACACACATTCATACACACACACATCCAAACATACACACTCATAGACACACACACATACACATAGACGTGCACACACATACACACACATAGATGCGCACACACATACACACACATATACACACACAGACACATACACACATAATGATGCATCCACACACATACACATGCATACACACATAGACACACATATACACACACACATATATGCATACACACACACATAGAGAGACATACACACACATACACATACATGCATACACATACACACATAAACACATACACACACATACACACATACACACATAAACACATACACACTCATAGGTACACACACATACACATATAGTATATACACACACATAGACACATACACACATACACATGCATACACACACATACACATGCATACACACATACAGACACATATACACACACATACACACACATATATGCATACACACACATAGAGAGACATACACACATAAACACATACATGCATACATTTGCATACATAATGCATATGCATATGCATATAATGTACATACATACTTACATGCATACATAATGCACATGCATAGATACATACACACACACAGATACATACACACATAGACACATACACACACATGAACACATACATACTCATAGATACACACACATACACATAGAACACACTCATAAACACACACACATACACATAGACACACACACATATACACACACATACACACATAGACACATGCACACGTAATGATGCATACACACATACACATGCATACATAGACACACATAATGATGCATACACACACATACATATGCATACACACACATATGCATACATACATGCATACACATACACACATAGATACATACACACACATAGATACATACATATACATAAACACATACACACTCATAGACACACACACATACACATAGACAACACACACATATACCTACACACATACACACATAGACACATACACACATAATGATGCATACACACTCATACACATGCATACACACACATATGCATACATACATGCATACACATACACACATAGACACATACACACACATAGATACATACACACATATACACATGCATACACACATACAAACACATATACACACACACATACACACATAGACACATACACACGTAATGATGCATACACACATACACATGCATACATAGACACACATAATGATGCATACACACACATACATATGCATACACACACATATGCATACATACATGCATACACATACACACATACACACATACACACACATAGATACATACATACACATAAACACATACACACTCATAAACACACACACATACACATAGACACACACACATATACACACACATACACACATAGACACATGCACACGTACTGATGCATACACACATACATATGCATACATAGACACACATAATGATGCATACACACACATACATATGCATACACACACATATGCATACATACATGCATACACATACACACATAGACACATACACACACATAGATACATACATATACATAAACACATACACACTCATAGACACACACACATACACATAGACAACACACACATATACATACACACATACACACATAGACACATACACACATAATGATGCATACACACACATACACATGCATACACACATATATGCATACATACATGCATACACATACACACATAGATACATACACACACATAGATACATACATACACATAAACACATACACACTCATAGACACACACACATACACATAGACACACACACACATATACACACACACAAACACACATAGACACTTACACACATAATGATGCATACACACACATACACATGCATACACACACATACACGTATATATATTGATTTCTAACCATTTTGTTTTATATGTTAGGTATTATGGATCCCAGTAGAGAGAGAAAGGCAAAACTCACTCTCATAAAAAGTCTTATGAGAGCAAGAGTTCCGTCAGATACTCTAGGGGACATAATGCGGGACTACGCAGAGATGTCTGAGGAGGAGCTTGATTATACGATCCAGATGCTTACGCGATCAGACGAGGGCTCTTCTGCGGCTCCACACACAGGAAGAGAGCTATCTGCTCATAGGTATGTTTTTTTTCATAAACTTTTTTAATGATATTATAGCACATATTTTTATTTATTTCTATCTATCTATTTTCAGGACACCTATACCACCTCCAGCACGTGATAGCAGAGCAGAGTTGTTGCCTATGAGGACATGCATAGGCACGTTAGGACTAGAATGCGACATAGAGCCAGAGGGGAATATTGTATACATAGGAAACGGATTGGAGTTCAAGAGGAGAATGCGTGCACTATGCGACTCTTACCTGCGCTTTATCCACTTACCGTGGTAAGTAAAAGTTTTACATATAAATTGAAATATATATCTTATGTTTTATTTATATTATGTTTTTTATTTTTGTAGTGAGCATGATGAGAGGGATAAAAAGTACGTGCTCAGTTCACTTGAGACGGAGTTTGGGACAGGGTGGTCTCTTAAATGGTGTTTAAAAGAGATGCGGACACTTATGGCTCATCGTCGCGACAATGCACGATATGTATGTATATGAGAGAGAGAGAGAGAGAGAACACTAATCTCGATATTAGGGTTTTGAAATCCCTAATTTAAAAACTCTAATTCAACCTTTTAGCCATATGTTTGAAGTATATGTACACCTCTGACGTCCTACTAGAGAGATGTCTCTCCTCCCAACCTTATGCCTCTATATATAGCTACTCGAATCAACGAGGATCATAATATATGTAAAGATATATACACATCATGCAGATAGGATACATAAATATAAAATGGAGTAGATATATTATGCATTTCTCATAGATGCCTAAATGCACACATAAATATATATATGCATACTAACATATTTACATGTACATATTTACACATACATGTACATGCCTACATGCACACATAAACATATATATACATGCATACATATCTACATGTACATATTTACACATAGACACATATACATATATACATGTACACAATTATAAACACTTGCATATATTACGTACATGAATACATGAATATTTTACATAAATGCATATGCATATATACACATATGCATATTTAACACATGTATACATATATCACACACATGCAAACACATACATATACATGAAATACATATATATGCATCCTAATATATGTATACATATAATACACATGAATACACACACATATGCATACATACATGATAAAAATTTACTCCTCGAAGATAAAGCTATATATAAAATAATTAGGCATACCCCCGAGCTTCATGTTCTAACTTAGAAGAACATGATTTCATCTCTCTAGTAGGATTCATTGTTATTCAAGTTAATTAAAAAAACCTATTATCTGATATCCATTCAGAAGCTTCAAGTTACTATCTAATATGTTCATATGTTTTCATTATTGCCATCATTTTGGTAAGACATCAATATAGTCTCATCTTCATTATCCTTATTGATTTCATTTATTTCTTCTATTGTTAAATCTATGTTCTCATGAATCACATCATCTATTGGTGGATTAATATCTATTTCTGGTAATTCCTCTTCTTCATCAGTAGAATCACCATGTAGAGAATTATCCTCTTCATCAAAAAGATTAGTATCATTATCACGTATAATGAGTCTAATTTCTATTCCAGATGTTGATGTATCAGTATCTGATGCTGAATCATCAAGAGGACTTTCTTCAATCTCTCTAACAATAAACTGTTCAAACAATGACCTACCTCTAGGTTGCACATGAATGACTTGCCACCAAGGATGAGCATCTGGGTTTTTATAAAAAAATGCTTGTTCAATATGCCTAGGAAGAATATATGGTTCTTTAGTAGATCGCATTACCTTGGAAGAATCAATTGCCCAAAACCCAGATAATTCCTTTCTTATTGTAGAATTACTACCTTTATACTCCGCTCGATACCAGTCAACCTTCAAAATGACCTATCAAAATATATAACAACAAAAACGTCCCATTATTAGGTGCTTAAAAAAATAACCAACTCTAAAAAAAATATATAAACTTTTTTCTACCTGTTTGAATGTACGAAATGAAATTTCGTAGATACCAACAATAGTTCCTACGTAACCAAGTTCGCTATCTATAAGGTTCGTGTCTTTTGAGCTAACACGTGATAGTTGCTTGAAACAAGCAACAATACTAGAATCCTCTGTTTTACGTAAAGAATCAATGGCTTTGATTCTAATATGATGTCCAAAAGCCCACATATTAGTGAACGTTCGAGCCTGCAAAATAAATTCAATTAGTAAATAGAAACTAGCATACATATATGAAAAAATTAAAATATATATTTTAATAAAATTACCTTTTGTTCACAACCTATCATTAACTCTCTTTGCTCATCTGAGATTTCTTCATTATTTGCGTTGGCGCGTTGCAAACGACTATATAGCCAATCCGTGAAAGAAGGTATATCTGTAATCTCATTATTATCGAGATTACGTCTAGATCTTTTGTTTTTTCGCCTTTTACTTTGGAGACTTTGAAGTTCCTCGTACTCGCTAAGGAATGCTTGCATGCATTCGCTATTATATGCTACAAAAGTAGAAACATCATTTTTTTCTTGAAATGTAAATAAGAATGGAACCCCCTTACCTGATAATGCCTCATCTATTATTTTTGAAGAAGACTCGTTGGTCCATGCACATGGAGCTTCTTCATGAACTCTTTCAAGGTTCTCACTAACGTAATACATGCACTCTTGAAGCATCCAACCCTTTGCCATGGATCCTTCTGGTTTTGCTCTTTGTCGCACGTAACCTTTTAGTATTCCCATAAATCGCTCGACCCAAAACATCCATCGAGTGTTGACAACACCAGCAATCTCTATCTCATCTACAAGATGGACTAGTAAATGAACTTGAATATCAAAAAATGAAGTAGGAAGTTCTTTTTCTATCAAACATAGTAGCTCTTTGCATTCACGTTTTTTTTGTGGGATCGAATTTTTATCGATCTCTTTGGATGTAATCCACCTATACAAATCATAAAAACAATTGTAAAGAAGTTAATTAAAAAATAAAAGATATCCAATATTCATACATATTAAATATAAAAGTATCATAATTACCTTATAAGTGATCCAAGACGATAGATCACATCTCGTACTCCTTCCGTTGTACATCCATCGATAACCAAAGGTAAAATATGTTTCAAAAAGTTATTCCAGTCATGGGTCTTTAACCTAGATAAGCTCTTATCATCCATAGTAAACATGTTTTGAAACGATGCTCCATATCCTGAAGGAGTCTTGATCAATTGAATTCTATTGTTGATAGTCTGTATCTCTTTTGTTGTAAGTACCCAAGGAGCAGATGCATAAGTCGTTTCTTGTCGATGTCTATCAAAAACTGGCCATAATTTTGGTTTGGATTTTTGATCTTTCAAATCATTCCTTGATGCTGTGGTATCTTTTAGTCCAAGAAGATGCTGCCATAGTGAATAACCAATATTTTTTAATATATGCATAGGATCAAGAAGATGACATACTTTTAACTCTTTCCAATACTCCAAAGAATACCATATTGATATGTTCTCTGCGAGTGCCAATTTCCCTTTACCTCTGTTCACATACTCATTATCTGAATCATCACTGAAGATTTCTGCTTCTGGATCTATCAGAGGTCCATCTGTCCATTTTTTATACCAATCCATAGGCGTCATAGGTTTTGGATACTGGCCTGTTTCAAGCTTTCCATTAAAATGTATCGCTTCTCTTTTAGATCTTAATGGATGATCATCAGGCAAGAATCGTCGATGTCGAAGATAAATATTTTTGTTGAGATTCTTACTATAGATTGATCTCAACCAATCACCACAATATGGACAAGCTTTATAACCCTTAGTAGATATTCCTGCATCATGGAAAATGATAAAAATATAATTAGATTAAATCATATTTATTTACATGCATATTGAATAAAAAAATTACATCAATACCTGAACAAACACCATATCCAGGAAAATCGTGAATAGTCCAAGCCACAATACCACGAATCGTAATATGTCTTTCATTGATGCTTTTCGATACATCAATGACATTAATACCTCTCCATAACTCTTGAAGATCGTCAATAAGAGGAGCAAGATATACATTCATATCTTTAACTTGTCTTTTGTCTGGGATTAAAAGTGAAAGCATTAAATGTTCCTTTTTAATGCTAAGATATGGCGGAAGATTGTAGTTTATGACTACCACTGGCCATGTTGACCATTTACTGGATTTCATGGAGAGTGGATTAACCCCATCTAATGCAACTCCTAACTTTAGATTCTGTGGATTTTGTGCAAATTCAGGCCATGTAGAATCAATATGATGAAAAGCAACACTATCATGAGGAATTCTGATTATTCCATCAGTACTTTTGTGATCATGTCCCCAAGTCAAAAGCTTTGATAATTCGGGGCTTTGAAACATATGTCTAATCCGTGGAGCCAATGGAAAATGTCTCAATACCTTTTTCGGGATTTTACCTTCTTCACCCTTATATCGAGGAGATTGACATTTGGGACATGTCAAAGAGTCTGCATATTCACCTCTATATAAAATACAATCGTTAGGACATGCATGTATACATTGATAATCTATACCAAGATTGTTGATTATCTTCTTCATTTCATCATGTGAGGTAGGAAGAATATTCTGACTTGGTAAAAACTTTTCAGATAATAACCTGTAAGTTTATCAAAAAAAGATATATTAAAAAAGGTAAATAAATATATATACATATATACATGCAGGTTTTTATTCTTACTTTAGATAAGGTAAGAACAAGAACTTGAATTGAATAGATACTTTTTGTCTGCGCATCTTTTAAAACTATTAATGCATCTTTCAAAATATTTACGCAAAATTTGGATGGCAGGATACAATTGTTTGTTTTGGATGATATGAAGTATGTACCTTCATTGAATGATTTGTCGATTCACACTTTCAAACTGAACATATGTGTGAATCGACAAATCATTCATATCCTCCAAAACAAACAATCGTATCCCGCCATCCAAACAATCGTATCCTGCCATCCAAACAATCGTATCCTGTCAATTCACACATATGTTCATATAATGGTGACCTGGATGAATCGCATGCACAGAGGTTACTCAAGATAGAGCAGGATTTCTCGGGTATGCAGTAAACCTCTTGCATGTCAATGATGAGCATCTGAACTTTAGGATACAAAGTGGACTACTCCATTATAATCAGATTGCTGTCTCTTGAGTAACCTCTGTGCATGCGACTCATCCAGGTCACCATTGCGAATATTTGGAAAGATGCATTAATAGTTTTAAAAGGTGCACGGACAAAAAGTTTCCATTCAATTCAAGTTCTTGTTCTTACCTTATCTAAAGTAAGAATAAAAACCTGCATGTATTTATATATATATATATATATATATATATATATATATATATATATATATATATATATATATATATATATATATATATATATATATATATATATATATATGCATATATATATATATATATATATATATAAATAGATAGAAAATTGAAATTTATACCTTAATAGTGTCGAAACAGATACATTACTCCATCCAAAATGATTTTGAAGGTTGAGAATAAGTAAGCTCGCATTTAATCGTGTCAAACGACTTCCTTCATATACATGCTTTAGACATTCCTCTCGAAGATATTTCTCATTTTTAGAAATATCCATGCTCTCATTGTCATTTTGATACCAATCCTCAATAAAATCTGCCATGCCATCATCTTCATCATTGTCACACAAATCTTGTACTTTATCATCTTTTGAATATAGATCTTTCAACTTTGCATATTGCACAGGATTAGTTTTGCGTAGCCTCCTCATGGAAGCTTCTGATAAATGAGGTCTTACTGGTAATTGTGACTGCTGTGGACAAATATCATCAACATCATACGTTGGAATCTACACATATAAATAAAACTCATTAGTATTCCATAAATGAATAAAAATTAAACTTCAAATATAAAATTAAGTATATAACTTATTAAATATGGTTAGAAAATTTTTATTCTCTCTAGCTAAAAGGTGCTCTTGGAGGTCTACGCCATCTATAATTCACTAATAGTTCATCACCAGCATGTAATGTAGTAATAGCATTGACAACTATGTATCTTGATACATCTCTACTCATGTATGGTGATTCATGAATATTTTCACGCTCCTCAAATGTGCAGTCCTTGAACTATTATGTAACCCTCGACTACTATTTATTAAACCTGCTATATTTCCATGTGTGTAAGGTCTTCCATCAATATATAATCTTTCATTTTCTGCATGTAAAATCCTTCTACTAGTAAGGGATGCTGCGTTCAAGCATATTCCTCATGCTTTGAACATAACGTGAAAGTCGATGCCGATCTCCCCATCCATATATAGGACCACAAAATGACATAAGAGTGACTTCATAGTTCGGAGGCACATACAAATCCTCTACAATAAAGAGACCACGACCAGCATTAGTAATAGTGGATGGAGCAATCATATAGCGATTACCCCAAAAGTTGAAAACCTCTCCATCTAAAGGAAGTGGTCCTCTATTCCATCCTCCATATCTTCTTCTATCATATGTTTGTACTAAAGAACGATCACGAGCTGGCAATGGATAATCTCCAACCGTTTCATTCTCTAAACCAGGAGGTAGAGGATTTCTAGAAACCTCTGCTTGTAATTGATGAACAGCAAGTCCATGACGTGTACGAGGTATATTAACATTATGAGAAAAATCATCATCATCATCATCATCGAGCAAGTATTCATGTATATCAATAATAATTTGATTTTATACATGGTTTTTTAATAAAATAATGACATTAATATATATAGAAAATACATACCCAAGCATTATCACGTTGACTAGGTGATGGTGCACGCTCAAAAGTACCATACTCTGCCTCATGTTGAATACATTCCAATCGTGGTCTTCGATACGTGCCATAACAAGAGTTACACCAACATATAATATGCTCTTGATAGTAAAATTCATCATAATTTCTATCGGAGGACACATGTGAAGTCGTTGCATGGGTAGGAGGTGGTGGAGTACCCTCTGATTGATCAGAATCTGCACATCATAAGAAACATAAAAAAAAATATAAGTTATGTATCCATCAAATATAGTTAAAATTAAATATTTCATATACTTACAGTATAAAGTCGTTGCAGGATGAGGAGACGGTGGTGGAGTTCCATCTGATTGATCAGAATCTACAAATAATGGTATTTGATATTAATAATTTGATTATCTACATAAATAAAAAATTCACATATACATATTTACACATACGCACATATTCACATATACACATTTACACATACACACATATTCACATATACACAACTACATATTATTGTGGGATAAATGCATGTATTTTGTATGAATGAGTGTATATGCATGCATGTGTGTGTACGTATATATGTGGATATGTATATGTGTGTTTATGTTATATGTATGTATATGTGTATATATATACATTATATGCATGCGTATATGTTTGCATGTATATGTGTATGTGGGTATGTGTATGTGGGTATGTGTATGTGGGTATGTGTATGTGTATGTGTATGTGTATGTGTATGTGTATGTGTATGTGTATGTGTATGTGTATGTGAGTGTATATATGTGTATGTATTCTGACTTTTTTTTCTGTTTGAGATTAAATTAACAGGAGATATTGTATGGTCGAAAAAAATAAGAGGCGAGCTAACATACCACCTGAGTCGTGGCAGTTTTTTCGTAGACAGCTACGTCTTCAGGAGTCATTTCCTCAGCAGAAGGTACACAAATTCATAGTTTATATTTATAATTTTTATATATTTTAGTAATTTTTTACATTTAATTTATGTATTTTTTTTCTTGAATAAACAGGCTGCTGCAAAGAAGAGAGTGGAGTCGGGCCACACATCGCACTTAGGCAAAATGGGCCATAATGCTTTTGTAGCTACGTTTGTAAGTATATGTGTTATTGTGAGTATATTTTTTATTTTAGTTAAAATGCAAGCAACTAATGTTTTTTATTTGTTTCATTGCAGCGAAAGGATTATGGCCGATATCCTACGAAACACGAGATCGAGTATGCTACACATTTTGGATATCGGCGTTTGGGCGAGTATATACAAGATCATCCTGATGCCTTTGTGAGTATTTTTAAAATTTATATAATTATTTTGTTGTTATGAATATTTTAATTATTTTATTGATTTATGTTTGTTATATGTAATACAGGAGTATTATGGGGAGACAAATATGGATGAGGTGGAGAGACAAACACAGGAGGGACGATCTAGATCGTCACAGGGTGATCATGACGATGAGGATGAGGAAGATCAGGATGATCATGATATTGCTGATGATGATGATTAGGATTTTAGTTGATTATGACATTGGATTATATGTATTTACATTGATATATATATATATATATTTTTATCTATATATTTTTCATTTCAGTTATGTTTTGAATTGTGTGTATGGTATTAAGTAATGAAGAGTTTTGTTCTATTGATTGTTATTATTGTTTATATTAAGCATGTGTTTTAATACTTTAATTATATAATTCATTCATATGTGTGTACCTAAGTGTATATGTATGTGTGTGTATATGTATGTATGTGCATGTGTATGTGTGTGTATATGTATGTATGTGCATGTGCATGTATAAGTGTATATGTGTGTATGAGTATGTGCATGTGCATGTGTATGTGTGTGTATATGTATATGCATGTATATGTATAACTCTATGTGTATGTGTGTGTATGTGTGTGTATGTGCATGTATATGTGTATATGTAGGTATGTGCATGTGTGTGTGCATGTGTATATGTGTTTTAATACTTTAATTATATAATTCATTCATATGTGTGTACCTAAGTGTATATGTATGTGTGTGTATATGTATATGCATGTATATGTATAACTCTATGTGTATGTGTGTGTATGTGCATGTATATGTGTATATGTAAGTATGTGCATGTGTGTGTGCATGTGTATATGTGTTTTAATACTTTAATTTATATAATTCATTCATATGTGTGTACCTAAGTGTATATGTATGTGTGTGTATATGTATGTATGTGCACATGCATGTATAAGTATATATGTGTGTATGAGTATGTGCATGTGCATGTGTATGTGTGTGTATATGTATATGCATGTATATGTATAACTCTATGTGTATGTGTGTGTATGTGCATGTATATGTGTATATGTAGGTATATGCATGTGTGTGTGCATCTTCATCATGTATAAGTGTATGAGTGCATATCAATAAGTGTGAGTATGGTATGTAATGAAAATAAAACAATTCAAATGATCTACAAATAATAGAAATTGTACTTACAATTGTTAGCCATAGTTTTTGCTTGGTTAGCTTCTTGAATAACCTGCAATAAAGAGAGAAAGAAAAGAGAGAGAGAGAGAGAGAGAGAGAGAGATCTAGAGAGAGAGAGAGAGAGAGATCTAGAGAGAGAGATCTAGAGAGAGAGATCTAGAGAGAGAAAGAGAGAATTCAAAGAGAGACAGATGTAGAAAGAGAGAAACAAAGACAGAGGGAGACAATAATAGAGAGCTTAGGCAAAACAAAAATTCTGCATATACTTGCTTCAGCTCGTAAGCGCAGCGCAATTGCGAACGTTGGAGAGCTCTTCGATCGGATGCGTGAAAATGCCGATTGCAGAGCCTCCAACGTTTTAATTTTTGTCCGTCAACAGATCGTCGTGTAAGCGATGCTATTCGTCGTCGTATAAGCGACATTTTTTTTAATGTTGCTTATGCGACGGTTTGCAGCGACGCAAAAAAGCGTCGCTTAAGCGAAGCCTTTAAGTAGCGACGTTGTACGGGAGTGTCGCAATCCAAGTCACAAATACCGTCGTTTTTTGCATCGTCTAATCGACGGTCCGCGCCCGACGCTAATTACGACGCAAGTTGCAATTCTATAGCGACGAAATTATGTCGCCTTAACCGTCGCTATACGCCCGTATTCCTTGTAGTGAATACATTGTACATCAACCTCGAGAAGACACAATTATGTGAACTTTTGTATAGGGAAGTGCCAAGCTATGTGGAAAGAAATCAATCCACAAAAGGAAGTAAGCCCAAAGCTTTGTGGAAAGCTTCAAGCTTCTCCCTAGGTAGATCCTTTATGAAAAGGTCTGCAACATTATCGTGTGTGGGCACATAAGCTAAATTCATATCTCCTGCAAAGAACCTCTTTCTAACATAATGATAGTGCACCTCAACTTGCTTCATGCAGGCATGAAACATAGGGTTCCTTGCAACTGCCAATGCACTCTCACTGTTAGTGAAGGTGGTGGCAAAACATTGAGCAACACCCAAATCAACCAAAGGTATCTAAGTTGCACACACTCAGCACTCGTTGTGAAAGCAACCCTATATTCATTCTCACAATTAGAAGTGGTCACACTAGGCTATCTCTTGCTCAACCAAGATATGCATGAGCTACCATGGATGAAGCAAAAACCACTGGTGGACATATGAGTGTCATAGCAAACAAGCCAGTATGAGTTAGAAAAAGCATGTAAATTTCGTGTTAATGATCCCCTCCCCTCAGGATAAAACAATACAAGTGGTAAAGTACCACTCAAGTAGTGAAAGATGTGCTCAATTGCATGCCAATGCTTGACACCTGGGCAATGCATAAATCTGCTCATCCGAGAGACAAAAATTAAATATGATGTTGTATTATGCATAAGTAAATCAAGCATCCAACAACCTATTGATAGATAACGACATCACATGCATCTCTAGCATCATGAAGACTCAATCATAAACCTGTTTCCATGTGAATGGTGATAGGTTTGCAATCTTCAAGGCCAAAATGTTGCAATTATGTGTCAATATATTTTTCTTAACACAAACTTATTCCCACATCAACTTTTTTGAACGAAATGCCTAAATAATGATACAAATGCCCTAAATCTAATATTACAAAGAGGCGTGCAAATCAGCCTTGAATTCAGCAAATGCTTCTCATTAGGATCAGTGAGAAGCATGTCATCAACATATACAACAATGATCAAAAGTACATCATTTCCATGCTTAACATATAAGGTGCTTGATTGTTCTCAAAATCATGTTTTGGCAAGTAAGCATCTATCTTTTCATACCAAGAATATTCTAGTGCTTACTTCAAACCACATAATACCTTTTTCAACATGCTAAATTTGTTTTCATACCCATTCTACACAAAACCACGGGGTTGAAATACATACACTTGTTCATGTAAGTAATCATTCAAAAATGTAGTTTGAATGTCAACATAATGTGCATTCCAACCATGATGATTTACAAGTGATCAAATGATATGAACAGTAATCATTAAGCATGTGGGAGCAAAGGTCTCATCAAAATCAATGCCTCTCTCTTGAGCATAACCATTGGCAACAAGCCTCGCCTTATACTTGTCGATCATGCCATTAGGCTTACATTTCAGCTTGTATACACATTTAGTGCCAATGCCTTTTGCTTAGAGGAAAATCCTATAAAGTCCAAGTAGCATTCTTCATAATAGCCTCATATTTACTACATAGGAGCCATCCAATTTTTTGAATTTTGTGCTTCATCAAAACAAACAGGTTCATTCTCATCACAAAGAGAGACAACCATTGCATAGAAATCTGATGCAAATGAAGCAGTATGAGAGCCTAAAGGGGTGTGATATGACAAAGGTGCATCTAATTTGTAATCTCTCAAATTCTATGCCAACCACTTAGATATAGTTTTAGGCTCTTCTATGTCATCTCTCTCATCAACAAGTGCATCATGTAAATCTACATCAGAAATGGAATGATCTACATTATCATTTGCAACATGTAAAGGTTGAGAAATTGCCTCATTTGGACTAGCATTTGATTGTCCACCTGTAAAAAGAGGTAGCAAAGTGTCATACACATCCTTCAAGCTCACCAATGTCTCCTTGGTACATGAAAGTAATGTCTGAATTACATCTTCCATAAAAACAACATCATGAATAACCAAAATGTATTTAGTATGTGGATGATACAAATAATAGCCTTTGCTTTCCAAACTATACCTCCAACAAAAATACATTTCGTTGCTTTATCATCTAGTTTTTTGTGTTGTTTTTTTTAGGCATTGATGCATATCTTAGACAACCAAAGACATGAAAATGAGCAACATACGGTTTGCAAACATGTCGAGCCTCATATGGAGTGATCGATTGGAGTGCTTTGTTGGGACACCACTTAAGTGCATATGTTGCACACATGATAGACTCTTTCAATGGATACACCCATGCATGTCTGGAGAATTCATCAATAAAATTCATCCCAAGGGCACTAAGCCCATTCACTATATATTTGTTCTTTATTAATTCAAGCTTGAGAGAGTAGCATTGAACAGACTTCCTTTTGAATAAATAATAATAATAATAATAATAATAATAAAATTCATGAAGTATAGGTAATTCCCAAATGAAGGTGTCTACATAAGACCACATACATCACAATGAACAAGCTTTAATTTATGAGCAGTTCAAACTAGACCATCTTTTTGGGAAGGAGGAGTGTTGCATTTTTTCCAAAATACAACCTTCAAAGACATGTTTAAAAGGTGCCTCAAGTTTTGGTAGAGAAGAAACCATTTCATATTTCTGTCGGCAAAGCAAATTAACAAAATTTAGATGACCAAAGAGTGCATGCCAAAGCTTTTCATATGAGATGGCCTCAGAAACTTGAACTTGACATGCTCAATCATTCACAGATTTTGCATAGCCTATGAGCTTACACAACCCACAACATAAAATGAAAGAGGCAATAATAACATCACCATTTGAGCCATCATGAACTATACATCTGTCATCAATAAATTTGACAACCAGCCAAGTTTGGATAATGTTGAAACTGACAATAGATTTTTCTTGATCCCTTGCACATATAAATCATTTGACAATGTGAAAATAATTTCCATCAATAATAGTGAGAAGGATCAATCAACTCCCATTACAAGATAAGAGGAGTTGTTAGCATATGTGACACTATTTCCTATAGGGGCAAGCTCAAGTGAACTAAAGAAACTGTGTAGTGAGGTAATATGTTTGGTTGCTCCATTAACAAAGTACCAAACATATGAGTCTACTACATACATACATTGCTCATGAGAAGATAGTTCATAGTAGTAAGAAGTTGTAAATTCCATTCTTCATTCTAAACAAGATTAGCAGACTCTATTTTAAGTGTAGAGTCCTCTTCAACAACCATTCCAGCCTCTTTCTTCTTTGCCTCTTTTGTAGCTAGTTTAGGACAACTCTTTATGACATGATCATTTGCCTTACAATACTTGAAAAACTATTTTTGCTTTTTTGTTTTCTTGTCATCTTTGTCTTCCTTCTTAGACTTTGCAACATTATAAGTTTTTTGCTTGCTAGTAGATGAGCTCCAATTACCTTTGCCCTTCTAACTAGCTAAGAAAGCTTGATCTATGACACACATAATTAACATGTGATCTCTGACACACATAATTGACATGTTCTACTGGGACTAATATTATTGCAACAAAACTGAGACTAACACCTCAAATGTTAAGGTGTTTGGATTTCCTTTCATCATCAATCAATGAGTGGAAGCAAGACTATGATATGAATTTGGAAGGCACGTAAGAACAATCTAGATGAGTGAATTATCTGGCAGGATTACATTAGCAAAAATCAATTGATCCTTCAAATCTTTGATCTTTGTCAAAAAACTATCCATATAATTTCCTTCATTCATATGATCACTCTCCAACTCTTTTAAAAGGTAAGCAACACAAGAATAGTTACTAAATTATTGTACAATTTACCCAATTTTCCATGTTTTCAAGTTGAGAGCATACACTTTTTGGGATGAGATCTGTATAGATGTTCTAGTTGCTTTAAGAGACAGAACTTATGAACAGTATGTTCCTTTTATAGTTCTAAATAAGAGGCATTGACAATTGCAAAATCGCTCCATACCAGAGTATTTAATAGCATGGACCAACCATCCACTCACAGATGCTACTTGGAAATTAGAAGCTTTGATTCATAGACATTTTTTCTCCTCGATCATTGAAGACAATGATCTTTAGAAGGGGGGAGAGTGTTAAATTTATTTATACCTCCATGCTCTACCTACATTGTTCGAGGATCCTAGATGAGTCAAAGACTAGAGCTCGGGGGAGCCAAGGCTCTAACATGAGTCTGTGAATTTAGTGGGGTTATTTCGTCTCCTTAAAGTGGCCATATGAGGAGTTTTTGTACCTTATAGAGGAATCTAGATGTGCATAAGGGAAAGGGCTATTCAAGGTTGGAGTGCTAGGTAGCTAATTGGGCCTCACGTTAGGTGACTTTGAGAATGCTTTTCAACGCAAGAATACAACTTTACTGAAGTTCAAGAAGGAGAAGTTTGATGATCCTTAAGGAACAATTGATGAGCTTACAAAAGTCAAAATCAAGTGTATGCTTAGGAATGGAAGAACTAGTTAAACTAAAACCCCACTATTGGGGGACATTGCAAGGCAATCAAGAGTGCATCCTAGGACCACCAAATTGGACACCCACATGAACTAAATACTCATGGATAAAGTTAGGGAATTCAATAAGGGTGTTGAGGGTGATACTTGTATTCTCATCACTCTGAATTATTACATATCAAGGTCCTTCTAGACTAAATAAGTGTGTTGAGGGTGATACTTGTATTCTCATCACTCTGAATTATTACATATCAATTAGGCAATCAAGAGTGCATCCTAGGACCACCAAATTGGAAACCCACATGAACTAAATACTCGTGGATAAAGTTTGGGGCAGACATAGACATAACCATCGAGACCTTGTGGGTCAAATGGAGTAAACCAAAACTTAATTCAACACGAATGAAACTCCCTAGGTGATGGACATAGACCAGTAGGGCTGCTAGAGGGAGCCATATTAACTAAAAACTTGTAGTGTAGAGTTCAAACACAAGAGGGCTGCATAGACCAGTAGGGCTGCTAAAGGGAGCCGTACTAACTAAAAACTTGTAGTGTAGAGTTCAAACACAAATTGTCCATCTGTGATTTCAAAAAGGCAAGAAACTATGAATTATTATTGGGAAAACCTTTCTTGAGACAACTTAAAGTTGTTCAAGATTGGAGTAGTAATGCAATTTACCTATAGCATCAAGTCATGACAACTTGCACAAACCTAATCTCTAACTCCTATAGAGTTGTGCCACCACTCTAATGGGAATACTATCCATTATAAGACAGATGATGATGTTGAAGAAGACTCCACCAATGAGTCAAAAAATGGAGAAGATTCCTATATGAGTGAACACATACATGTGGTTGCGCAAATTTGAGCAAATAGAGAAAATTGAGAAGAATTGAAACTTTTGACAAAACCAAGTGTAAACTAGATAGAAATGTGGAAGATCCTACAAATATGCCCATGCTATTCTCATATGAAGATTGAAAACCATATAATTGGGTGCACATCTTGACCACACTAGATATAGTTGTTAATGAGTAAACATTGATTGAATGTTGTGATGAGAAAGGCTATGATCTCTTTACAATTACAATTATAGATGGTGTGAAAGAAGAGAATGAGGGGAACATGAAGAGAAAGGATATCAAGGAATGGTTCAAGGGGCCAAAGAAACCCACCATCATAATAGATACCCTCTATGATTTAGAAGGATATATTTGACCAAAGTAGGGATGTTGAATTCAAGAAGACACCCAAAGACCTTTACTTATATTGAAGATGTTTATATAGTTAAGGAGAGAAAGTCTAGAACCCAAAATGAGGAGGAAGAAGAATAAGAATCCCCATTCAAAGTTCTTGAAAATTTCAATAAGTACATTGTTGAGGAAAGGAAATTCTATTTGAAATGCCTAGAAGAGAAGTTGTGCCTAATCAATCTTATGACAACAAGGATACCATAAACAAGGTTATGTATGCACACAAAAATAAAGAATATTGTGCATGCAAATTACAAATTGCTTGACCAAGGAAGAAGAAGTTAACTTATTTAACCTCTTACATGAATACCAAGACAGAATTGCATGATCATATAAAGACTTAAAAAAGGAGTTGGTCCAAAAATTTTCTCTCATAGGATCCTATGATGAGTGAAGCAAAGCTGGCAAAAAAAAATTCATACATGTACAATGAGACTATTCCAAGAAGATTCAAAAAGAGATTGAAATAAATTGTTGGAAGCTAGCTTCATATACAAAATCAGACACAGAGAATGGGTCTCATGCGTAGTGGTTGTGCCCAAAAAGAATGGTAAACTACGTGTAGGTATCAATCTTAAGATAGTAAACGAAGCAACCATAGAGACATTTATCCTTTATCGATAATTGGTCATCTATTGGAAGAGATGGCTAGAAAAGAGGTGTATAGTTTTCTTGATGGATTTTTGGGATACAGACAAGTGTATATAACAAAGATCAACACAAAACAAACTTTCCTATAGAATGGGGTTATATGCCTTTAGGGTAATGCCATCTCGACTTATCCACACACCAATGATTTTTCAGCAAATCATGTGCCATGTGTTTAAATAGTTCCTTAGGGAATGTCTTGAAGTATATGTGGATGACCTCTACGCTAACTCCAAAGTTAGATGCCACCATATACTTGATTTGAGATGAATCTTTGAAAAATATAGATTCTATGAAGTATGTATGAATCTAGAGAAGCATGTATTTATGGTGCACCAAGGCAAGACCTTCGAACACATTATCTTGATAAATGGCATTATGACGTATAAAGAGAAGATTAAAGTCATTTCCAACTTACCTAGACCCAAGAACACAAAAGAGCAACAACTCTTTATGGGGCATAGTGGTTACTGCCACAAAATCATACACATGTTTGTTGTAATAGTTAAGCCTCTTCATGCTTTCATAAACCATTTTGAGTGGATTGATGAATGTGAGAATTCCTTTCAAGAGCTCAAAAAGTGCTTGATTAAAACACCTATACTCAAAGTTTTTGGATGCATCCAACTATGTCCAACTATGTTAAAGGATGCATTTTCAGCCCAACTGGCGAATGATGGAAAGAAGGAATTCCCTATAACATGTGCATGCATATAATTAAATAGTGCTAAAATAAATTACATGACTATTGGGAGAGAAGGTCTTGGCATGGTCTATGCAATTAAAAAGTCGTGACACTACTCGATGCCCAACAAGTTTAAGATCTTCTTAGATGGAGTATGATTTTGGAGGCATACTATACTATTATGTGGAGAAAAGTGAATCTACGATGTTGATTGAGAGACCACACAAGATCATTCTAGGCTCCCGTTATTCTCACATATGCAGTCAATAAAACCTCAAGAGAGATGGGGTCCATTGGCCCACCATGGAGAAGGATGTGGTGGACTATGTGAAGAATTGTATCGGTTGCTTGCATCATAACCCATTTGAGCATGCAACCTTATATAGACTTTCCACCAATCATGAGTGGAATCAAACCTTGATTTTCTTGCTTAGGATAGGTGAGCACCCTAAAGACCTATCCTAATCTAGGAAATGATCCTTCAAAGAAGAAGCAAGAGAATACGTTGTGTGATAGGAGATCAATTGTACAAATGAGTCAATGATATTTTCTTTTGAATTTGCGTCCATAAGTTAGAATATTTTACTTGATGTTGCTCATCCTCGAGTAGTAGATGGAAACTTTTCTCTAGAATGAAATATTAAGATGATGATGTTTGCAGGTTTATGGTGTCCCACAATGAGAATGGATGTTGAAACCTATGTACACAAATGTGATACATGTCACAGAGCTAAGTACCCCTTTAGGAGGGATGAAATGGTGCATAGAACCACAATGATCATACATTCTCAATTAAATCTTTGTCTTCAAAATCCTCTATGTCTTGTTCATGAACATCGACATACTCCTCCTTGGACTTCTCACAAACTCCTTCTTGTTCAATTCCTTGAGCTTCTTCTTTGCTAATTTAGATTCATTAAGTCCATTGGATCACACCCATCTCTGTAAGATGTTGTATATGATTTCTCTTCTTTGTTCAGTCTCGCTTAATCATTTCTTTTCTTTATCACATCCTTTTTGATCACTTGTGGCTTTGTCTTTGTCTATGGCTATATAGTCTTCATCTTCTTCTTACAACTTCTTTGATCGTTTCTAAAACATCTTGCATATACAAAAACTAAGTTTTTAATCCACAAGAAAAAACTTCATGAAGTTCTTCTTAATTGCTTTCTTGCAAAAAATATTCTTCCTTCTTCTTTAGCTTGTCGAATGACCACCTCTCTTCCAACATAATCTTCTCTCAACTTCTTCTCATGTTTGGCTTCTCCTATACCTATGCTTGATATAAAATCATCTATAATCATCTTCTATCTCCGTTCTTGCAAATCTTGTGCGTAACAAGAGAGGGAATTATGACCATCACACATGAGAGAGATTAATCTCCTCCTAACCTAATGCCTTTATTTATAGTTCTCTCCAAGGGTCTGTCAACTTAGGAAATTCAATACTATGCTGCCAAGTGTTGCCCATGTAGCTACATATGTGTCCTTGTTAACTAGAGTTAGAACCTCTTATAAGATTGGCCTTAAGTTTGAGTAAAGTATTCTCTATGTTCCTTGCTCCTTGT
The DNA here is from genome assembly GCA_020310875.1 of Ceratopteris richardii. Classification (NCBI taxonomy): domain Eukaryota; kingdom Viridiplantae; phylum Streptophyta; class Polypodiopsida; order Polypodiales; family Pteridaceae; genus Ceratopteris; species Ceratopteris richardii. Next base: position 131,235,244 of record CM035442.1, read on the forward strand.
AGGACTTCAAACCAAGACCTCCCACTGGAGGCGCAAACATTTTAAGCAATAGGCCATAACACATTAATTGGATTTAAGAGCACATGAACTTATACTTAAATCCAACAATAGGACTTGGGGCCAACACAAGACCAACCAATTGATGTTCGACTCCAGATCCATCTGAACCAATCAGAAACTCATTTACTTTATAACATTATTCCCCACTTGGAAAACATTTTTATTATACAAATTGGATTTATAAAAAAATGAAGGCGTACCCTTGACCCCATGATTCAACAATATGGAGCATGTTTTCATCTCTATGGTGGGATTTGCCTCTTATTCGAATTGAGAAGAGCAAAATCTACTGTGATTGCAACTTACCCATCCATGCATTGTATGATCCCTACCCAAATGTTTTAGAATACCATTTAGATTTGCAATTGATGAGCTAAACTGAGTGTAAAGTATCAAAAGAATGATAAGGTTGGACCAAATCCACTCATTAGTTTCTCTATGTTTAATCTAGGCATTAACACATGAACTAGGTGGATTCAAGGCATCCATAGCCAAATCGCAATGTTGTTCCTTTTTTTGGGACAATTAATGCATGGAATTAGCAAAATGGGTGGATTTTTTTGACTATTTTAATACCATTATAACATTTTCAAATTCACTTGAATTTGGTTTGAAAAATGAACTGGAACTCAAGTTGCACAAACATTTAACTCATATGATTTTACTAGGGTGCACTTTTAACCATCATTTATCGAACTTCAACTAAATGAAGGACTAAAGTTTCCAATTGGGCTTTAAACTTTTCTTAACGACTTAACCTTTTTTTGGACTTGTCAAATCTATATATAATTCATATTTCTCTTTGAGAGTTTGCTAACTATAGTAATCCTTCTGAACCAAACTCAAATGAATGATACAATTTATAATACATGTCCACAAACCATCTTTAAATATCGAATAGGATCTTCACAAAACATCTACATAAAACATTTAATCCAGTTACATATCCCAACCAACTAAACGAAACCTTTGCAAAAATGAGTAAGAAACTCTGTCAAAGTTTTGAGAAGCTGGATGAAAGAATTGAAACTCTACATAACCCTCTCAAACCTTTACTCAAAAACACTAATGCTTGAACTATTACTAAGTTAATGTTTCCTTTGCACAATCTCTTGTGAGTCCTTACTCAAATCACCTTTAATGCATAACTTTGAGTCAAGAGATTGATTTCATTGGTTTTCACTATCAACTAGGTGTTTTTGTCTTGGACTAACTTAGTCTAACTAACCTTGATGGAAGGGATCTTTCAAAATTCTTCAGGAACCTGATCAACAATATTTCTGATACAAATACTTTACTCTAAGGTCTCACAATTCAACTAAGAACATGATTTTTCTATTTGAATCCTAAATGGAGATCATCAAATTCATTTGATCATGATCATTCAACTTCTTTGTTGATTTGTAGGTCATACCATTGACCATCATATACTTTGACTAATAACCTACCATCTCAGGTTGACTAATGTTCCATACCATTTTTCCTACAACCTTATGAATATAAAATCTGGTGTCCCATACCTCCATACTGTCTATTCAACAATGATGGTGGATGATATTTATCTTGAAGTCCAAAAATCACACGCCATCTAATCGTAGAGCACTTTACTTAGATCCTCAAAAGGATTTGACTTGAATTGTTCACTAATGTCTTTCAAAGAAAACCAATGTAGTTCCAAGTGACTCAAATTTCTCATATTCAAGAACTTTTTAGTCCTAACTCAACTAACTTGTAGTGACAAAAGATGATTTTTTATGATTTTTCTTTTTATATTCCTTTCTATCGAAAGTTTTGAACAACTACCCTAGGTATTTTGAGGAATCTCTCTAGTGCTTAAGTCTAAGCATCCATTAGTGTGATGAGAGAGAGAATCATGACCAGTACACACAAGAGAGATCACTCTCCTCCCAACCTTATGCATATATTTAAAGATATCTCCAAGGACTTGCCGATTGATGTAGGTGAATAATATATCACCAAGTGTCACCCATGTAACTACATGTGCTCCAAGTGTCTTGATTGCTTCGAGCTAGAATCTTCTAGAAGATTGGGCTTAGGTTTGAATAAATTATACTCTAATTTTCCTTATTCTTCTAAACCAAGACCTCCACTAGAGGCTTGAACACTTTAAGCACTAGGCCACACCACATTAATTGGTTTTACGAACACATGAGCTTAAATCCGGCAACAAGATTTCGGGCCAACACAAGACCAACCAACTGATGTCTGATTTGAGATCTTCTTGAACCAAATAGACACTCATTTATTTTATAACATTGCGTCTTCAAAACTTATTGAATGATTTAAACATAACTTTCACCTTCTTGAAATCGTCTTCTTCTTGTCTCTTAGCTTCATTCAATTTCCAAAGTGCTCATAAGTGGGCATTCGTGGATGAAACATCTTTTATCCTTTGCTTTTTGCACAATCAAATGCTTACTCAAACTCTTACAAATTCCCTTACCAAGAGAGTCCTGGGCCTATTCCTTGAAGGTGATGCTCGCCTCCACACACTTCTTCCTTTAGTTTGATGACCAATGCCCCAATCAAGAATGATCATCTTTCTTTGAGAATCCAAATGCTCAACTCCAAAACCGTACAAACTCAAAGCATAAGTCCCCTCATAGATTCATGCATCAAACTCAAATCTTTTATTTATCTTAGTTGCACATCATCCTAGCATGAGGTCATAACCTCTATATTATTTCGACAAAGGCGCACATATAACCCACAACCAATTAACAACTTCATATGAACATTAAACAATCCATAAAACGTCTTTCATAACTTCTTGAACAGATTCTATATGCTTGCAACATCTTTGAAAGAACATCAAAAAAACTACACAACTTATTATATCCTCGAGAAAAATATACGTGCACTTTTGAACATATGCTTATCTTCACATACAAAACAAACAGAACAGCCTCGGGGATAGGCATTGTGTGTGTGTGTGTGAGAGAGAGAGAGAGAGAGAGAGAGAGAGAGAGAGAGAGAGAGCTAAAATTATTTTCTATCATAGATTTTGACAAAGTGAAAAATGGAGGAGGGGAGGAGAAATTCCTCACCAGTAACTATGTGCGTTAGTCATTATAGAGAAGCTAAGAGAGGGAGTTGCTAAGGGAAGAAGCCATTATAGAGAAGCTAAGAGAGGGAGTTGCTAAGGGAAGATAGTTCCATGTTAGAATAAACAAAACATGATCCTAATCTTTTAGTAATCACGTATTAATCAAACTAGAGTGGAAGAAACAAATAGTTTGGAAACATGATGAGATTGATAGACATTCAAATAACATGAAGTGAAAGTGAAGAGAGGCTCTCCTTTTATGCAGTAAAGGGAAATTGACAGAGTTAAAGGGATTTTACACACAATCAGGTTATATTTGATGCACAATGATGGTAGGGGAGGCTTGATCCAAGTGTGTTGTGAATTATAAGTTGATACTTCAATCCTAGATATCCACCCCATCAAAGAAACATAAGAGGTTGGCTAGTCGATTGCACATACATTCTCCATTTTACTCCGACACTCTTTCAATCCATGATTGTCTTTTCCAAGATGGCCAATAGCACTAGAGAAAAAACTTATTCATGATGAAGTTCTTCAATGGATACATATTCCACTCTAAGAAGAATAATATTGCTCTCGTCTCTCCACACAGTTCAAGGGGATGGAATTCTCGCCTCTTGAGGTAAGTGCAAGGGTTCAAGCCCTACAAACCGTGGTCGACAAATATTGGGCCTTAGGCTAACTTTCAAACCTAGTTTCCCTACCATCTTTGGGCCATCACTATTGTATCTCCTTGAGGCTATCTTAACTCCTACTTTGTGGGGATCCCATGGGTAGTATGCCCCTTCACTTGTACGATTGTTCTTCAATAAATTCAAGCAAGTGGAGAATAGGCTTTGACCGAACTTCCTTTTAAGAGAAAACAATACAATGATGTAGAGATAACACCTTGAACCTCTTGATAAAAATATTAGAGATATAGAAGCAATCCCCCTCCATGGATGCATCTTTTTTTCCGAATTTCAAATCTATGAAGAAAAACGTCAAAGACCTAACTATCCAAAAAAGAAATGCAATAGCAAAACATATGTAATTTCTTGAAGAAGACATCTACTAGAAGCCGCAAGAATTCTCATTGTGTGTGTGTGTGTGCGTTTTTTTTTTAAATAAAAAAAAATAAAATTTAACGGAAGTAATCATCAAGTGTTAATTCCATACCTCGCCCACCATCTTACGATCCTAATGTCCGTGGATTCCTGTTATTTTCTTCGGTCATCAAGCATGTCCAATGTGATTTTGCTATGAACATTACTGAACGGGCTCGTTGGTTGGCGATGTTAAGCAATGGATGAGAACTTGCAGGCTTTGGAGAAGGAGTTGCGTCTTCGAGGGTGGCATATTAAAGCACAAGCGTTATTAGACCTTATCAAGGACTCCACTCCCTCTTCACTCGCAGATCCAGGTTCCTGTGACGCTCTTGAAGCCGAGCTACTCGATTACGACCTCAAGAATGTCGGCTCTCCTTGCCTTCCTGACGCTCTTTCGCTCAAACGGATGTCTCGCATTCAGGGTCCTTTAGTTCTTCAGGTATAATCCCATCCAAATGTGTGTGTGTGTGTGTGTGAGGTACTCAAGGATACTCTCTGGATGACTGTTATAGACCTGAAAACAGTTTCAAATTATGCCTCATATTCACTTATTCACATAAAAAACACATGCTTTCGATTCTCACAAAAATATGTTGAGCGGATTTTTCAGTATTTTCATGAGACAAGCTCACAAATATGATATTGCACTTGCTACCATTATTTTCCTTTGACATGGCCTATATCAATGTGGTGAATAGGAAAATTTCTGTTTTGGAGATTAGGGTCTCATGATCTATTTTTTTTCATAGATTTTGGGATGTTGTTTGAGAATGGTCACTCATATTTTGCGATATATTTGATAGTTCCAAGATGCAGTCTTCACTCTACTAAGGCCTCTTCACCTCAATCCCTAAAAACAAGGACTATATTGATATTGAAGGAAATGAAGACCCATCACCCGTAGTTCAAAAGGGAGATTTACATCATAGATTTAAATAGGGGTTTAAATTGTTCAATTTGTAGACGTAAAACAAAAGTTGAGGTTTTATTCACCTTGCTTGTTTTTTATCTTTTTTCAACCTAGAGGATGTACCAATATATGCCCTTATCCTAGTCATTGGTGAATTACTTGAACAGGTGTTAAAGATACTTGCTTTAGCTTCATAGATGCAGAGATGATGTGCTTTGTAAAGCTCTTTCATAAGAGAACATAATGTGATCCTTTGCACATCCACAACATTATACCTCTCTAGAGAACTTAGACTCATTATGGAGGAGACAAAGAGACGTAAATCATGTAGATGACCCCAAGTCCCTAGCTTTGGAACACTTCGACAAGTCACAACATATAGTTACTCTCTCAAGGACTCCACTTCAAAATAATTTTTCACAGATCCCATAGTGTGATGTATGACAAGACATCCAATAGAAATGTACTATATGCATTCTACCCTTACCAATATCTAGGATGAAGATAGATGGAGATTCTCTCTCTCTCTCTCTCTCTCCCTATTTCTTCGATTGGCTACCATGAATGATACTCATCAAGGTATAAGGTGAGGAAAGAACAAAAAAAGGAAAAAGCCTTCAAAGGTTCAAATTGCATTTGAAAATTCAAAGAAACTAAAACAAATAAAAATTTTGCAATTTTTACAATGATTATGCCATGTTTCAATGTCTTTGTATTGACACACAACACTCTGCACGTGTGTTTTAAGGAGGTTTTCTTTGGAATCTTCCCACTTGAACAAAAATTAAAATGGAAAGGAAAATTATGTGAAAATATTTGATCTCTTCCTTGTTGCAAGAAAAGTGTTTTTTGAGCCAACAAACAACAAAATCGTTTTGAGTCAAAATCATGCACAATGGAGCTGGTGGTTGCATAGTCTTGTGGTTGATGTCAGATGACCATAAGCTTATACTTGCATTTTCTTTTCGAGGTGAATTTGGGGTTTGCTAAGGAGACTTGCATAGATATTTGACATATTAGTGTACATGTCGATTTCACTGGTGCAAAACCTTTATTAAAATTTTGATCGGTTGGTGGGTATGTATACTTTCTAAGTTGTGTATTTGTTTTAATCATTCTTAACTTTAACTTGCTTCTTGTGCTAGGCTTCATTATGGTTGAGTTTTCCCCGCACTTTCAAAAGTGATAGAAACTTAGTTCATAGAGCTAAACATGAGTTCATGCTCATGGTGCATGTGACAAAGAATGTGTCTATCCTTAGTTCTATACCCACTGTTCATCGTTGATGACATCAATGAGGATGTCATACTATTTGGTTGATGCAATGTGATATGGAGTTCATGGGTATATTTTTTTGTGGTTGACTATCATGAGCTTATAGTGGCACTTTCTTACTATGCATATTGGAGCGGATGGCTTATTGTTGGAAACAAATTACAATGTCACATGTGAGCTATAAACCCTAATTTCTGGTAAAGTCTAAATTTGGTCACCATTTCTTAGAAATGATTTCGGTCAAAATTGGTCAAAATTTTTATTGCATATTCTTAAAGTACTTAGAGAGAGCTATCTAACCATGTATAACACTTGGCCCTCTGACAACTAAAGTCCCCTGAAATCAAAACCCTAATTTTTGCTTTTAGTAGCTTTTCACTTTGTCATGGGTCAAAATCCTTTTAAAAGTTGATGGATATCTGTGATTTAATTACAATAAAGCTAGTAAAAGCTAGACGAAAACTTTTCATGCTGCCAAGTCATCAAACAACTATACCAAGTCATAAAAAAGCTCCATGGAAAAATCATGCCACTAAAAAGCTTCTTTTTGGTAAAGTTTTCGCCAAGTCTTTGTTTGCCTATAAAATAGCATGGTTGAGGCACTCTTTGGTTGCTGTTTGGTGGTTATTTGCTGAGATAGTATCTTTTTCTAGAGACACCTTGTCTTTTCTTCAAATGGGTCTTGTAAGTAAGCTTTTGTATTTTTTGTTCTATTCCTCTTCTTGCTTCCAGCCTTATACTTCAAGCTGAAAAGTACTAGCAATTATCTACATCAGAGAAAAAGTTATGTTTAGGTTTTGTAGCAGATTTTCACATAGGCTGTATATTCATTGTCCTCCAACTTATTTTATATCACTTTCCAATGCATACATACATTTTTCTTACAACCTTAGGCACAATTCTGTCATGTTATGTATTTAGAACCATTGAATTTCAATTTGTACCTTATCTTTGTATATATACACATCGTATCTCATTTCATTCTAAGCAAGTTATTTTTAGAGTAGCACTTGTGTTTAAAACACATCTCGTTTCTTTTTCTTTTCTTTATCTTTTTTCATGTGGGTTCAAGTTGTGTATGTGTATAAGATTTCTAATGTTGAAAGATCTTATGATCTTTGAAGGGCCTATATCATTTCCAATATTTTGTATCAAAGCTTATCATACACATACATTACTTGTTCCTCAGACAAGTGATTATAGAGATAGATTGGAAGAAGAGGATAAACTTGATGGAATGTCTATTCAATGTGGACTTTTAGTGTCCAAAGATTTGTGGAATTTTGATCGACAAGCTCCCAACACGAAGACAATTAGATGAGGATGTGGGATCTTCCTCCAAGAGACCCATTGCACCAATTTCAACTAAACAAAAAGAGGACTCAGGAGGAGGAAGAAGAATAGGTTCTCTCATCATCCACATACGAAGGAGAACAAGTACAACCTACTGAAGAGAAGTCTAGATGAGATTCAAGAAGTACAACCTACTGAAGAGAAGTCTAGATGAGATTCAAGAAGAGATGCACAAGCACTATCTTTTATTTATGGATATGAAGCATCATATTATACCTCAAATCAAGTCATGGAGAACCTCTCGTGAAGCCTGGTTGAAGTTGGAGAATCTCGATCAAAGCAGAAATCTTGCTAGGAAAGCTCATCTTAGGAGGATGTTAGCAAACACATATGAATGTCGGGTGAGTCAGTTCGGTCATATCAAGTTAAAAGGTATTCATGATTAACTTTTCTATGTTGGTATGAATATTTTTGATAAAGAGATTTAATTAATTCACTTCCATCTACATATCATTCATTTGTTACATCTCTTTCTCTTTCAAAAGAGATAGAGAGAGAACATTTGAAGAGTTTCAATTTTTTATTGCTTCAAGATGGTCAACAGAAAAGCATGGAAGAGAATGATGAAGCTATGGTTTCTTCATCAAAAGGCAAGAAAAAGGAGGAGGAGGACAAGAAGAAAAAGGAAACGCAATCACTCTCTAGTAGAAAAGTAAGTCTTCTACTTCCAAATCCACTTCTAGATGTTCTTCTACCTCTATATCAACTACATCTAGACCACGGTTGTTGTGGTTCGTGAACTTGATTATTTTTGAGGTTCGTAAGGTATGGTATCATTCTATACGTAAGGTATGTTAAGGTTCCTATGATTGTTAAAAGTCTTTTTTCCGTATTTTGAAGTTGGTGGCCATTTGCATCCTCTTCGTTGGCAAGTTTATGTGAGCTTTCTTGAGCGAGTTTGAAGCACCATAGCTTACTACACTTCAATCCGAGTTTTCCCAAGCACATACGCTTAGTGCCCACTTTGCAACCCTGTTTGAGAGCACAATGCATTGCAACCAATGTACATACATATACATATATACATACAACGTGCAAATTGTAATCATGCGCGCATACACACATACACGCATATGTATATATATGTATGTGTGTTAATATATATATATATATATATATATATATATATATATATATATATATATATATATATATATATATATATATATATATATATATATATATATATGTATATGTATATATGTATATATATATGTATGTATGTGTGTGTGTGTTAACATGTATATGAAAACCCTAACGTACCTTATGAAACACACACACACACACACACACACACATATATATATATGTGTGTGTGTGTGTGTATTAACATGTATATGAAAACCCTAACGTACCTTATGGAACTTACCTTGGAGCTAAGGTTCGATTCACGTACCTTACTCATACCGAACCTTATGAACCTTACGAACCTAACCACCTTGACACAGATTCATGTAAACGATGCTTAGAAGGAAAATTGCATAAATTACCTTTCAAGAAGCATGGATCTATTATAGCTACAAGAAAGTTACAGATTATTTACTCAGATGTGAATAGATCCATGAGAGCAAACTCTATCCATGCCACATGGTCAAAAGGTATTTTGTCACATTCATTTATGACTTCATGAAATATGCTTGGTTTTTTTGGTTTGAAAACAAACTCAGAATGATTTTTTTACATTCAACAAATTCGCAACTATGGTTGAAAATGAAACTCAACATAAACTTAAGATTTTAAGGAGTGATAGAGGTGGCAAGTATGTGTCTAATGATTTCAAGTATTATTTAGAAGAAAAAGGTATTCTTCAACTCACAATTGCTTATACTCAAAATGATGTTGCAGAAAAAAATCATACACTCGTAGAAGTGGTGTGCAGCAGCATGTTAATTTCAAAGAAGCTTTCTCCAATGTTTTGTTTGATGCTATTTATACATCTAGCCATATTCTTAACAGGGAATCTACAAAAGCTTCGAACATTGTTACACCTTATGAAGCTTATTATGGTAAGAAACCCAATGTGGATATTTTACGGTTTTTGCTTCTCCATCATATGTCCACATAGAAAAGAAGGATCGTGGTAGCTTAAAGCTTTGATAGAAAACAATTGAAGCTGATTTTGTTGGTCATGGTGTTAAAAGCAAAGATTACATGTTCTATGTTCGAGATACAGGTAAAATTTTGCTTATATTGTTGAAAATCAGATGTATAGCAAAAATCCAAAAACTTGAGATTTTATAAAATAAAAAAAACTCCTTTTTTGAGAGAGATTAGTTTTTAATATTCAGCCAAACAGAGTGGATATTCAACTTGAGTTCCCACCTCTTTCTACTCAACTTGAATTTGAATTTCATTTGTCACCTCAACCTCAATTTTCATCATCTCCTACTTCTTCTCAACCTCTAGAAAAAGAGTCAATTTAAGAAGTTGGAGAGTCTTCTAGAAGTAAAAAAGAAATAAGAAAATGATCTCCAATTTTTCGAAAGGTACCAAAGTGGTTTTTACAATCTATGCAAGAGAGTGGCATCAAGAATTTTAGGAAGAGAACTAAAAGTCAATAAAAGGATCAAGCACGTTAGGTAAATTATGCAAAAGTTGTTGATATTCATTCTATTTTAGTACTTACTTCAGTTGAGAGTAAATGTACAAAGTGTTTAAAAAGCATTACATGATCTTGTGTGGAAGAAAGCAATACAGGAGGAGATTGATTCTATTCACAAGAATCAAACTTGGAAGCTTTGTGAGTTACTGATAGGAAAGAAAACAATTGGTATCAAGTGGATATTCAAGATCAATGGAGAAATTAACAATACTATTGACACATACAAAGCAAGGTTAGTAATCAAAGCCTAAAGGATATACACGAAAGAAAGGTTTTAATTATGATGAAACTTTTACACCTACATCTACAATTATCATAGTCAGAGTTTTTATTTCCTTAGTTGAATTCTTTGGTTGGGGACCACTTGGGGTATTTTCAATTAGATATGAAGAAAACATTTCTTAATGGAGATCTACATGAGGATGTCTACATACAACAACCTGAAGGCTTTGAAGTCAAAGGTAAAAAGTATCTAGTTTGCAAATTGATCGAAGTATTTTATGGTTTGAGGCAGGCACCAACTACATGATATGAGAAGATGCACTTGTATCTTATTTCTATTGGTTTTAAAAACATAGAAGTTTCTCCTACACTTAATGTTAATTTTAAGTCATAGGAAGTTGTTTAGATTATAATCATTATTTATATTGATGATATGATCATGACAGGTCTCAGAGATTATTAAATGGATCTTTAAATTCCTCCCCTGAATTATCAAGGGGATCACTAGAAGTATGTCTTTGATCGAACACAACTAATAGATGCAGAGGCAGAGGTATTTACAATGTCAACTTGATGATGAGTCTGATGATCAAGTGTTGTGATGAGGCATGGTGAACTCATGATAAAGCACGGTACAAAGGTCATCTTCTTTATATACATAGGATGCCACAGACCAGTACAGCATGATATCTAACCTTAGTTGTGTGATGATCAGTCTGTGCGAATTGCATTGCCTGTAATCTAGCTACCCCAATTGTACTATACAAAGCCTATTGTTTTAGGCTTTAGCTTAGGTATTCCAATTTTTTTCACAAGAACTAACGTTACAATCCTATAATAGAATCCATACAGCAAGAATGTGATTCATTATTCAGTAAATTGATGATGATCTACCATCCATGGAGTCGTGAACCTCACAGGCTCTCTTTTGGACTGTCAACGCACCATAGAACAAGTCTTAAAAAATTGCATCACTCTAGCAGTTGTAATTGCTAATTCTAAAGAAAACTCTAGAAATTCTGAACAGGTTTATAAAATTTGGAATTTCTGAGTTGAATTTGAAAGTGATATCTGAGTTGATTTGTTCAAAGAGTTGAAGGAAATTTGCAATTTTCAAAGCCTATACAGCTCTTATCCTGGAGTCTGTATGGAGTCTGTGCTCTGTTGGTGACACAGAACTTAAAGCCCAAAGGAAGTTCAATTAGGTGGCACTGGTGCTGAGGCTATGGCACATGAGCTGTGAAATATTAATCCAGTGAATGTGCTTTGTGTGCAGAATGTTAACAGAGGGTGAGGCTCCAAGCGAAAGGGTTGTAAAAGACTCGTGCAAGGTCAAGCAGGGGAACTTGGCACTCTGCAAGTAAAGTCATACGCAAAACCTAGAATTGTGTCCATCGATTTGGGGTCTGACCGTACTTTCACTTACAGGTTGAATACAAATGGAAAAACTTATTGTGCAGCTTCTTGGTCGATTTTAGATGCACACGTATGAGGAAACCAGTGGCAACATTAGTTAGTATGAATTTAGGCTTCTCTCAGATTCATGAAGTTGTAACACCCTTCTGAGTTTATCTTGAACAAAGGAAATTAAGGGGCACTTAGAATAGTAAGACTATCTGTATGTATATAAAATGCTGATTAGCTAAATTTTACAATGAGAGCTCTGTTGAAATTTCCAATGTTTCAACCATGCCATTTTTATGATGTGATAACTGATTCTTGTGACATTTTTGGTTTCAATTAGGTGGTATCAATAAGAAATGTCTGCCAGAGTACCAGCAAATTCCTTAAACAAACAGGTCCGGAGCATTTATCTGGACGGTTACTGCGAATTCAACTTACAGATGGGTGTAACATGATCTCTGTGATTGAGTATCATCCTATGCCTGCTTTTTCTGTGAATATTGCGCCTGGAACAAAGGTAGTGAGCAATTCTATAAATACCATGAAATTGTGATTCTTTTTGATAAGTTATTTCAAGTTGTAAAATTTGGTGGTAGTATGTTGAATATTCTCCATCTGTATACATGTACATGTCTACACATCTCTCTCTCTTTCTCTCTCCCGCTCCCCCCCCCCCCCCCAATACTCCAAAAAAAAGAGAGAGAGTGGATTGAAAAATAGGGGGTCAAGGGGAGGAAAGGAGCAGCGGCAAGGGGAAATAGATATGGGGACAGTGGATTTCCTCCATTAAGTGCACATGTATGTGTGCACATGTCTGACATATAGGCATGCTCCCCTTCCCCCAGCGCACACACACACACACACACACACACACACACACACACACACACGCACACTCAATTTTCTTCTTCCAAGATCTTGGAGTACACAAGGTAAGACCATACACATAAAGCAAAACTTTAATGTACAAAGTTGAGTACATGTACAAAATCTGAAATCATGTAAGCTCTATGAACATGAGCTGAACATGAAATGCAAAAGCTAAGTATGAGCAGAAGATAATTTGTCAAAAATAGATTCACAGCAAAAGTGAAACTCAGTTAAGTCCCCTCCAAAAATAGAGGCTGACAGCTGAGAATATATCTGCCAAAAGTGACTGAAGCTGAAGGTAGAAAAACTTGATGAATAGTGATTGTGGTTGCGGCTGAAAAATTGAGGCTGAAGCTGAAAAATCTGAGGTTGAGGTTGAATTTCATTGGATTGCATAAATGGTGCTTGCTAGCTTTTCCTCAGCTCTCAGTGAGCTCCAACCTACTTGTGATGTTGCATGTGCTCATCTTGTGATAGGTTCAGTTGGAGACATTTTTCATATGTTTTATGTTATTGTCTGTTTGTGGCATGGAACACATCAGGTAATGGTGCTGGAAGGATTTCGCTAATGTCGTAACATTAGACACTCGTGATCCTCTCAAGAAAAGAAAAAAATCCATGCCACTAAAGGTCAACATTATGACTGTAAGCAGGTAAATGCCATGATCTATACTTGTAGAATGATGCAAATCATTGTCTTGTGAGATTTCCTCTGTTGACCCCAGTATAAGTATCACAATATCTGGATTTTAGAAGCTATTATTAAGCATCCTGCCATGTTGCAAAAAGATTTTTAGTCTGAGCTGGATTAGGAGGGGTGCGAGGCACTGCTTACTCTAAGTGCTTACCCTAAGTAGACAGGATTGAAACAATGCCTCAAGATGGACACTGTGGCACATTCATCTTCTATACAAGGTCGAGGCAAAATCTAGAACTAGTGGCGATTCTAGTGGATTTGTTTCTGATCAGAAGCAGGATCTGGATTCTGAATGGTGTGCTTGCTCACTAGGTCAAGCTGGAGAACTCAGTATCAATTCATAGTGGTTTCTTGTTGGGAGATGCAAACTCATTCAAGATCTTGGGTGGACATGTTTCTGCCCTTTATGAGAGCTGGGAAATGGAATGCAAATACTCTGGACTTGCTCGAATGGCAACTGCTAAAGCGGCTCGGATAGAGGATGACAGTGGCCCACCTCCTTTTCGTGGTTTACATGCTACACGTAAAGGAAATCACTCCTCTGAAAAGAAGGCACAAGCTTTTTCCAAAGGTAACACAAAGTATGATTTAAACTTTATTAATTTTATATGGCATGTGCTTTTGCTGCGTCATTTATTTCATTACCTCATTCTTCTATCTTGAGGAACAAGGATATTATAAAACAGGGAGGAAGAAGGGGATGAAGAATCAAGTGAAGTCAAGCATCATATGATGTATTCACATTTCAAAGAGTTCAAAATGACCTGTAATGCCAGAAGTTAACATCTTATTGTTGAATTTGGCTTCTGTAAAATATTCATCAGGGCTGCATGTAAGAATTTTAAAGCTTTGCATCTGTGAGGTGCCTAAATTGAATGGGGAAGAGAGATTTTATCCAATTACACATCATCTTAGTTGAGTTTTATGACAGGAACACATCTTAAAAATACCTAATGATAGGATTACTTGTAATTGTGGCGGTATATTTGAAGTTGAGTGCTATGTGTTATCTTTGAAACTGTGGTATGAACTAGAGATGCACTGTGATATAGGCTTACATTTTTCTATATTTTGTCAGGTGACATGCTTTCTTGACATCCAAGCCTCCTCATTTTGAACATCATAGTGATTATATCAATCGTCATTTTAATAGTGTTGTTTTTAAACTTGTACTTGCATTCTATGCATTTCTACTTAATCTCAGTAATATCTCTCTACAAATACGTATCCTATTATATCTGTAGGTGTCTGTACACACTATTGATATGTGTGAGGGTAAACAAGGTGCCCAAACTGTAGCTTATACTAAAATGAGGGGCTGGCCATCATGTTGAAGAGCTACCCCTTAGTGTGAGGCTCAAAAAAAGGGCTTGATGACATTGCCGGTGCCCCAATGATGAGAATTTGATGTGTATCCTCTTTGCTCCCCTTGCCCGTGGCACTGAAAAATCTTATCTATCCATGTGGTGAAGGTAACTCCAAGGTGTACTCATGCGCCAACCACCTCAATATGTCACGTGAATATAAGCATGCATCTACTTTTCACCGTCGTGGATATATGAAAGATAAGAACCTTAATCTCGCTAAGGTTTGCCACCAACATGTTGCAAACATGACTCCTCCAAAGCGTGTATGAGACTCTACTATTGTCTCAGACTCAGATAATAGAACAATCTCATGTGCATATAGCATAATGTGTACCTATGTATCTACTGTCTTAGAAGTTGCTGCCGTGTTACATAATTATTTCAGTAATATTATCAGATGCTAAAGAGTGTCAAAAAGAGGTGGCATCCTTCACCCCAATAGTACTGATGAAGTCATCTGATAAACCCTGAGGGCAATGGAGACCCCGAATCATCTCATGAGGGATCTCTAGACATTGTAATGTGCAGAAGAGCCTCTCTCTTGGGACAACGTGGAAGGTTTTGTGAAAATCCAGAAAGCAGCAAAATTCTGTCTCCAAACTCTTGCATGATCTATTAAACATCTCAAGATGCAACCATGACCTGTGTGATCAGCTCCGATGGGTATGGGTGGGATGGTAAGTGATGCAACAAGGTGGATGGCCTTCTTGGATCCCAAGTTATAATGGACTCTGCTTCCTCCTCCCGCTGCAGACCCATGTGGCATACAAGTCAAGCCTCTTGAAGTAGGCCACTGAGCCATCCCTATATAAATGATGAGACGGTGCTGAGAGCTAAGCCTGACACGCGAGAGAGAGAGAGAGAGAGAGAGAGAGAGAGAGAGAGAGAGAGAGAGAGAGAGAGAGAGAGAGAGAGAGAGAGAGAGAGAGAGAGAGAGAGAGAGAGAGAGAGAGAGAGAGAGAGAGAGAGAGAGAGAGAGAGAGAGAGAGAGAGAGAGAGAGAGAGAGAGAAAGATATATTAACGTCCACGGGAGGCCGAAATCGACCTATGGGACCGATCAGGTACATCAAAACATTACATTCCACTTGGGGGGGAAGCCCTCAAGGGGCTATAATAAAAGGGAAAAATCAAAATAAAAGGGGGGGGATGTGGCTTCCAAAGCACTCTTATGACTCATAAGAGTTTCAAAATTACATCAATATATATTACAAATGAGGGAGATAGCTGTTTCTTCCTATGTGGTATGGGTATGGAAATCTCTGATAATAGCTTGACCGCCTCTGTATACTGCCCACTTTCCATTCTTCCTGGCTTCTCTGACTTTAGTTAACTCTGCTGGTCGATTTTTAAGTTGGAGTGGGGTGAGTTCATATGCTATCCATACTTTAGTACCTTGTAGTGACTTTGCTTGCTTCATGACAGCTATCTTATCTGACATGTCAAAATAGCTTACCCTTGCCTGAGTTCCTTTGGGTGTGATGAAGACCGGAGACCCTAGATTGATGAAGGGGACCACCTTGGTTAGTTGTGCTTCTAGTACTTCTGTTTCAAGGATGCAGTCATCTTTTAACTCGGGTGCGATGTCCTCTCTGTCCCATCCTAGGGGGAGGCCTCCAATCCTGATAACTTTCTTGTTGCTGTCCACCAATTCCTGTTCCTTTACCACAGACATTACTTCTTTTGAAAAATGTGTAGAGCTGGATAGTTTTACCTCGGATAATTGTGTTGTCAAGTCGACTTTATTTGTTGATTCAGCTCCTGTTTGCTGGCTGTTTCCTTGTGTTTCATCAAGCTTTTGTTGCAATCTGGCTATTTGTTCATCTTTCTTACTAATTTCCTGCTTCATTGCTGCCATTTCTCCTTGGAGTTTCTTCAGTTCTTGGAGTAAGTAAGACTCCCATGCTGTTGGTTTGTTGACTGGGGTTGGTATAGAAAGCGGCTGGTGCAACAAGGCAGAGGCAAAGCTTTTCCTTCCTTCCATGTTGTTGCTGTAGACAAGGGAGCGAGGAGAAGGGTGCTGGAAAGCTCAAGGAGAGGGTCCCCTCCCTCACCCTCCCCTCGAGATGAAGAAAGAGGGGGGCTGCTCCCCTCTCTCTCTCTCTTTGACGCGCGGGTCTGACGCGCTCTGACGTGGGGTCTGACGCGTTCTGACGCGCGGGTCTGACGCACAGGTAGAGCAGGTCTGACGCCCTCTGACGCGCGGATCTGACGCCCTCTGACGCGCGGATCTGACGCCCTCTGACGCGCGGGTCTGACGCACAGGAGAGAGAGAGAGAGAGAGAGAGAGAGAGAGAGAGAGAGAGAGAGAGAGAGAGAGAGAGAGAGAGAGAGAGAGAGAGAGAGAGAGAGAGAGAGAGAGAGAGAGAGAGAGAGAGAGAGAGAGAGAGAGAGAGAGAGAGAGAGAGAGAGAGAGGGGGGAGGGGAGGGGGGAGAGGGGAGGGGAGGGGGAGAGAGGGGGGAGGGAGAGAGAGAGAGATAGAGAGAGAGAGAGAGAGAGAGAGAGAGAGAGAGAGAGAGAGAGAGAGAGAGAGAGAGAGAGAGAGAGAGAGAGAGAGAGAGAGAGAGAGAGAGAGAGAGAGAGAGAGAGAGAGAGAGAGAGAGAGAGAGAGAGAGGGGGTTAAATTTTTTGCTTCATGAATGTATTGATTTAGGTTTTGGTTCTGGTTTTGGTTTTCAGTGTTAGGATGGGATTAGGTTTTTGGGTTCGGGTTTACTGTAGAGTTAAGGTAAGGATTAGGGCTTAGAGTTCAGGTTTAATTTAGAATTAGGGTTAGGTCGCGTTCGGGTTAGGGTTTAGGTTAGTTAGGGTTAGGGTTGGGGTATCCTAGGGTAAGAGTTGTAGGCATGGGCAGGATGCAGCTGACGAAGGAGAGAAGGATGATGAGAGGATTGGGGACTGCTCGGGGCATGGTGGGCGGCAGAGTCGTGGGCTGGGAGTATGTGGAAGGGGAGCGGGGGGGGGGGGGGGGGAGGAGGGGAAGGGCTTCGAGGGCTGCACGTTAGAGAGAGAGAAAGAAAGAAAGAAAGACTTTTTAACGTCTATTAGAGGCCAAAATCGGCCTATGAGACAAAACATATACATCAGTATGATCCAATCCACTGTGATCCAAAACGAAAATAAAGTGTGAGTACTGCAAACGGGTATAAAAGGTGTAAAAGGTGGGATAGTAGCTGGTATCAAGGGTGTGGGGTGCTATGGGTATGCACTATGCACTCTATATGCTCAATGGGTGAGATACAAATATGATATGCATAGGGAGGGGAGGCTCGATGGTACAACCCCCTAAATGCCTGGAGTGGGTGTAGGATATAATGCATCCGTGGGTAAGGCATCATGGCGATCCTCAAAATGCTCTGGGCGTCCAAATCGATAGGGGTGCGCTGCTGACGTCTCTGTATCTCCATGTCATGGCGTGCGTGAATCGCCTGAATCTCTCTCTGATGTGGACGAGCTCTCCGGACAAGGGGTCTCGGTCGTCGACGCTGTCGTCTAAGCTCCTCTGCTCTGTGTAATGTGACACCCCGCATGGAGCTCGGCCCTCGAGTGTATGTGGGTCTGAAAAAATCTGTAATATAAGTCTGAGGGGGGGGGGGTCAGGTGTATCTCCATCTGCTGCTGGAGGAGTGATGCGCGACTGTGCTGGAGCTCTACTAGGAAACGACCTAGAGGGCGCTGGTCCTCTGTCCCCAATAAAGCCCTGATCTCTCTAGGCCCCCTGAAGAGCTGTGGGTAGCGGTCTCTGATGTCCTCATATGCCTGGCATCTACATGTGTAGTGCTCCTCGTCCTCCACCTCCTCTCTACATATCCTGCATAATCGCTCATCCCTGGGGGTATGTGTGGCTCGCCCAATCTCAATCTCGAGCTGGTGTGATGATATTCTGAGCTGCCCAATGGCCACTCTCTCAGCTGGTGCCATATATGTATCCATGTATCGTGGTCTCTGAATGAAACCATCCGCTGTCACAGTCAGGAAGTGCTCTCTGTAGTGTTGCCTCTTTGTGAGAAGAGGCTCCCGTGGTGCTATCCATGTCTCCCTGACGTGTATCTGTAGTAGGTCCTGACGGATGATCCTATTCCTCTCCGAACGAGAGAGGGTAATGTGGGGGGAAGAGAGGTCATACTGAAAAGGGGGGGGATCCGTGATGCTCATGCCATGGTCTGCTAACCATCGGTAAGTCTGTGCATACCATACTCTCTCATGCCCTGTCTGTGCCAAATGTCTAGAGCTCTCAAATGCAAGCCTGGTGAGTCGGCTAGTGGGGAGCTCTCTGACTCTCAGAATAAAGGTCACCAACTGGAAGAGGGCCTCCACTAGCATCGGTGGTGTGCCAAGCTCAGCTCGTATAATGTCATGTGGAACGGAGGGCTTGCTGCGCAGCAAGCGTGATATCATGGTGATCTGGGGCCTCTCAATCTGCGTCCACATCGCCTCTGTGATCCCTGGTACCCATACTGCTGCTGCGTACATCAATGCGGGTGTCACTAGAGTGTCAAAGAGCCACCCCTTAGTCCGGGGCTCCTGAAAATGTGTCTGAAAGCAGAGTCTCTCCAATCCTGCAAGTGCCGCATAACCTCGCGTCAATCTATCTCTCGCAGCCTGGGCCATGGAGAATACCCCTGTGCTGCCCGAGAAGGTGATACCTAGGTAGACGTAGGAGTCCACTACCTCAATTTGTCCTCCAGCTGCTCTGAAAAAGGCGCGATGGCGTACTGTCTCGGAGGTATGGAAGATCATGACCTTGGTCTTGCCAAGGTTCACTGTGAGTCCTCTCTCCATGCAAAAGGTATCGAGCGCCTGTAAATGTGACTGCAACCCCTCCTGTGACTCTGAGAGCAGGACAATGTCATCAGCATATAATAGGATATGTACTGGTGTACCTCCGAGGTCTCCTCTTCGCCCTCCTGCTCGCTGTATATACTCCGTGATCTCGTCGATGTAGAGACCGAAGAGAGTGGGTGAGAGAGGGCAACCTTGTTTCACACCAATGGTGCTAACAAGGCTGCCTGATAGACCGCCGGGGCAGCGTACCCTGCCTGTGACTCGTGCATACAAAGCGTGGATGGCCCATAGCATGTCTGATGGAAGCTGTAACTCCTGGAGCCTCCGTAGTAGTCTCTCTCGAGGGACCATGTCGAAGGCTTTGCGGAAATCCACAAAGCAACAGTATAGTCTCTGCTTCCTCGCCTTCGCGCTCTCAATCAAGCAACGAAGCACGAAGATGTGGTCGATGGTGGAGAAAGTGCGGCGGAAGCCTGCCTGGCCAGGTGCTCTGATCCCCGCTGCCTCAGTGTGTGTACTGAGCTCTGCCTCTAGTACTGCCCCATAGATCTTGGCCAGGATATGGCCTATCATAATAGTCCAGTAGTTCCCTGGGTCCATCATATCGTCGGACTTATGGATAGGCGTAATGGTATGCATAGTCCATGAGTCGGGTAATCCCTCAACCAAAGCACGATTGAAGAGATGGGCGATCAAGTGGGAAACTACATCTGCTGCGTATATAAAGTGCTCTCCCTGTAGCCCCGTGTGGTCTGCTGAATGGCCATGCTGTAGCCTATGGATGGCCTGTCGTACCATGCCTGCTCTGAAGAGGGTGGATATCACCGGACGCGGTGTGGAAGGAATCGGTAATGGTGGCTGTCCTGGGACGTCATATAACCTCTGGGCGTAGGTGTGCCAAGTCGAAGGATCTGCTATGGGTGTAGGTGGACGTGGCTCACGTAGTGCCCTCCATGCGGTGGCACAATCCCTACTCATGAGAAGGTCGATCAACTCTGCCTCCTGTCGCTCCTCGAAAGCTCGCCGCTTCCGGCGTGTGAGGGCTCGCATCTGTCGTCGTGCCTCCCTCTCTGTGATGGATCCCAAGATACTCTGTGCTCTGAGATGTCGGTATAGTCGCCTACACTCCTCATCGTACCATCTATTCTGGGGTGTATGCCCCAGTCGTGTCGGATGTGCAGTGATGTGGGTGGTGTATGGGAAGCTGAGAGTAGCGGATGTATGGAGGATCGAGGAGAAGTGGGCGGTGAGGGTGTCCAAGGAGGCAGAGGGATCAAGGGAGTAGATGCGCTCTCGAACATGGGAGCTATAGATATGTGCTAGCTCATGTCTAAAGTGAATGGTGGTACGGGCTCGTGGCTGTATGGTGACGGGGTGGGGTATGCATGGTGAGCCGCGAATGGATAGGGAAAGATATGCGTGATCAGCTCCAATCGGTAAGGGTGGGATAGTGAATGAGGTGATCAGATGTGTCGCCTCCGGAGGTCCGATAACATAGTCTACCACACTGCCCCCCTGTGGTGTCGTGGGTGGAATGCAGGTGAGACCGCGCGAGGTGGGCCAACTCTCCATCCCATTATATATAACGAGACGGTGTGCTGCTCCCATCTGGAGTAAGTGTCGGCCATATAAGGTGGGTGTAGTGGTGTCGGCTGAGGCTCTGAGTGTAGGCATGTCCTCTATGGTACGAAGCATCTCAGGGTCGTCAAAGTCGTAGATCTCACACTGGTGGCTCTGAGTGCGGGCATTGAAGTCTCCTACAAGGAAGACTTCACCCATCCTGGTATACTCCATAATCGTGTCACTGAGGCAGTCATATGGCGATGTGGTGTCTTGTCCCTCCCCTCCTGATAGCTGCTAAGGGGAATGTGTGAAGCGTGAACCAATGGGTGCAATATAGCATACGGCGAAGTACGCTGCTCTCTCCTCTGATAGCTGCAATCGTATCCACATGAAACGTGCCTCTGGGTCTCTGGCTACCACCTGTACCCTGTGCTGTAACGACTGTCTATAGAGCACGGCTACTCCTCCTGATCCCCGTGTGGTGTGCTGTCTCATCTGGCGGCGGTGAGCTGACTCCCACATATAGCCCTCAATCCTCGGTAGGCTCCTCCCCGGGCTCTCGTGTGTCTCTGTCAAGAAGATAATGTCTCTGCCCTCCATCACCTCCTCGAGGCGCCCTGGATGTGTCCATAAAGATCCATTGCAGTTCCAAAGAGAGAGAGAGAGAGAGAGAGAGAGAGAGAGAGAGAGAGAGAGAGAGAGAGAGAGAGAGAGAGAGAGAGAGAGAGAGAGAGAGAGAGAGAGAGAGAGAGAGAGAGAGAGAGAGAGAGAGAGAGAGAGAGAGAGAGAGAGAGAGAGAGAGAGAGAGAGAGAGAGAGAGAGAGAGAGAGAGAGAGAGAGAGAGAGAAAGAAAGTCATATTAACGTCTTCTGGAGGCCAAACTTGGCCTATGAGACAAAAACCATGTACAAGTGTAGTAACCCTGCGTAGAAGATAAAATGAAATAAAAAGTATATCGCTACACAAAGCTATATAGGGCTGGAAAAGGCTGGGGAGACGTGGCTCTGACTCTGCAGATAGTGGCCACCTAATACATGGGGGGATCCAAAATGTGAGTAAAACACCCTAGCTACTGGTGATGGGTGGAGGTGGGTGTAGTATGTGGTACATCGGTGGTGGTCTGAGTGCCTCCTAAAGGAAGACAACCCAGGGGGTGGTGGTACGCCTATGCTCCATCATGTGGTTGTAGGCAATCCTGATGCGTGAGATATCCTCCTGATATGGTCGTGGTCGACGATATCCGCCCATGCGTGGTCGGCGCCGTGCTCTCTGTGCTGCTGCCTGGTGGAGCGTGAGCCCTATAGATGGACCTCTCTGATGTAGCTCAACTCGCTGAAAGAACTGGGTAATGGTCTGCTGGGTTCTCACCCGTGGCTGATGTATGGGCTGTAGTGACCTTTCTCGCCTCTCGTATGCTGCTGTGAGAAAGCGTCCCAAGCATCTCTTGTCTCCTATAGTCATGCACAGCTGGAATGACTCCTCGATCTGCAACTGTGCTCGTAGGTCTAAGTACGCTCGTAGGTCTAAGTACGCTGGACATCCGATAACAAAATGCTCCTCACTCTCTACCTTTGTCTGGCATACTGGGCACCACCTCTCCTCACGGGGGACTCCCCTGGACCGACCGTGATGAAACCCGGAGCTGCCCAATGACGACTCGTAGGTGGTGGGGAAGGTAGGTCTGCATGTATCTCGGAATCTCGATGAAGCCCGTGCCCGATATATGTAGAAACTGCACGCGGTAGTAGAGCATTTTCGGTGGCAATGTACCCCTAGGGCTCACCCATGTCCTCTGTATGTATGTATGCCATATCTCCTGACGAATGATCCTATTCCTCTCTTGATGAGAGAGCGAGTAGGTGGGTGCATGAGTCGTATTGTAGTGGTGGTAGCCTGTCTATGTCAAAGCCATGGTGGGCAAGCCAGTCTCGTGTCTGTGCATACCATGAGGAGGTGTCGCCTGCTAATGCCATATCACGTGATGCCTCGAAAGCACGATAAGCAATGCGCTCTGTATCCAGGCTCCGAAGTCTGTGTAATAGGCATACTGTCTGGAATAGTGCCTCAACTAGCATCGGTGGTGCAGCGAGCTCTGCTCTAATGATATCATGTGGTATTGAAGGCTTGCTGTGGTTAAGTCTGGCAATCATGAGGATATGTGGCCTCTCTAATGCTGTCCATACTAATGTAGCTAATCCTGGTCCCCATATGGCTGCCCCATACATGAGCGCTGGCGTAACCAAAGTGTCAAAGAGCCACCCCTTTGTGCGGGGCTCTTGAAAATATGCCTCGTGGCACTGTCTCTCCATCAAAGCTAGTGCTGCGTACCCACGTGTGATGCGGTCACGGGCTGCCTTAGCCATAGAGAAGACCCCCGATGCTGTTGTAAATGTCACCCCCAAGTAAACATATGATCCGACCACCTCGATCGGTCCACCTGCTGCTGTGAACAAACTATGTCTGCGTACCTGTGCTGATGTATGAAAGATCAAGACCTTGGTTTTACCAAGGTTCACAGATAACCCTCTGTGTCTGCAAAAGTCATCTAGGCCGTGTAGATGATGCTATAGACCTTCTGCAGACTCTGAAACCAATACAATATCATCAGCGTATAAAAGAATATGGAGAGTGGACCTGTGTACCTCAATGCCATCTCCCCGATGTATGAAGTCCACTATCTCATCAATGTAGAGACCAAAGAGGGTGGGTGAGAGAGGGCATCCTTGCTTCACCCTGATAGTGCTAGCACTTGGATCAAATAAGCCCCCTGGACATTTGACTCTACGAGATACTCTCTCGTATAAGGCGTAGATCCCCCATATCATCTCCTCCGGAGCTCCGATGTCAAGTAGTCGTTTGAAGAGTCGATCCCTGGGAACAGTGTCAAATGCTTTGCGGAAGTCCACAAAGCAACAATATAATCTCCTCTTCCTCACCCTGGCCTGGTCGATCAGGCATCTCAGAGTGAAGATGTGGTCAATGGTAGAGTAATCTCGTCTGAAACCTGCCTGTCCTGGAGCCCTGATGCCCTTCCTCTCAGCGAGAGTACTCAACTCTGTCTCTAGTACTGCCCCATATAACTTTGCCAATATAGGGCCAATCATGATCGTCCGGTATGTAGCTGGATCCATAGTATCACCTGACTTATGTGTGTGTGTGTGAGAGAAAGTGAGAGAGAGAGAGAGAGAGAGAGAGAGAGAGAGAGAGAGAGAGAGAGAGAGAGAGAGAGAGAGAGAGAGAGAGAGAGAGAGAGAGAGAGAGAGAGAGAGAGAGAGAGAGAGAGAGAGAGAGAGAGAGAGAGAGAGAGAGAGAGAGAGAGAGAGAGAGAGAGAGAGAGAGAGAGAGAGAGAGAGAGAGAGAGAGAGAGAGAGAGAGAGAGAGAGAGAGAGAGAGAGAAAGAAAGAAAGAAAGACTTTTTAACGTCTATTAGAGGCCAAAATCGGCCTATGAGACAAAACATATACATCAGTATGATCCAAACCACTGTGATCCAAAACGAAAATAAAGTGTGAGTACTGCAAACGGGTATAAAAGGAGGGATAGTAGCTGGCATCAAGGGTGTGGGGTGCTATGGGTATGCACTCTATATGCTCAATGGGTGAGATACAAATATGATATGCATAGGGAGGGGAGGCTCGATGGTATCACAACCCCCTAAATGCCTGGAGTGGATGTAGGATATAATGCATCGGTGGGTAAGGCATCATGGCGATCCTCAAAATGCTCTGGGTGTCCAAATCGATAGGGGTGCGCTGCTGACGTCTCTGTATCTCCATGTCATGGCGTGCGTGAATCGCCTGAATCTCTCTCTGATGTGGACGAGCTCTCTGGACAAGGGGTCTCGGTCGTCGACGCTGTCGTCTAAGCTCCTCTGCTCTGTGTAATGTGACACCCCGCATCGAACTGGGCCCTCGAGTGTATGTGGGTCTGAAAAAATCTGTAATATAAGTCTGAGGGGGGGGGGCCAGGTGTATCTCCATCCGCTGCTGGAGGAGTGATGCGCGGTGGTGCTGGAGCTCTACTAGGAAACGACCCAGAGGGCGCTGGTCCTCTGTCCCCAATAAAGCCCTGATCTCTCTAGGCCCCCTGAAGAGCTGTGGGTAGCGGTCTCTGATGTCCTCATATGCCTTGCATCTACATGTGTAGTGCTCCTCGTCCTCCACCTCCTCTCTACATATCCTGCATAATCGCTCATCCCTGGGGGTATGTGTGGCTCGCCCAATCTCAATCTCGAGCTGGTGTGATGATACTCTGAGCTGCCCAATGGCCACTCTCTCAGCTGGTGCCATATATGTATCCATGTATCGTGGTCTCTGAATGAAACCATCCGCTGTCACAGTCAGGAAGTGCTCTCTGTAGTGTTGCCTCTTTGTGGGAAGAGGCTCCCGTGGTGCTATCCATGTCTCCCTGACGTGTATCTGTAGTAGGTCCTGACGGATGATCCTATTCCTCTCCGAACGAGAGAGGGTAATGTGGGGGGAAGAGAGGTCATACTGAAAAGGGGGGAGATCCGTAATGCTCATGCCATGGTCTGCTAACCATCGGTAAGTCTGTGCATACCATACTCTTTCATGCCCTGTCTTTGCCAAATGTCTAGAGCTCTCAAATGCAAGCCTGGTGAGTCGGCTAGTGGGGAGCTCTCTGACTCTCAGAATAAAGGTCACCAACTGGAAGAGGGCCTCCACTAGCATCGGTGGTGTGCCAAGCTCAGCTCGTATAATGTCATGTGGAACGGAGGGCTTGCTGCGCAACAAGCGTGATATCATGGTGATCTGGGGCCTCTCAATCTGTGTCCACATCGCCTCTGTGATCCCTGGTGCCCATACTGCTGCTGCGTACATCAATGCGGGTGTCACTAGAGTGTCAAAGAGCCACCCCTTAGTCTGGGGCTCTTGAAAATGTGTCTGAAAGCAGCGTCTTTCCAATCCTGCAAGTGCCGCATAACCTCGCGTCAATCTATCTCTCGCAGCCTGTGCCATGGAGAATACCCCTGTGCTGCCCGAGAAGGTGATGCCTAGGTAGACGTAGGAGTCCACTACCTAGGCAGAGAGAAAGAGAAGAAAGGAAGAAAGTCATATTAACGTGGCCTATGAGACAAAAACCATGTACAAGTGTAGTAACCCTGTGTAGAAGAAGAAAGAGAGAGAGAGAGAGAGAAAGAGAAGAAAGAAAGAAAGTCATATTAACGTCTTCTAGAGGCCAAACTTGGCCTATGAGACAAAAACCATGTACAAGTGTAGTAACCCTGTGTAGAAGATGAATGAAATAAAAAGTATATCGCTACACAAACCAATATAGGGCTAGAAAAGGATGGGGAGACGTGGCTCTTACTCAGCAGATAGTGGCCACCTAATACATGAGGGATCCATAATGTGAGCAAACACCCTAGCTACTGGTGATGGGTGGAGGTGGGTGTAGTATGTAGTACATCGGTGGTGGTATGAGTGCCTCCTCAAGGAAGACAACCGAGGGCGTGGTGGTACGCCTATGCTCCATCATGTGGTCGTAGGCTGTCCTGATGCGTGAGATATCCTCCTGATATAGTCGTGATCGACGATATCCTCCCATGCGTGATCGGCATCGTGCTCTCTGTGTGGCTGCCTGGTGGAGTGTGAGAGGGGGGAGGGAGGGAGGGGGGGAGAGAGAGAGAGAGAGAGAGAGAGAGAGAGAGAGAGAGAGAGAGAGAGAGAGAGAGAGAGAGAGAGAGAGAGAGAGAGAGAGAGAGAGAGGGAGGGAGGGAGGGGAGGGGAGGGGAGGGGAGGGGAGGGGAGGGGAGGGGAGGGGAGGGGAGGGGAGGGGAGGGGAGGGGAGGGGAGGGGAGGGGAGGGGCGGGGGGGGGGGGGGTGGGGGGGGGGGGGGGGGGGAGGGAGGGAGGGAGGGAGGGGGGGAGGGAGGGGGGGGGGAGAGAGAGAGAGAGAGAGAGAGAGAGAGAGAGAGAGAGAGAGAGAGAGAGAGAGAGAGAGAGAGAGAGAGAGAGAGAGAGAGAGAGAGAGAGAGAGAGAGAGAGAGAGAGAGAGAGAGAGAGAGAGAGAGAGAGAGAGAGAGAGA
Organism: Ceratopteris richardii; assembly: GCA_020310875.1. Classification (NCBI taxonomy): domain Eukaryota; kingdom Viridiplantae; phylum Streptophyta; class Polypodiopsida; order Polypodiales; family Pteridaceae; genus Ceratopteris; species Ceratopteris richardii. The sequence continues at coordinate 131,262,557 of CM035442.1, forward strand.
GAGAGAGAGAGAGAGAGAGAGAGAGAGAGAGAGAGAGAGAGAGAGAGAGAGAGAGAGAGAGAGAGAGAGAGAGAGAGAGAGAAGGAAGGAAAGTTATATTAACGTCTTCTGGAGGCCAAACTTGGCCTATGAGACAAAAATGATGTACAAGTGTAGTAACCCTGTGTAGAGGATGAAATGAAATAAAAAGTATATCGCTACACAAAGCTATATAAGGCTGGAAAAGGCTGGGAGACGTGGCTCTGACTCTGCAGATAGTGGCCACCTAATACATGGGGGACCCATAATGTGAGTAAAAGTGTGAATAAAACACCCTAGGTACTGGTGAATGGGTGGAGGTGGGTGTAGTATGTGGTACATCGGGGGTGGTCGGAGTGCCTCTTGGAGGAAAACAGCCCATGGGGTGGTGGTACGCCTATGCTCCATCATGTGGTCATAGGCTGTCCTGATGCGTGAGATATCCTCCTGATATAGTCGTGGTCGATGATAGCTGCCCATGCGTGGTCGGCGCCGTGCTCTCTGTGCTGCTGCCTGGTGGAGCGTGAGCCCTGTAGGTGGACCTCTCTGATGTAGCTCAGCTCGCTGAAAAAACTGGGTAATGGTCTTCTGGGTACTCACCCGTTGCTGATGTGTGGGCTGCAGTGACCGCTCTCGCCTCTCGTATGCTGCTGCGAGGAAGCGTCCCAAGCGTCGCTGGTCTCCCATAGTCATGCACAATGGGAGTGACGACTCTATCTGGAACTGTGCTCGTAGGTCTAAGTATGCTGGGCATCTGATAACAAAATGCTCCTCACTCTCTACCTCTGTCTCGCAGACCGGGCACCACCTCTCCTCACGTGGGACTCCCCTGGACAGACCCCTCTCAATCTCGAGCTGATGTGATGAAACCCGGAGCTGCCCAATGATGACTCGAAGGTGGTGGGGTAGATATGTTTGCATGTATCTCTTAATCTCGATGAAGCCCTCGTCCGATATATGTAGAAAATACTCACGGTAATAGAGCATTTTCGGTGGTAGTGTACCCCTAGGGCTCACCCATCTCCTCTGTATGTATGTATGCCATATCTCCTGACGAATGATCCTATTCCTCTCCTGATGGAGAGCGAGTAAGTGGGTGCATGTTAGTCGTACTGTAGTGGTGGTAGCCTGTCTATGTCAAAGGCGTGGTGGGCCAGCCAGTCTCGTGTATGTGCATACTATGAGGAGGTGTCACTTGCTAATGCCATGTCCCGTGATGCTTGGAAAGCCCGATAAGCAATGCGCTCTGTATCCATTCTCCGGAGTCTGTGTAATAGGCATACTGTCTGGAATAGTGCCTCAACTAGCATCGGTGGTGCTGCGAGCTTTGCTCTAATGATATCATGTGGTACTGAAGGCTTGCTCCAGATAAGTCTGGAAATCATGAGGATCTGTGGCCTCTCTAATGCTGTCCATACTGATGTGGCTAATCTTGGTCCCCATATGGCTACCCCATACATGAGCGCTGGTGTAACCAAAGTGTCGAAGAGCCACCCCTTTGTGCGGGGCTCCTAAAAATATGCCTGGTGGCACTGTCTCTCCATCAAGGCTAGTGCTGCATACCCACCTGTGATGCGGTCACGTGCTGTCTGAGACATAGAGAAGACCCCTGATGCCGTTGTAAATGTCACTCCCAAGTAAACATATGATCCGACCACCTCAATCGATCCACCTGCTGCTGTGAACAAACTCCTGTGCTGATGTATGAAAGATCATGACCTTGGTTTTACCAAGGTTCTCAGATAACCCTCTGTGTCTACAAAAGTCATCTAGGCCGTGTAGGTGATGTTGTAGACCTTCTGCAGACTCTGAAACCAGTACAATATCATCAGCGTATAAAAGAATATGGACAGTGGACCTGCGTACCCCAATGCCCTCCCCTGCTGCTGTATGTAGTCCACTATCTCATCAATGTAGAGACCAAAGATAGTGGGTGAAAGAGGGCATCCTTGCTTCACTCCGATAGTGCTAGCAAGTGGATGAGATAAGCCCTCCGGACATCTGACTCTGCCAGATACTCTCTCTTATAAGGCGTAGATCCCCCATATCATCTCCTCTGGAGCTCCGATATCAAGTAGTCGTCTGAAGAGTCGTCCCTGGGGAACGGTGTCAAATGCTTTGCAGAAGTCCACAAAGCAACAATATAGTCTCCTCTTCCTCACCCTTGCATGGTCGATCAGGCATCTCAAAGTGAAGATGTGGTCAATGGTAGAGTAATCGCGTCTGAAACCTGCCTGTCCTGGAGCCCTGATACCCTTCCTCTCAGCGAGAGTACTCAACTCTGTCTCTAGTACCGCCTCATATAACTTGGCCAATATAGGGCCAATCATGATCGTCCCGTATGTAGCTGGATCCATAGTATCTCCTGACTTATGAATGGGCACTATGGTGTGCTCAGACCATGAGTCAGGAACCCTTCAACCAGTGCACGGTTGAAGAGGTGGGCATTGAGCGGTGCAAGGGTCGTGCTTCCGTAGATGATGTGCTCAGCCTGTAAACCGAAATGGTCATGGGCTCTGTCATGCTGTAGACGGGCAATAGCGCGTCCGACCAGAGTGGGTGTGAAGAAGTTAGATGTAGTAGGACGTGAGCTCTGTGGTGTGGGAATGGGGGGCTGGTTTGGGATCTCGTATAGGCTTCGTGCATAGCTATGCCATGTGCTTGTGTCTCGGATGGGTGTCTGCTGTCTCCTCTCTCTCAAATGTCGCCATGCCATTGCATTGTCTCGACTCATGAGTAAATGATAAATATCCCAGTACTGTCTCTCCTCCCAATCTCGCCGTTTGCGGCGAGTAAGGCTTTGCATGCGATGCTGTGCCTGTGTGTGTGTAATATCCCCTCTATGCTCTAAAATGCGTAGGTGCTTCCGTAGCTCACGGCAATCTGCATCATACCAACGGTTTTGGGGCATGGAACCTGTGCGTGGAGGGTGTATGTGTGCGGTGTGGGAAGCTGCAGAGAGCTGAGTCGTGTAGGATGGTGGTGAACTGTGATGTAAGTGTGTCCAAGGGTGAGAGTGGAGAAGTCTTCGAGTGTGTCGAAGCCTCTCCTCCTCAAGTGTCTCTTGGACTTGTGTGAGCTCTTCTTTCTGCACATCTTCCCTAACTTCCTTCTTCACCCTTTTATGTACTACTTCCACCCACAACTCTCGAGTGGATTCTACCTTCGTTTTGATTTCCTTCTTTATTTCTTCTTTGAGTGTCTCTACATTGGAGATCTCTCCCTCTTCTTTTAGGTGCGCATAGGCTGTCCTCCAATTGTCTCGTTCTTCTGTGAGAGTTTTTACTTGTTCTTCGAGTCCTTCGACTTTATCCATTACTTGTTCTTCGAGTCCTTTGAACTTTTCCATCAGTTTTCGTATCTCCATATTGAGGTTGCGGTCTGCTTCCTTTTTTGGCCTCTTTGAGGGCTTTAACAATAAGTTCCTCCACTTCCCTTCGGTCCATGGGAGCCATTTCAGAGATTAGGTTTAGGGTTTCGGCTAGAGAGAGAGAGAGAGGATCAGGGTTAGGGCTCGGGAAGAGGGTTAGGGTTAGGGTTCGAGTTAGGGTTGGGGCTGGGATTTAGGGTTTTGGGTTTTGACTTAGGGTTAAGGTTAGTTTGGTTTGGGAGATTAGATTAGGCATTTTGGCACGGGTTGGGTTTTAGTTTTTAGGGTTAGGGTTGGGGTTAGTTTCCATTTAGGGTTAGGGTTAGTTTCGAGTTAGGGTTAGGGTTTCGATGTCTAGGGCAGAGCTGTGGAGGGTGTTCGGGGAGCAGATCTTAGGGCTGTGGTGGGGCATATGAAGGATGCGGCATGGCTGACGAGGTTTAGGGCCGAGATGGGGCTGGGCGGCGCCGGGGAGGCCTGCTCTTAGGGTTCCGATGGTGCTGAGGGGGCAGAGCAGATGACGGGGCAGAGCAGAGGCTGACGGGTACTGATGGGGCGGGGCAGAGGCTGACGGGGCTGAGCAGAGTCTGAAACGGCCTGCTCTTAGGGTTCCGACGGAGGGAAGTCTGACGAATGAGGGAGCGGAGGACGACGGAGCAGAGAACAGAGGACGACGGCGACGGTCATGGACGACGGCTGCTGAGAGAGGACGACGGCTGCTGTGTGTGTGTGTGAGAGAGAGAGAGAGAGAGAGAGAGAGAGAGAGAGAGAGAGAGAGAGAGAGAGAGAGAGAGAGAGAGAGAGAGAGAGAGAGAGAGAGAGAGAGAGAGAGAGAGAGAGAGAGAGAGAGAGAGAGAGAGAGAGAGAGAGAGAGAGAGAGAGAGAGAGAGAGAGAGAGAGAGAGAGAGATTGCTTGCTTGCTTGCTTATGCACAGATGCAAACGATCTGGTCAAGAAGGAATCAGTTGAACGTAGATCATCAGAAGCTCTAATCAAAAGTGGTAGTCAGATCATCCATCAATCATCTATTGCATCTAGTTCAAATCAAGCTGCAACGTCTAGTGATCCAAAGGAATCAGGGACAGTCAATATCAAGGATGGAGACATTCGCAAAGATGCTATTGAAGCTGCAATGGCTCTGGGTGTGGACATGGCACCTTTGCAGAACCGTGCAGCAGCTCAGAGGCTTCTTGAAAGGAGGACAGATAGCAACACCAGAACTGAGCGTGGCCGTAGTCGTGGTCGTGGCAGGGGAAGAAGGGGTGCTAGACATGATGAGGAGGCTACTCTCACCCTTGATGAGTGGGAAGCTAAGAAAGCATTGTCTTTAGGCACTAAGGCAGCTGTTGTGTATCAAGGTGACATGGATACATGCAATGATGAAGTGTTGGCACAGCAGCTTCATTATCAACTAAATATGGATAACAGCAAGGTGAGCTCCATGAGAAAAGGTGGAAGCTGAATTTTTCCTTCATTTAAGAAGTTTTGATGCTTGTTGGGAAGGGTTTTTTCATACTTGAGTACGAGACTTCTTTTGGAGATGCATCATAGATAATATATACAACTATGATTGTAAGCTATGGATTGTCTGCATTGACCCTAGGGCTAGCAATGTTACCCCCATGAGATCGTGTGTATTTACAAGGATGGGATGAAATATTGCTTCTGTTGTATGCGTTAACATTTCAAGTTTGCTGACATTGAATAGGTCGATAACTTGTCTAGAAATGGGGAAAGAGTAAGTTGCCATTCTGTAGTCTAGAGTGAATGACTGTTTTTCTCTTTTTTGTTTTCCCCTAATGTGGAGCATAAAGAACTGTCGGGACTATCTTACACATACACTGACCTTTGGTACAGTTGGGTACCTGTTTCTTTTGTGATCTTGTTCCACTAATTTCACCTTCCAAGTAATGCCTGATTACCTTCGTAGAAAGTTATGGGGATGTCTAATGGGAGTGGGCTGTTAAGACAAATGAGTTTGTTTAGTGGTTAAAGGTTGGTAGAATGCTCATGCCCTTTCTAAGAGTATCTTCTTATTGTTTTGAAGAGGGGTCAGAGCTAGCCGATGTTTTCAAACTCCAGAATCTCCATACTTTCATGAGTTGGATTTCCATATTCTGGGCTCTTACTCCACCATGAGGTGTTTCTTTGGATTGTTGATAGGGAAGAGTGTTACACATTCATGATCCATTATTGCAGTTAGTTATTTGTAAAATAACGTAGTGCCAGACTATATATTTGAGTAATGTATGGACGGAAGAGTGAGTTTTCGTCACCCGGGTGTGAGATACATGTGTAGGAAGCTATTTTTGGTTGGTTATTATTCATATGTTATTCCTTGCTGCAGACTTCAAATATACCAGGTGCATCAAAAGAAGCAGAGCAGATAAGACTGAGCATGTTCAATTTTGCAAATGCAAGTGATGATACTGGTCATGGAGGTCATGGTGGCAGAAGAAGAGGAAGAGGTCATGGAAGAAGACGTGGAAGATATTGAACAATGGATGTTATGCTGTAAGTGTATATGATGGGGTCTGAATATGAGAAAGAATTTGCTTCTTCCAGATTAACACTAGTTTGGAGGTAAATAATAGCCTTGGATTTTGTACATGTTAAACAAATTGAATCTAAGGATCATAGTCTGATCATCTAATGTCTACATTGCCTGCTTGATTGGCTCATGAGATCTTGATAGTAAAATTTCTAGCTCGATTTCTCCATCATTTGTTGATCCACACAAGCAGGAAGCATGTTTGTGTTGTAGAGGCATGAGGGGAATATACAGTATTCGAAGCATGTTCCATGTCTTGATATGGCTTGTGGAATTCCTCGTTTTTGTTGAGTTCAACGATCAGAAAATCTTCATATTGACCAGATGAAATGATGTATCGTTAGGGCTCTTACTGATTTTTTAAACATGGATTGAAGATATAATCTGGAAAGCTTATATATTGAGTAGTGATTCATGAATAATGTGCACACTCCCAAAGGCTTAGACTTTTAGAATTGTTTAGTAGTTTGCATAGTCCCTTCACACGTTTTGATGAATATTAATGCGAGAACAAGTGAATGACGATAATGAAGAAGACCTGGGCTTTTTGTTATTATTGTACAAATAGCGTGAGATATAGTGCTTGTTTTGGTTTAAACACAGTTGAGTATACGGCATGTCAGATATTGCAGCAATGATGTGAGTACTGAGTCCAAATAAGAAGTGCACAAATATGGAACGCTCATTAGAGGAAATATATTGAATCCTAATTTGTTCATATAAATTATTCTTCTATTCACATACAAGCTAAACTCAAATCTACTACATGCAGTCATAATGATGATAAAGAGACTTGAATATTCAGCTATATATATTTAAGTTTCTTTTCTTAGCATTGATCCTGCTTACTGGTTTTATTTTAAGGCAAAGATGTTGGAGAATCTAGAAACTTAAAGTATTCGAATTAATGGATCAGAAAAATAAGTTTGTACATCCATTAATACAATGAGGCAATGAGGCAATGAAAAATAAGTTTGCCTTGGGGCATCTGGAATGGGAACATTGCTCCTAGTCCTCATGTGAACATAAGTTGCCCCAAAAGGAATATGAAAATCCTGAGCCTTTTTTGGCTAGCCCTTCTGATTTGGGAAGCTATGGTTAGAGAATTTTGTGGTTATTAGGCATCGCAATTGCATATTATTATCAATATAAAAGAAAGTTTCTTTTTGAAAGCTAGAAATATGTGCATTCAGGCATGAAGAATATCGTTTTAAAAGAGCTGTTAAAAACGTTGTTTCTTATGCAACCGAGAATCCTAATCACTATTCAAATTTATCAGGGTCTTGTGGAAAATTATGTTTGATGAGTTTTTCATTTGTTATATCTTCATTTCTTAAATAGATTTCTGGATTCCAACTATTTTTCTTGATTTTCAAAGCATGAAAGGTTAGTTACTCGATTGATTTTGATCCCACCACGGTTTGTGTGGAAGGTCGGTGTCTTTTGTGTTAAAACACTCCCATTCATGCCCCTTTTGTATATAATAGCAACAGATGGGCTTCCTCTAGAAGAGGCTGAACTTATTTTGGCGTAATGAAAGAGCATCTGAAAATAATGTTTTCGTTGAGATAAGGTTCACATATGAACCGGAAGTTATCTTTTACTACACTTCATTCTTGTTTTGGGTCACATATATAATTTCTTTGTTACTTCCAAGACTCCTTTTCAGATTGTTGCTGAACTTGGTTTTGTTGCTATACTCAGCTTCCTTATTATATTACTTGTTGTCCCTTGTCTAACGATTTTATTTTGCACAATGTTCGACTAATTGGGTTGATAACTTAAGTTAGACTCAAGAAATGACATGCAGGAGATGGTTGAACCACACCCTAAGAGATCCTCCCTCTTAGGGTGTGGTTCAACCATCTCCTACCTGACATTTCTTGAGTCTAACAACTTATATCGACAAGCTTGATGTTCTTGTGAATTGGATGGGAATCACATATGCATCCTTATATATTGTATTTACAAAACTTGTACGGATAATTTTTCTACTAAGGCCTCGAAGTAGCTAAATGATTTATTCAAAGTCATTCTAAGGAATACATGCTCTATCAAAACCATCATACCATGAGGGGAAGTTCTAAGTTCAATACGTTTTCATTGATTTCTCAGAATCCACTTCATTGGACTTGATGGCCTTATGAAAAGAAGTCTCTCTCTCTCTCTCTCTCTCTCTCTCTCTCTCTCTCTCTCTATGGGTACGTGACACGATTGAAGTGTACGACTGGAGAGGAAAGTGTAATCGGTAGAGTTCATAATTTCGCACGGCTAAGAACTTTTTATCAGTGGATCACTTCTATGCGGCTATGAGCAGCAGTTTATTGTGAAATGAATCAATAAACATGTGAAGCTAAAAGTTCCTTGATTTCAACACACGTAAGTTTCGGTTTGAATTAAACAATTGATCTTCAAATCATATTTACGGTGTTCTAGGTTAAGGTGCGTTTTAAATTAATTTACTTCAACATTCTATTGTTCTATGGTTCTTTCTACTTACTTTTCCACTTATTTGGCGGGATATTTAAACTTATTTTTTTTCTGTGAATTTATTCCCTCTCTAATTTCAAGTGTTGGGTGTTTATAGACCTTTATGGTCTTCAGAAGAGGTTATGATTCAAGTTATCTGAACCAAACATTATTTAAAGGACTATGTCTGCAATTCAAAGGGCTACCTCATAACACATACTGCCAATGTTAGACCTTTGCCAATTCTTCATAGGGAGACTAGAGGAACTCATTGTACTTCCAAATTTGGAATGATTTATTATATGCTTTCTATGTATTTTGGTATATTGAGGATTTGTAACTACCTTGGTAGGGAATATCTTCTTCAAGAGAGTGGAAGGAAAATTTATGTTCTCAATTGCTTGAATTATGTTTACTATCATGTACTATGGGTTTCCCTTCATTTTTGTTTTTCAATATACTTGCTTATGAAAATCCTCATTGCAAAACAAAGCTCATAGAATCATTTTCATTTTATGTCTTATTATTTTTTATTTGAAGCTTCATTGGATTGTTCAAAAGTGCGAGGAATAAACTATTTTAATAGGCCACACCAAGTTGAGTCTTTTATATACTTGGTTTGCAATACTATATTGATGGATTGCTATCTTGTCTTTGTAAGCCCAAACCTCCTCCTTGCGATCAAGCCAAGGGAACAAACTTTTGAAAGCCGGGCTGGATACATGTTATACCATGTCATATTTTGTCACCATATTTGATGACATCATTGTGGAGATAAATAAGATGGTTACCATTTTAGGCCACTTTCCAAGCTATATTAATTTCAAGATATCATCCATGTGCATGAAGGCTTTATGATTCTCCACAAATCCTCACCTCCTTTGATCCTAAGCTTTTGGCCAAGGATAATGGGGATAAGGCCAAAGTTCTTGTAAATTTGTATATATACCCCCATTTTGCTTAGTTATTGGCTTTTTGCTATTGATGTGAGGTTTGGTGTTCATTTAGAAAGGAACTCGAATCACATCCAGCACACATAATCATTTGCACCCATCCCTCTACCTTCTTGTGATTCTTGCATTGTGTGAGGTCTTGATGCTTTCTTTTGAAGTTCAACCCTTTCCTAACCCTTGCCTCTTCTCTTCCATGGCCATGTCTTGTGGTCATTGAGGTGTGGAGTTGCTTGTTTGGTGCTGTTAGACGTCCATGATCCTTTGCAAGGATCATCTACTTTGAATTCTTGATAATTTCTTGTATTTGGCCCTTGATAAGTTGTTCTCCTTTGCTTCTGGGCACAATACATTCTTGAATTGATGTGCATTGAGTTTGGAGAGGTTAAAAAGGTAAGTGAAAGTGGTAGTGTGCTAGATTCTTGCTTATGCAAGTGGTCTTGGGCTGGTGTTGTAGATTTTCGAAGGTTAAAGGAGCACTCAACGAATTACCTCCAATGAAGCACTAACTTCCATGTACCTAATCGAGTCCGTTGCTTCTAGATTAACACTCTGGGTTGATTCAAAAGTAATAACACATTTTTAGAACTGTTTATGGGGGTTCTAAACACCTAAGTTGGGATGCCACATAACACTCTTTTTTTTTTTTTTTTTTTTTTTTGAAGAAACAAGGAAAATTTAAATTAATGGTGGCCATATACAAAGTGCCTTGGGCAGGAGACACCTGTCCCAGAGGACAATTTACAAGTAGTAGTACATGTCTAGCCTTTTACAAGAGTACTGTTCAGCTAACAATTTTTTCCATCTAGAGGGAGAATTTTCAGACAAAATCTTGAAGACATCATAGTTATTACAAGAAGCATCTCTGATTCTCCTAACACAGGACAGAGAAGCATTTTTCAGAATAACAGGCAAAGTGATAAGGTAGTTCCTTTTTCTGCTACCAAATGTAGCCTCATTCCTACTGAGCCAAATGTACCAAAGAATGTAGCCCCTCCAAATATTCCACAGCAAAATATCCAAATGATTACAGCAGCCAAGAATAACTTCCATTTTACTAAGTTTGGGGAGACCATTCACTAGCAGATACTTCTCCATAGCAGACCAGAAGTTTTTAGCATGGTGACATTCAAGGAAGAGGTGTGAAACATCCTCCACAAGGCCACAAAATATACAGGATCCACCACTATTATAAATTTTCCTGATTTTATTACCAGTCCAGAGGCCATGGTATAACATCCTCCATTGAAGAAAAGAATGTTTGCTGCAATCTGGAAAGGCCCACATGGCTTTGAATCTGTAAGACCACTGGTGTGTAGACCAATTCACCTGCCATCTAGAGTTGAGCTTCTTCAGGATTTGATCAGCAGAACCTCTGTCATGTTTGAACTGTTTGAAGATGACATTAGCAACATCCACCAGATCAACTGTTTTCCTATGCCACCTGTCCTTCTTTTCCATCAGCAAGATTCTGTGCTTTTGAATTACCTGCAAGCAAGACATAGACAGATTAGTGCTAGAAAAGATTTCTTGTGCAGTCCTTACCCTAGCTCCACACATGTAGTTGTTCCAAGTAGTAATTCCAGCTTTGTGGCATTTGTGTTGCTTGATTGACAGGCTGTTTTTTTCACAGTAAGCAAGCCAACCCAACCATGGAGACTCCTGCAAATAAAATTGAAGAAAACAGGCAAGTTCATTGGTGAGTTTAAAAGAGTTTTTAGCTTTGAACCAGGCCCTCCACATTCTGCAAACTAAGGGACTACCAAAAGGGGTGATGGGATGAGGGGAAGTTATAATGTCCCAAAGGTTGAGATTTTTCCAGGCCCTGTAGTCAGAAAGACAGAATCTAGCAGTATTTCTTTTCAGAAGACAGGCCCAAACATCATTACAGTCAATACATCTCAGAATCCATTTAGAAGCCAAGTTGTCTGCCATTTTCACAGGATTAATAATGCCCAATCCACCTTGATGTTTAGGGAGACAACACACTTTCCAGGCCACTTTGGGGACTTTTTTTTTATCAGGCTTGCTTCCCCATAGGAAGTTCCTGGCTAGACTGATAACCTGTCCAAGTTGCTTATTAGAAGGAGACCAACAAGCCAGGAAATAGACCAATTTTGGAAGAATGTAATGATTTAGAACAAAAGTTCTATGAGGGAGGGAGCTATTAGTATCATACCAGTATGTCAAGTGTTTTTTAAACCTTTCAACCACCCAATCCCACCTTTGAGCAAAAGAAATCTGGAAACCCATGGGAATCCCCAACAATCTAAAAATCTCTCCATCTTTGATAATGCTGCATCCAAGTCTAGAAACTTATTCAGGAGTATAATCATTAGAAGCTTTAAATCCAGTTTTGGAATGGTTAACTTTGGAACCACTAGCAAGACAAAAAATCTCTAAACATTCCAGGAATTTGTTCACAGAAAGATCATCAGCATTTAGCATAACATTAGTATCATCAGCAAACATTTGAAGCCCAAGAGGGGAAGGGGAGTTAATCACATTGATCCCTTTTATAGTACCATTGTTCATAGCATCTTTAACAAGCCAACCTAAAGCATCACTAGCAATAGCAAAGAGCAAGGGAGCAAGAGGACAACCTTGTTGTATGGATCTCCTAAGAGTAAAGGGATCAGATATGTGGCCATTGATGGCAACTCTAGAACAAGCATTGCCAAAAAGAGTGCTAATATTTCTGATGAGTCTTCTGCCAGCTCCCAAGTCTTGAAGAGATTGGAGAATAAAATCCCATTCAATTCTATCATAAGCATTGTCAAAGTCAATCTTGAAGAAATAAAAAATTTGGCCCAGGTCTTTAGCATTGTCTATGCCTTCCCAAAGAGTAATGATAGCATCAAGGATGTATCTACCTTTGATGAATCCTTTTTGCTCAGGGAGGATAAAGTGTTTCATCATGGGACTGAGTCTTCTGGCTATGGTGGAAGCTATAATCTTGTAGATGGTGTTGAGGCAAGTGATAGGTCTCCAATTATTGAGGTCATCTTTATTTCCCCTTTTGTGAATGAGTCTGATTACACCAGTGTTTATGTGACAAGGGAGAAATCCTTTGCTAGAAGCCTCTTCCCACACCAAGAGAATATAAGGAGTAAGAAAATCACATAGAAGTATGAAGAATTCATTTGGCAATCCATCAAATCCCGGAGACTTACAGGGTTTCAATTTATAAATGGTTTCTTTGATCTCACCGGCAGTGAGGGGCAGGTCCAGGATGGGAACCAGGCTTTCAAGAATCATTTTTTTCCTTTTTAGAGCAATAGTAGCTCTGGCCCTCCGGATGTCCTCCCCCCACTTGGGAGTACCAGAGAAAACATCCATAAAGAAGCTTTTAGCCTCCTGTAGAGTCTCTTCAATATTTAAAGTGTGACCACCTTCTTTCTTTTTCAAATTGGGAATGAAGTCCCTGACTTTATTTTTTTCCAAAAGAGAGAACATATGGTTGTTGTTCCTGTCCATTTTCTCACTCCAAAATTCTTTTGATGAGGCAAGGGAGTAACTAGCTTCAAGATAACTTTCCTTGCACAATCTCAAATGTAACCTTTGAAACTCTTGAGAAGTAACATCTAGAGCTTTAAGCTTATCCACAATAGCTCTATATCTTATAGCTCTACACTCTTTGGCTTTTTGCTTAAAGTGGGTAAAAACCACCTGCACATCTTTAACCGCTTTTTCCCAGGCCTTACCAGGAGAACTAGTGTTTTTAAAATGGTGGGAAAAAATCCTTTTAGACTCAGCTCTAATGCAGGGGAGCTTGAGAAGGTTAACATCAAGATGAGGCCAACCAGACTTAAAGGAGGGGTTACCTGTTCTAATGTTGACAATAAGGGGTTTATGGTCAGTCATCAGGAGGGAATGATCAATATGAGCACTAACCTCCCAACATTTTTGCAAAATATTATTGTTGACATAGCATCTGTCTAATCTAGCAGCCGTGTAGGAAGCACCAGACTGTTTATTGGACCAGGTAAAACCATAATTTTTAGAAGCATCCACAAATTCATGCAGGTTACATAGGTTTTTCCAAGCATTTTTTTTAGAACCAAAAATAATATTACCTTTACACTCCCATCTGTCTTTGATACAGGTGACCATGTTAAAATCCCCAATCATGATGGAGGGACCTTGAATTTGACAGATCTCTTCCCAACACGATTTTCTAATCATACATTTATTGGCAGCATAAACAGAAATGATAGAAAGGTTATAGGGGTTACCCAGCCTGAAGCAGCACCATTGATTGGTGCAGCTAGAAGACTTATCAACCAAGAAGGGGGACAGGGATTTGCTGAGGCCAATCACTGCACCACCCTTATTATCCTGATGATTGGTGGAAAACCAGATGAATTTATTAGATAGAATATTGAGCTTGATTTCCAAGGATTTCCCACCAGTTTTAACCTCCTGCAGGCAAATAACTTCAGGAATTCTATGCAGAGACATAATCCAACTGTTGATCATCTTAGGTCTTACAGGATCTGTAAGCCCCTTCACGTTTATGGAAAGAATGGAAAGGTTAAACATCATAACAATTAAGAGATTCATTTCTTACTATTCTTAGCAGACTTTACCGTAGAAGATCTCACCGAGTCTTTCTTTCTTGGTTTACTTGATGATGCCAGCTGGGTTGACATGTTTGTGTCCTGCATAAGAGGCATAGCTTCCTCATTAAACATTTCATTTTCCATAGTTTCCAGTTTGTTATGATCCAGAGCATCAAGTTCATGTCTGAAAATCTCAACAGAAAGATTAGAATTCTCTAGATTTTCCAGCAAAGGGATGGGATCAATCGAAAGCTTCCTTTCCAGGTCTTTTTGGGTATACAAGTCGATTACTTTGTTTTTTTTTCCAACCAGGGACCAACCGTTTACTAACTTATCTTGATTGTCCTTAGAATCACTAGCATTTACTTTGGTTGATTCTTCAACATTTAAGATGTTCTCTTTGGGACTTGAGTGGTGAAGGTTGTCAGCTGGGCTATCCTCAAAGGGGTTGTGCACCTCTTCTAAAAGAACTCCAAACATATTATCATTACTAGTCACCTTTTTTTCCCTTTATTTAGAGTTTTCCTAGCAGGAGGAGCACTATTCTTGGTCACAAAATTGCCAATATTCTTATTTGAGTTTTCATTCACCGAAATTTTCTGAACCTGCAGTAAAGGACAATCTTTTATGATATGGCCTTGCTTGTAGCAGTTATAGCAAGCATTTGGGATGTTTCTGTACAACACCTTTTGGGTGTGGAGTTTTTTCCCATTTGAGTCTTTGATCACAATGAAGGGCCTGATTTCAGAGGCTATGTCCACTTCTATTTACACTTGGGGGTCCCATCTCGGATTGATTATGCTATTTTTACTTTTTTGACCGAGGACCTTGCCAACCATCTTCCCTAAGCTCTCCACCCAAGGATAGAAATCTATGGGTAGTTCAAGGAACTCTACCCAAACAGGGATTTTTGTAGGCTTAGGGCCCTTAGGATCAAACCCTATATACCATTTAAAGAAAGACACTGGGACATTTCTGATTAGCCACTGGCCTTCACTAATGACTTGTAGGGCACTATTAGCATTTTCAAAAAAAAAAAGGAAATAATTATTCGGACAATATTGAATGTGTTTAACCATTAGACCTCTGGCTTCCCAGTGATGCTTAATCCAAATTTTCAGAGAATCTTGGGCAGGCCTAGGACCGTGACACAACCCAATGACCACTCTGTCTGTGAGGTGCTCATGCCAGTTGTCTAGTGAAGACTTATCAATGACCAAAGCAGCCTCTTCCTCTTCGGAGGGCAAGCTATCACAAATAATTTCATGAGGACTGTCGGAGAGCTTACCTTTACCCTTATTGGGAGAGGGAGCAGGATTGTTGTTACCAGTAAAGTGTTGCATGTCGAAGAAGGCTTCATCAAGCTTGACTCTTGCCTTGGCCAAGTCCGCATAGGTTTTATTCAAAGAATGAATCTCTGCGCTGCTCTGCTGAAGAGACACAGGGAAGTTACTCGAACCAGCAACGAACTCCGCAGAAGAGCTCCCTTCTAGCTCTATCGTCCTGGGCTGTAGCATGCAGTCCTCTTGTCCTTCACTCGGACACGACATCCCATTTCTTAGGGATTCAAACGGTGCCATGCAGAAGGAGAAAACCGGGCACGCGAGCACAGAGGAAGCTCCTCCCCCTCTGGGTGGGGGAGGAGAGGAGAAGACTTAGTTGTCTTCGTTAAGCAATCCTTTCAGGTTAGGAGTATATTCATCATTCC
Source organism: Ceratopteris richardii (assembly GCA_020310875.1). Lineage (NCBI taxonomy): Eukaryota > Viridiplantae > Streptophyta > Polypodiopsida > Polypodiales > Pteridaceae > Ceratopteris > Ceratopteris richardii. Next base: position 131,278,185 of record CM035442.1, read on the forward strand.
ATCTTTTGAAAATGTAAGGAAGGAGGTAAGGAGAAAAACATTTTTTGGTTTTGGAAGGTGAAAGCATGTGATTGAAGCAGTTGAGGCTTGACACCTTCAAACAATCAAGGAGCTCAATTTGGAGCAAGCATGTGTGTGTGTAGAGCGTTGGAGTTCTTTGGAAGCTAGGGTTGCAAAAGAAAATCTCCACATGTGCCCATGATCTAATGAGCGGTTCATGAGCATAAAGAAAACACAAAAGCCACTTTCTTGGTCATTTAGTTCATTTGTTTAGTGAGACTATGGCAGAGAGTATGAAGAGAGAATGAGAATTGAAAATACATTTGACTCAAAATTTTTCCTCGGGCAGAGAGGTGCAAGGCAACTATTTTTCTTTTTACAAGCTTTCAAATAATTCAGGGTTGTCCTTACATTTTCTCTCTCGCTTATTTTTCCATGTGCATGATTGCAAGGCACATAAATGTGTAGAAGAAGGATCATAGAGTTGAAATTTGATTTTCCTCTCACATTTTTGGTAGGTTTATTGCGATCATCTATTGAAAAGGATCATGTACAATAGAGTCATTTGAGCACAATCATTTGGAACACGATCAAGATTGAGCAGTGAAGCTCGGTTATGGATTGTTTGGCTTCCGTCCCGATAATCGTGATCTGTACATGACCATCATTAGGGGAAAAAATGAACCCTCCATGGGCCTTTTAGATTAAGGAGTGATTAGGAACGGACCAATGAGAGGAGGGTGGTGGACACAATCTAGTCCCTTAATCACATAGGCTAGGCATAGGCTTCCCTTGTTTTTGTGTGGTCAAAGACGAGAAAACCACCTGGAAATAGTGGTTTTAGTTATATGAATGGTTTTGGGAAGCTTAGAAATTAATTAGAGCCCTTGGACTGGCTTGATGATCCAAAGGGTGAGGTTAAATGGCAAAAGTCCAGGCAATTTTGAACAAGAGCCCTTGGATTTGTAAGCTTTTCAAAGGCTTAGATATTTTCTCTCTTCAAAAATGTGCCTTCATTTTCTGACCCTTGGATTAAAGTGTCTATCAAATGATAAATAGAGAAGATCATGATTTTTGGTGCCTTCTCTTGTGGACCATTAGATGTGGTCTATATCGAATAGATTGAAATGAAGACATCATATAAAAAGCACCTTTCTTCGTGGACCATTGGATGAGGGAATTCATATGATGGCTCAAATTGCCTACACCCAAGATCTCAGCATCATTCGTGGCCTACCGTCAAATCTTGCAGAGTGTGATAGGAAATAATTTCGACATGTTGCTTAGCCCCATTTGCGCTCGGTCATTCGATCTTTGAAGATCTAATGGTTGAAAAGATTGCAGGGAGTGTGAGTGCTTAGGCCCACTCCCACAAAAAATGAGGGCTTCTCTCTAAGTTCCTACAGAATTTAAATCAAACCATTGATCCAAAACATCCAATGGTTAAGGATGCTTGCGTCAGAAATTTTTGACACAAATGTTCATCAAGTATTATTTTATTTCATAAAACCACTAGTGGGTTTATATCCCTCCTTAAGCTCATGTATTAAGCCACTCATCAATCCCTAAATATTAGGGATCCTCACAAGGCCCATGCATGGTCCATTTTTTCACCTAATGGTGGATGAAGTTTCTTGCTCGAGGTGAATTATATTTGATTTCTTGAATCGAATGCATCTTTAGATACGATCATATGAGGTTGATCGTGAATGATGATTGCCTCAATCATGGGTTGTTTGAACTTGATCGCCTACATATTTGATATTCTTTAGGACAATCCTGTGTGTTAGTGTTGTCTAGTGCTCGATCTTCTAGACACGATCATCTTCTCACTTGACCCACATCACATATCCGATTGTTTATGACACTTGATTGTGCCTCTATAGGGTCCCCCATCATGTAGGTGGATCGTCGATCATTCTGTCAAGATCACGGTATCTATTTCTTGGAAATTAGAATTCGGATCAAGATCTAAGCATCTTGAAGTGGCTTTGAGCCTATTGGATACCCCAATAAAGGTCCTTGTAAGAGATATAGTCCTTAAAAACATAAAAAGAATTCTTTAACTCGATAAAAGAAACCAAAGGAATGGGGAAGAAGCGGGAAAACAAGGATAGAAAGCATGAAGGTGAGAGATTAGAGGATAATAGGTGCTTTGCAAAGCTCAAAGAGGTGCAACTATGGTATTAGAAAGCAATGGGAGGATGAGACCACTCCCAATGGAAGTTTCTTCCTGATTTGAAGTATATGCAACTTAGGTCGTGGAAGAGGTTGAGTGCTCAACAACACACACAACCTAGCCTTAGCGTTCAAAGGCCCTCTTAAATGGAGAAAAGAATTGGAAGAGCACACATGGTGGAGGCCCAAGCATACTAATCCCAAATGTTGAAGACTATAGGATGATTCTCCAATTCAAGTATGTCAACTTCCAAGGAATAGCATCAACATGAGGGTAGCAAGGGCTGAACACGAAGAAGGTAATGTATATCTCACACCCATGGTGAGGTTAGTAGATGAATAGTATGAGGACAAGATGGTGTATCCTTTGTACTCATTGCGGATCCACGTAGAATCGACCCCGATGGGGAAGTGGATCCCAAGAGTGAGATTCATCTTAACCACAATCATTGTTTGGGGTTTCCATCCACTCTTAGAGGCTAATCAATCTCTTTCCATAGGAAGATCTTTGTTAGAATATAGTGTGGCTAGACTTAGGAGGTGTTTTATCAATGTTCTACTTGTTTGATTCACTACAAGTGCAAGACACTTATTGAAACAAGAAAACACTTCATCCATATGCTTCATGAAATAGAGTATAGTTTATATATGCTATAACCGTCCATGAAAGACACATAATACCTTGACCTTGAAATAGATGGTTCCTTGTTTGGTCTCTAAACATTAGTGTGGACAAGATCCAAGATGTCTCCATATATGTATCCCTTCTTTGTGAATGGTTGCCTATGAGACTTGCCAAATTGACGTGCATTGCATTTGTAAATCATATGTTGCTTTGTGATATTAGGTAGACCAAGTACACTTTGATCTCTGCTAATTTGTTTCAAGGTCCTCGCTCAAATGTGAGCCTACCTTTTGTGCCAAACCTCTGGTTCTGATAGAGTTTGTGTGCCATAATTGAACAATGCTATGTTCCTTGTGTCATGGAGTCAAAAGGATCTCTTGTTCTTTTGTAAACTCCTTGATAATCGTTATTGAATTTATTATTTCCATTGTAGCCATAACTGTTGTTGTATTTGCCTTTAGAAGCTCCATATCCTCCTATGTTGTATCCTCTTCCTCTCTAGTTCTTTGGGTTATTAAAGCAATGGTTAGTGATATGATTTGTTAGTCCACATATGGCACAAGGTGAGGAGCTTTGAGATTTCCCGTTGCTTTGTCTACCTCCTCTGCCTCTTCCTCTTAAAGTTCTCCCTCTACCCGCAAAGTTAGCTTGGGAGGTGTTTGCTTCTTCATCTCACTTCCTCCTTACTTTGACATCTTTGCTTCTACCTTATCAGTGTATAGGGAAGAGGATTGATTACATTTTTTTGTATCTCCATTCTTCATAAGCTTGGCTTCACGGGTGATGAGTTGTCCCATAACTGCATTGAAATCTGGTACTTCCATGTCCATGTATAGGTCCATGGCAATGATGAATGCTACCCACTTATCATGTGCTTTGATTCCATTAATCACTTGTCTTACTATTTGCTCTTCATCTGTGACCTCTCCAATGCTTCATAACTATTCATCTATGTCTTTTACCTTGTTGACAAAGTGTGTGACATTATGCTTGGGTTGTTTCTTGAGGGATATGAATTCCATCCATAGTTGTTTTTTTATGGCCTTCTTGCTTGAAGAGAAGAATGCTTCAAGATCACTCTAGGTCTCTTATGAAGTATTACAACCTTTAATGTGTGGAAGTAAGAAATCAGAAATAAAATTTAGAATATATGATCTTGCCAAAGTACCCTTTGCACACCATGTATTCAGCCTCTCTTGCTTTTCTTGAGTTGGTTGTTCTTTGGTCCTTAGCATAGGCATCAACTGATTTCGAGAGATATATACATAGATATTTCTTCCTTACAAATATGCTTCCATCCTTAGGGACCATGCTGAGTAGTAACTTTGAGCAATTTATCCATTGAAGAAGGAAAGACATCACCCATAATCTATATACTATGATGATGCTCTGATACCACTGTGAGGAGGTGATAGGTAGAGTAGATAGATGCGATGTCCTTTACAAAAAATTGCTCTATACTAGCCTATTTCTTGCATGCACATCATGGTAGACTCTCTAAGCTATCAAATGATATATAAATATGACCATAGTGCTTTGGAGCATTGATCTCAAATGTTTGATTCAAGAAGTTTCTAGATTTCAATCTAGAGATCCCATTTATCATGACGAATGGAGACCCCTGACAGAGATTGTCTATCGTGATAGACCCTTTTTGTTAAGATAGGCCTCTCTATCATGATAGACCGACCCAAAGGAGCACCCTTCTATCATGACCGACCCCCTTTATCACAAAAAATCACTCTATCATGACAAACCTTTTTTGTCATGATAGACCACTCTATCGTGAAAGACCCACTTTGTTGCGACATACCACTCTATCGCGATAGACACACTCTATCGCAATAGATCACTATCACAATAGAACCCCCTCTGTTACCACATACCACCTTATCATAAAGAGGTCCTGATAGACCTTGACTATCATAATAGAGACCCTCTATCGTGACATAGCAGAAACATGATAGAACCGTCTATCTCTATTGCGATAGGCTCGACTTACAATAGACCCAGTGTATCTTAATAGACCCCATCTGTTGTGACCAACCAAATTTGATAGTCGCCCTTTATTGTGATACACCCTTCAATGGTGACAAGACACTCTAACATGATAGATCCCCTCTATTGTGAAAACTGGCCTATCGCAAGAGAAATACACATAGGAAAATTTTTGAAGAAAGAAGTTGATCTTTGGGTCAAAGTTAGGATCTAGCTAACATTCAAGGTCTTCCAAGTGTCTTCAGGGCCCCACAATGTGGTGCTTGTGTAGTGAAGCAAGCTTGGGATGTCATGATGAGTGTGGATGAGAATAACAAAGCACGTGACTTAAGGTTGGAAAATATTAAATCCCCTGGTCAACTCTAGCCTAGGCTAAACATGTAGCCCTAGGGTTAGATTTTGAGGGCTGCAGTAGGAATTTCAAATCTAAAAACATATTAAAGGGACATTAAGTTCAAGATTGATAAATATGATTGCGAATATAGAATAATTAAAGGAAAGAACATGAAAAATGGCAAAAAATGATAAGTTTGAGACACTCAAGTTATTCTTGAGGATGCTACACAAAGACAAGAACTAGAAAACATCAACTGAGGAAATAAATGTGATTGAGAATCAAAGGAACTATTCATGTGGAAGAGAAAATATAAGGGATAGGGGTAGAAAAAAATCAGTGAAATTGAGATCAAACAATCATCACAACAAAGGCATTGATAAAGCATAATGTCTTTTGAAGCTAGTGTCAATTGCACTATCAAGTCGTGGTTAAAAAAGTTAGGTAGCCATCACTCAAACATGAGTTCGAAAACTAGAGAGTTAGAGAGCTCCTATAGTATGGAGATACCCACAATCAACACAAGGGTAGACTATTTGGAAGTTCCCAAAAGACCATACAAGATGCAATTAGAGTATATACATACCAAATGATTAAATGATCACATCTATGAGGACAATTTGAGATGATCGATGGTCCAACAAAGAAACCCTGAGCACCCTTATAGGATAGATCACTGAGTGTTCAAATTCGAGAATGGATCATACATAGATGAGTAGGTGATTATGTACGTAGTTACCAATTTCCTGAATAGGACTGATGACATTGGGATGATTCTTCATGAGTAAGAGGTATGAGAACCCAAGGAGGATGATCCTGAGGAGGGAACAAATACGCCTAGAGAAAAATCCGTATTAACAAGGATCATTACTACTTCCAAAATACCTCAAGATGATGATACAATAGAGCTATATGGGAATGAAGCTATAGAAGAAGCTTTTTGGAGGTTTATGCCAACCAAGTATCACACCAAGGATGAATTTCTTGGTATGAGTTTAAAGACCTAGACAACCCAAGGAAAGCAACCTATTTAGGTAATGACTCAGAGAGGATCTATTTAGTTTTTCAGACTACCCATCTTTGGTAGGGTCAAAAAGTATTTCCCTTACACAAACCTATGGTATCTCACAATCAGACAAGTGTAGGTCCATCTAAAGATTTAGGTGCCTTGAAAGACAAATCAAGAGAAGCCCCAAAGGTAAGTTTTGTGCACAATTTAGGATGTGGTGGGTAGATCAAAGCAAGGAACGAGTAGGCTAAAGAGAGAGCGACCAAGAGGACATAGAGTGCATATAGAAGATGACAAATTTCCCCTACATAGGCAAAGAGAACACTCTAGAACATTGAGACCTTCCTAGATAATTGAAAACCATGAAGATTTACTCTGACAGCATAGGGGGATCCATATGATCACATGGCCGAATTCAAGAAAGTATTGAGAGAAGAGTAGGTAGAAGACTTGTTCACTCAATATGAGGCATTTGGGTTAACCTTGGAAGGTATAACCTTCGCATAGTTCCAGCCATTAAATCAAGGCAACTACTCAAAGATCTCACAATTGATGGATGTGTGCATATTTGAATTCTAAAAAATTGGAATTAGACATAACACATCATCCTTGATCCACAACTTGAAGCAAACCCCCCAAGAGATTATGAGGCTAGCATGATGTAGGTTTAAGCATTACATTGAGAGATGTACTCTTTGTATCTAGATGGCCTCTTGAGTGGAAAGCTTAGGTCATATGTGTATTTGAAAGAGCCAAAACACCCTAGATAAGTGTGTTAAAATGTGCATTGACATTGAGGAAAATCTAGGAGAAGAGTTGGAGCTCTCAAAGCTCTACAAGGGCTCATAATACTTAGCTAGTAGCACTTTGAAACCCTCTTCATCAATGGAGGATCTCACTAACTTGGTTGCTCAAAAGTTAGGTGGAGACCTTCAAAGTAGTCAAAATAAAAAAGTGATCACAACAAAACATTACACTTGTGGAGATGATCACATGGCCAACGCATGTCCCATGCAAGTCTAGAGTGCACAAGCTTTAGGCTTGTATTATTGTATGATAGAGAGGAAGTACACCAAACACTTAGCACATAATTGTCCATACAAAAAACATGGAGTTAGGTTGACCTATTAGTAGCCTTAGATGTATTAATCTGAGCATGAGCCAGAAACTTAGTACAATAAAAAACACAACTACCAGTAGCCTTACCTATCCCAACCTATGCCACAACCTCTTTAGGAAAACAACCACCACCACTTGCAAACATGGCCTCCATTAAGTATGCTACTGGTGTCACTCTAGCACAATGGCAAGTACCAACGTGAGGAGCTTCACCTCATAAATGTCAATCCGCGGAGACGTGAGGACCGGTATGAAGACCAAGAGCAAGTGAAGTGCACAAGTGCGTGAGTGAAAGCATACAAACATGCACACACATACACACACACGCGCACAAGATAAGAGCAAAGAGTGGAACAATGGAAGGACTTGAATTACAAAAGAACTCTCTTACAAAGCTGAAATCTACAACAAGCTAACCCCAAAAATGAGCTCTCCAGCCCTTTTTATAGTTTTTTGAGTAGTTTTGGCCCTGTCCAGACCTAGTGTCCGGCCTAGTTGAAAATTAGGTTCCAAGGCTTATTTGGGGGCTCAAACGAAGTCTAAAAATTATGAAAATTGGTAGGATGCTACTTCTAATACTCCTCAAGCTCGAGGACTCCTCGGCTTGAACAAAATGGAGTTGTAAAAATGGAAAATGGTATTTACAATGGTTTTTTAGTGACAAAAGTCACTATATTTATAGGGATTTCTTCTGAAAATTTGACATGTGCTTCTTGGAGCTCCCTACTTGCTCCTCTTTCTTGTGTATGCACTTCTTTGATGCGCTTCCATGCTTTGTCCTTGACCTTGAGCTTCAACACTCCCCCCCCTCTTGAGTCTGTCGTCTCTGACAGACCCTTATTGTAGTGGTTGTGCCATGTAGTACATTGAGGGGTAGTGTCCTTCATGTACCAGTAGGAGCGGTCCATCTTCCCATTGTAGCTTGGGCAATTTTTTGGTTCATCATTTTGTCATTGGGACCTTTGTATGGACTTCTTCCATGTATTCCAGCTGGATGGTGTCTTTGTGAGCTTTCAAAAATTGTGAGCTACTCGAAAGAGGTTTTCAATGTTGATAATGAGCAACTCTTGTGGTGGATTGCTTCCTGGCTCTGGTGTTGTCGCCATGATGTCCTCTGGTTCTTCCAAAGATGGCTTCCCTAGTTTCCATACCAAGTACTTGTGACCCACAATGACTTATGGGTAAGTGCATGAGTGCATGGATTAGAAGAACAATGTGCCTTGTGCACGACTCAGTAATGTAGCCCTATGCATGCATACTTGGGAAATGCATTGGAAGAATTATGGTGCAAGAAGTTGGAACTTGAGCTATGTGCTCAAGGGTAAGCCGACGAAGAGGCTTCCTAATCAATCATGGTTATGTTGTTGTTGAAGCATACAATTCTTACCATGGTGAAAATTCCGTCGATCTCTAACTCTTCGTGTTGTACTTCCATCATGATGATTGACCATCAACTTGTCTTCCGTTGTTGATGGTTTGCATTGGGGATTCGTCAAACACACACGCCCATCCTTTCTTTCGTTGCCTTTTTTTTTTATTTTTATTTTTTTTAATAACATGGTCACAAAACAAGAAGAAAGATGTTAGTATCAATAAAATATTTTACATATGTCCAATGTGTTATATGTGCCTAGGATTCTCAATTGTGTCTATGCACGACCGTGTAATGTGGCCCTAGATTAATGCATACTTTGGAAATGCATGACTTGAATGGTGCAAAAGACAAGGTTATGCCAAAGGCACATGGTTGTTGTGGTCGAGGCTTTTTTTATGTTAATTCTAGACTTGATTCAATCTTTGTTTGGAGGTGTCGACTGAATCTTGCAATGATGTAAACCTCCTTATAGGGATCCATTTGAGAATGGTACGTGGCTTTGTGGAGATCACTTCTGGCCCCTTCATCGTGGAATGGTGTCTAAAATTTGGTATCCAGCGTGGTTGGATCTTTGATTTTGTGGAAGCTGCTGATACTTTTGGCTTCCAAACCCATACCCTTTTTGGTTGCCTTTTTATGATTGTCGAAGAGGTGGGCTGATCTGCTTTGGTTCTTTGTGCGTGGTGTTGACCCTTGGTGCTCCTTGGCGTCTTTGTGGAAACTTTGCTTGTGAGGGAGATTTGTGGTGTTTGTGCATGTAAGAGTGTCTTGGGTACCCACATTTGTAATCGCCCTTGTTGTGCTCATGCAATTCTCTAATTCTAATGTGATACATTGTTCAGGTGCCCAAACTTGAAGGAGTTGATGTCGTAGGTTCAAGTTGACTGCATGGTCGTAAATCCAATCTTGACCCAGGACAAGTGGCTCTATAATGTCTTCATCATGACATACAAGCATTTGGACTTTCATTGGAACATTTTGAAGGTAGATGGGAAGTTCCACCTCTCCCAAACAAGGGGTTTCCACACCTCCCAAACCTATGAGATAGGCTTCTATAGGCTTTATGTTCAATTGCAAGTCTTGGCAGTATGAAAGTCTAACTACACTAATTGCTGCACCTGAGTCAATCAATGCTCTTAGAGTCCTTGCATTCTTCCCTTGTCCTATCGCTATGGTCACAAGGGATGTCGATCAATTATTCGAGAAGCAATTGCACTTGATGTTTGACACATGGCCATGTGGTATCTTGGGGCCTCATGATTGATATCTAGGCCTAGGCATCTTAACTTATTTCTCCTAATGCGTTCTCTAGCCTCTCCCTGTGCTTCTTCTCTAACCCTTAACTCTTCTTCTTTTCGCTTCTTAGCAGTGTTGAGTCTCTGTAGCATATCCTCTGTAAGAGGTTCTTGATATAGCTTGACTCAACAACCACTGATATAGTTGGGCAAGATGTCACCTTCTAGTGTGGCCAATTGAACTGCACCGCTAGTGGAAATTCTATTGATGATCATGGGTCCATATCCTCTTCTTTCCAATTTATGGGCATGTTGCTTTAGTGTATAAACCAACACTAGGTCGCCCTCTTTCAAGCCTTTATCTTTGATATGTGCATCGAAGTATGCCTTTTGCCGTTTCTTTGCAGCATAGATGCCTACCGCTGCTTGTAGTCTTGTCTCACCTAAGCGTTCGAGATCAAAGATCCTAGAGGATAACTCGTGTCCATTCCACTCATGCTCTTGTGCTACTTTTAAAGTTGGGATTAGGAAGTCCAAAGGTAGCACAGCATTTTGTCCGAAGACCATCTGAAATGGGGTTGCATTGAGTACCGTTTTATAGGCAACTCGATACGCCCAAACAACAGGATGGAGTTGTTTGTCCCAATCAGAGCGTTTATTATTTACGAGTTTGGTCAGTACATTACATAGGATATTGTTTGTGCTCTCAGCTTGTCCGTTAGCTTGTGGATGATAGGGGGCAGACTTCTTATGTATCACCAAGAACTCTTGGAGGAGATTTTCAATGACTTCATTCAAGAAGTGTGTTCCTCTATCACTTACTAACTCTATTGGTAATCCATATCTCGTGAACACGTTCTCGAATAAAAACTTTGCTGTAGTTTGAGCATCATTCTTTGTTGTGGCTTTGACTTCTACCCACTTTGTGAGGTAATCTGTGGCTACAATAATGTATTCGGCATGGGAGTTTCTAGCTGGGGGGTTAATAGGACCTTCAAAGTCTATGCCCCACTTCGAGAATGCACGTCCTCCCATCATTGGCCTCAAAGGCATCTCATCTTTTCTAATTGGGTACTGGGCACGTTGGCATGTGTCACATTTCTTCACATAGGTATGTGCATCCATATGAAGAGTGGGCCACCAAAGTCCTGAGAATAGAATAGTCTTAATTACTCTATCAGGACCAAAATGTCCACCTGCAACACTGCTATGGGCAGTTTCTAAGATTTTCAAATAGTCTGATTCGTGAACGCACAATCTTAGGTAACCATCTTTTCCTCTCCTATATAGGTTGTCTCCTACAAAGGCATAGTCTTTAGCCTCTTGCTCCAAGCTTCGTCTTCTTGCTAGACTAGCCTCGCTAGGTAATGTTCCTGATCTCATAAATTCTACCAATGGAGCACTCCAATCTGGAATTAATGATATGTGATAAAGAGTCGCATGCTCCACCGGGGGTCTCTTTTGGCACACTGGACAATTCTTGATCCACTCATGAATTTCTTTGTCTATACTAGGCCAATACACTCCTAAAAGTTTTAGATTTTGCAATGTTCGTTGTTCAGAATAGTGATTCCCTAGAAATCCTTCATGGGCTTGTTGCAACCAACTACTATGTTCATCATCCTCAACACAACAAGCTACAACACCTTCTATATCTTGTTTATACATGCGTCCTGCCAATATCTGATAGCTTTGTGACCGCACAATTTCATCCTTGTTCGTCTTCACCTTCTTATTTGCAGCTCCAAAGGTTAGGACTGGTACCAGCTTATTTGCCCATTTAGGAACAACTTCTAGATTGAACAGATAAGCATCGGGCAATTCATCAGACACTCCTTGCGGTGGCTCTCCTGAAGTGATGTGAGAAAGGTGATCCGCTCTGAGGTGGGTCTTACCTTGCCTAACAACCACTTCAAAGTCATATTCCATTAGTAAGAGGAAACATCTTACTAAGCGTCCAGTGTTGCAAGGTTTATTGACCAAGTATAATAAATCTTGATGATCAGTGAAAAATTTGAACTTGTTGGCCAATAGATAGTGTCTAAACTTCTTTAGAGCATATACCATGCCTAACCCTTCTCTTTCGGTTGTGGTGTAATTTCGTTCAGCAGCGTTCAATTGCCTACTAGCATAGGCTATAGGCAAATCCAAGTTTCCTTCTCCTATGGGTTGTGACAACACACATCCTATTTCATAATTGGATGCATCCACATGTACATGGAATGGCTTATTCCAATCAGGAGTGGTCAGTATGGGTGCTGTGCACAAGCGTTTCTTCAGCTCATTGAAGGACTTCTCGCATTCGTCGTTCCACTCAAACTTTGTCAACAAGGCATAAAGAGGCTTAGCTATAATTGCATATATGTGAATAAACCTACGGTAATATCCACAATGGCCCATAAAGGCTTGTACCTCTTTAACATTCCTTGGCCTTGACAGCTCCGCTATGGCTTTTACTTTGTCCTCATCTGTGGATATGCCGTTCTTAGAGACAATATGACCTAAAATTTTACCTTGACGTACCATGAACACACACTTTTCTGGGTTCAGACACACTCGGTATTGTCTACACTTGTTGAAGATTTGTCTGAGCTCGGGAATGTGACATCTCCTTTCTTGGGAATGAGCACATAAATCGTCCACATATACTTCTAAGTTCTTTCGCAAGAACTCTTTGAAGACATGACACATGAGCCTTTGGAATGTTGCAGGTGCATTGGTGAGCCCAAATGGCATCACACGAAATGCAAAGACTCCCCACTCTGTGGCAAAGGCCATTTTGTGTTGATCTTCTGTGGCAATGGCTACTTGGTTGTAACCTGAAAATCCATCAAGGAAGCTATAAACTTCCTTGCCCGCAACACGCTCCAATAAATGATCAGTAATTGGAAGTGGATAGCTATCTCTAACCGTAGCGGCATTAACTTTTTTAAGGTTAATACACACACGTAACTTTCCATTCTTCTTGGGCACCACTACAACAGGGGAAACCCATTCAGTATGCTCAATTTCATAGATGAATCCGGCTTCAATCAATCTGTCGATTTCTTCTTTTATTTTGGCTGCATAGGTGTCATTATATGTGTAGGGCTTCTGTTTGGTGGGCTTGGCATCTGCTATCATGGGGATCATATGAGAACAAACCTTCGGATCTACTCCCTTCAAGTCTCTATAGTGCCACGCAAACACGTCCCTATATTCCCTTAACAAGGCTACCAACTCTGCTTCCTCTTCTTTACTTAGGTCATCTCCTATGTATGTACATCTCTCTTCGTTCTCTTCAATGGTGACTACGACTTTTTTGGTCCTTTCTTTGTTATCATACGCTTCTCCTGTGGTGGCCTCTCTCTTAGGCATTCGTACCAAAATTTTTCGGTCCTCCACTTCATATTTCTTGAAATTCTCTGGTACTTCGAACAATGATTCCTTCTCTTCTTGTTTCACTCCTTGTCTTTTCTTTTTCTTTCGACCTCCTTCACTTCCATCCTTTGAATTGACAGTTTTAATGCTTGTGAGAGGTTCTTCTTCATTTTGGGTAAATACTCCTATGTCTTCTAGATAGTGCTCTTCTGAAAGAAAGCAACTATCCATCACAAGGGACTCTAGATCGTCACCGTTCTCTTCTTCTTCTATGGAGTCACTAGGGTCACATTCTTCGAGCAAGGGCTGACACATGAAAACTGAGATATCATAACCCTCCTCATCACAATGAGGTGTCCATTGTTCTTCATTGACTGCAATGTCCATGGTAGCTAAGATTTCTGCCCAGCCATGAGGCTCAAATTCCTCATCTGGAAAGATCATCGGTGTATAGGCTGGGTCTCTAATTGGTCTAACTCCTTGAAAAGTTCCTTTTTCTCTCGCTTTTAGGCGTTTCTCCTCTTCCTTTGCGACCTTGCACATCCACAAATGAGTATCTTCATGCATCCAGGATGTCTCAGATGAACTTTTAGAATGCACAGAGATCGAATCTTCTTGCTCCTTGTGGATAGAATTCCAATGTAGGGGTGGTACATCTTTGAAGGTGTAATCCTTCAAATTGACCTTGGTTGTTACCCCTAAGCGTTGCAAGTATAAGGAGTTGGTTCCCCAATCCTGTACAACTTGTAGTTGTGGTAAGAAGGGCCTTCCTAGGATCATTTCGTAGGTAGTAGTTTTACCAAAGTCACATATAGCAAAGGTGTGCTCAAACTCTACACCACACGTGGTTAGATTTATCCCTTCTAGAAATCCTAGAGGTCTTTCAACATGGCCGTCAGCCATGTGAAGCTTCATTCTAGTTGGTCTTAATGCAGGTTTACCCCATTGCTTCCACAGGGAAGTGGTCGCAATAGCAACACCAGCACCAGAATCTATGATCGCTTTGGTTGTGTAACCTTGGTAGGTGATCGGAAGATAAGTATTACCTTCCTCACCTTCGCTCATGTCCCCTATTTTTTCTAGAGGTATCTCTGGAACTTTCTGGTTAGAGTCTGCTTTTGGCATATTGGACGCAAGTTCTAGAACTTGATCCTTCACATGATTCCATAGCTCAGGTTTTGCTTTGAGCAGCTCTTCCATAGTGAGATGACACTGAACCTTAGTGTTCTTCACGACATCAGTATTCCTTGGAACCACCGAGTCTTCGTGTTTTATCAATATTGTGGGAGCTCTGATCTGGAGAGATTTAGATTCCCATGGGCCTATGAATTGTGGCAACTCTTGTAAAGAATTGGATTCAAATCTTGAACTTTCTTCTTCTTGTTGCTCTACTTGGTCTCCATAAATAGATGGAATGTCTTGTGGGAATTGATCATGACGATCATCAATTTCGAGAATAGGAGGGGAAACATCCTTCTCCTTGGCCCATTTCTCTTCTTGTATTTCCCGCAAGAACTTTTGAGTGTGCTGTTGAATTGAAAGAGGTTCCCCCTCATCTATGGAGTCAGGAACATAGACTTTCTGTGGTGATGAGCTTTCTCTTTCAACAGTAGGTTGAGCCTGTGGAGGTAAAGAAACTTGAGGTTTATTTACCAGCTGCTCTAATCTATCTAGTAAGCCCTGGAAGTGCAAACCCGACGTAATAGCATTCGTTTGATTGAATGATTGATTGGCCTCGAACATAGCTTGAGCTAGTTCCACCATTTTTATGCACATTTTTGTCCGTTCAATCTCTAAATCTGCTCTAGGGTAGCTCTTGTCTAGGTTTGCAGGTGTAGGCCCTTCTTGAAGTCGAGCCTGGTATGCCTTGAACATCATGTCCAAGTGTTCTGGGATTGGATCTGCAAGAATAGATCTTGCTTGTGGTGGTCTATTTACAGTGGTAGGTGGGGGGGAATGGGGTGGTGTGGATGGAGTTTTGACATGTGAGGAGCTTTGAGAGGCAATATCTTCTATTTTTGTTTTTGCATCTTTCAGGATTTCTTCTAGTTCAGATAACTTTTTGGTCCACTTACGATTGGCTTTCTCCCTAGTATCCTTCCATGTTCTTGTTTTTCTCTTACTAGGCTCCCCTGATTCACTTGGCTATGATTGCTCAACTAGTTTAGCTTTTTGTAAGGCTTGTGCCCTCGTAATTGCATGTATAGGAGCC
The DNA here is from genome assembly GCA_020310875.1 of Ceratopteris richardii. Lineage (NCBI taxonomy): Eukaryota > Viridiplantae > Streptophyta > Polypodiopsida > Polypodiales > Pteridaceae > Ceratopteris > Ceratopteris richardii. Next base: position 131,293,630 of record CM035442.1, read on the forward strand.
ACATTATCGCTACTGGAACTTGAATCCCCTACTAGGCCTACCACATTAACGGGTGTAACCTTTGGTGCACTAGAGGGATGTCCGGGACAATCTCTCAGGAGCTGTTCTTTGCCACACTCAAGACAAACGACTTGTGTTGTGACATTTTGTCCTTGTGTCGGAGCTGGTGGGAGGGATGGTTGTTGTCCTGGTATAGGTTGAGGTTGGCCATATCCTCCATGTTCATATGGTCTAGTTGCTCCTCGTGGTCCTGGACAAGGGTTATACCTAGGAACTTCTATGTCTTGTTCTCTAAGAGGGTACCCGTATGGTCTACATTGGGGTGGTGCAAGTAGTCGTGGTTGTCTATTCACTGGATAGTATTCGATATTGTGGTTGGGGTACTTCTGCTCACTATAAGAGTACATGTTAGGCTCTTGATTTGGGTGTCTATCGTAAGGATAAGGTTGTGATAACCCTAATCCTTCTCTGATGCAGACATGAGATGGATGATCTCCACCGCAGAGTGTGCAACTTCCTATCATTGGCAATCTCAAGGAAGAAATTTGGTAGTCCCATTGTCCTTGTACCCCTAATTTCTTGGCCACTAACACTGCCACTCCTCCACATAACTGGAACTAGAAGTCCCATTGCTCCTTGTGTCCTCCATTTTGGTAAGATCTTGTGTGATTTTGAGATCCTCAGCTAAGTTGTCTTCCAAATCTATACATTCTTGAAGACACTCACTCAGAGTTTGCAACCGTTTTACGTATACTAACATTCTTAATGTTCCATTGGTTAGACCCTCTAAAAATAGGGATATCATTTTCTGCTGAGAAGGTCTCTCTGTCACAGGGCATCGGGTCACGTATTGATTAAACCTTCATGCTGCATTTTTTACTGTCTCGTTGGGAGCTTGTTTGAAACTATGTAGTAAGGATGATGAATTGTGCTTGATCCCTCGCTTAGTGAATTCCCAAATAAATTCTTGGAAGAATTGTTCGATATTGCCAAAGGAATTTGGGTCCAAGGATTGAAACCAAGCTAAGGCTATTCCCATGAGAGTTAGCCCAAAGGATTCATATTGCATGAAAAAGTCATCCACTTGCTCCGCTCGTAACACTTGCTTGAATTCTGCTATGTGGTCATAGGGCTCTCCTGTGCCGTCGTAACGATTTCGCATACATTTGGCCAATTGGATTGGTCTCACTCTTTTGTCTGGCTCTGGAGATTGCATTATGATGGGGACACCTTGGGGCGGCTCTGTCCTAAAGGTAGGTCTATTCATGTTTCCCATTCTCTGACTAGTGTGGCTGTGGGAGTTGATTCCTGGCATGGTGAATTGTTCATGTGGTCTATCGGGTCTAGGACCTTGGCTCATTTGTCCTAACATTACATTTTCTGTTCTTTGCTGGGTCTCGAATGGGTTTTGTGAGGTAGCTGCATGATCTCGAGCTAACTCTCCTCTTTCATTAATCTGATCAAGGTTTTCAGTTACGACATAGATCTGGCCCATCTTGTCCATGTAGACTCCATCCTCGTACTTGACAGCTGGTCTTGGAATTATTTCAGATTCTATGGTGTTTATCATTCTTGCTACTGATCTGTGTAGACCATCGAGGTAGATGGGTATTCCTTGCAGGTTAGTGGATACGTATTGAAGAGACATCCTATATTCCCCTTCCACTATGGACATAAAATCTTTCCTAGGCACTGAACTTTGCATGTCTTCAGAGGCCAAGAGTCTCTCCCAATTAAATGACATTTTTGACTCACTTGTCTATGAACTCAGCACGTAGTGTTAACCACTGAGTTGTGAGTCCTTGACTTGGTTGTGTGGTTGACCTTAGTTTCAAGAGATTTGGTACTTTATCTATCTCTTCCTAAGTATCAACTTGAGCTTAGGTTCATAAGCCTTGTCTACAAGTCCACAATTGTCCTTTGAATTGCTCAAAATCTTGTGGAACCCCTTGCGTCCTAGTCCAACCTGAGGGTCAACTTAAAAATACCCTATCTAATAATCCTGGTATTAATTTTACCATAACCAGTCGATGTTTTTGTTGTACTCCCCACGAGCTTTCCAACAAACCCAAGATCACCCCGAACGGATTTCGTATGAGAAAGTTATGCCAGTTCAGGGTTTTGGGGGTTAAAACAGGGAAACAGGATCTCTCTGGGAACTCAGGACAGGCGATACGATGCCAGATTTCCACGATACGATACCTGTGTTTTACACGATACGATACTACTGAGTGGACCAAGATCACGATACCAAACCACACGATACGATACTGAAAATGGCCGTGATACAATACCACTCACTAGATGATACCACCAAGTCCACGATACAATACCAAAATAGTTCGACGATACGATACTTGGTCTGCTGACGATACGATACCAGAATTCACATGATACGATACCTCTGCATTCGACGATACGATACCAAGTTAGTGGACGATACTATACTTGACCACCACACGACACGATACCAGATTGATCACGATACGATACCAATGAGACAGACGATACGATACCAAAAAATTACACGATACGATACTGAGTTGACGATACGATACCAAACTATCACGCGATACGATACTGCACGATCAACGATACGATACCAGGACCGAGACGATACGATACCATGTGGACCGCGATACGATACCACTGGGGCGACCGCGATCGCGATTCCAGCACTTGACGATACGATACCAGGATGGTATCGCGATACCTCAAGTGGGTGTGCACGATACGATACCTCGACAAGTATCGCGATACACGAGAATTCTGGTATCGCGATACCAAAACTCAACCGGACACGATACTTGGAGATTTTTAAGCCCAAATTCAAAAATTTTTACAAATATGTGTACCTTATGTTCTCCTTGTCACTCCTATTAGCCTGTAGATGCAAAATCACCCTTCAATCTCATGATACGACCCTCGCGATACCAAACGCTGTTCCTCTCACGCCGCGATACTGTTGCTCAGTTTTTTGATGTTTTAGGGATGCAAATCTCTATATTTCAAAGGCGCCTAAGCTCTGAACCCTCTCTGAACTCGTCGCACAGCTAAGGATGAAAAAGAAGAGGTGAAAATCGGAAATGTATAGGCAAAAAAGCGAAAAAAACAGAGAATGTGAAGGTGAGAGAGAGATGGTGGTGATGATGATGATGAAGAAGAAGGAAAACTCAAAAATTGAACTGAAAATGGTGATTTTTTTACCTTCCAACGTCGCTACTCTACGTCTTACCGTCACACGCTCGTCCTCCAAGCTCTCTCCCCGGCAACGGCGCCAAATTTGGTGTCACTCTAGCACAATGGCAAGTACCAACGTGAGGAGCTTCACCTCATAAATGTCAATCCGCGGAGACGTGAGGACCGGTATGAAGACCAAGAGCAAGTGAAGTGCACAAGTGCGTGAGTGAAAGCATACAAACATGCACACACATACACACACACGCGCACAAGATAAGAGCAAAGAGTGGAACAATGGAAGGACTTGAATTACAAAAGAACTCTCTTACAAAGCTGAAATCTACAACAAGCTAACCCCAAAAATGAGCTCTCCAGCCCTTTTTATAGTTTTTTGAGTAGTTTTGGCCCTGTTCAGACCTAGTGTCCGGCCTAGTTGAAAATTAGGTTCCAAGGCTTATTTGGGGGCTCAAACGAAGTCTAGAAATTATGAAGATTGGTAGGATGCTACTTCTAATACTCCTCAAGCTCGAGGACTCCTCGGCTTGAACAAAATGGAGTTGTAAAAATGGAAAATGGTATTTACAATGGTTTTTTAGTGACAAAAGTCACTATATTTATAGGGATTTCTTCTGAAAATTTGACATGTGCTTCTTGGAGCTCCCTGCTTGCTCCTCTTTCTTGTGTATGCATTTCTTTGATGCGCTTCCATGCTTTGTCCTTGACCTTGAGCTTCAACAGCTACAATGAAAAAGAATCAAGATAGGGCCCCAATTTTGATTTCTCCTCTATTTATAGAAAACAATCATAATGCTAATATCTTTGACTCTTCACATGGTGATAGTGTATCCAGATACTACACATAATCACTAGAGCATCTAGAGACCTACCAGGACGAATCCCCTCCACAAAAATACAATTGGGAACCTGATTATGCTAGAATGAATCCCCTCCACAAAAATACAATTGGGAACCTGATTATGCGACTATGATGTATACGAATCCCAACCCTAAACCCCAGATGCAACAAGTTAGAACCATGCTTTAGATATCACAGAGATAATTTTATATGAAAATTTCCATTCCCTCTACATACATGACAACCTCAATCTATCAGTATTCAAGGTTTTTGTTTCGATTGTAGCAAAGAACATCTTAGAGGACCATGCTTTAGATATCACAGAGATAATTTTATATTAGAATTTCCATTCCCTCTACATACATGACAACCTCAATCTATCATTATTCAAGGTTTTTGTTTCGATTGTAGCAAAGAACATCTCATACACAATTGCCATAATCTAGCCAATGCACCGTACTGCATAGTGTATGGTTCTAGTGGAAGCATAACCAAAATAGTTCCTATTCAGATAGTTACCAGAGCACAAGCTTTGCAACAAGCAAAGCAAGCAGAACAAGAAAAGGAATTCGATTCGAGTGAGTTAGGGGAACCCAACAAAAACAAGGCTAGAGCATGGAAAGAAACTAGAGATATAGTGAAATAGAAATGGTCAAAGAAACTAATAAACTAGCAATCTAAACAAAATCAACGCAAAAATCTTGGAACTCACATCTCAAACGCATTCACACATCAAACCATCCCCTCAAATCCCAAGATCCATACCACCTATCCATAAGCCATAATTAGTCTTAGCAGATCTCACTCTAGAAGACTTAGATATGATGTTCAAAGCATACTAATCTCCTCTTAAAGAAGGGCCAAAACAACTAAATTAGACAAGTGTTATCCCACAACTGATTTGGGGATTAAGAGAACTAAGCTATGTATCAAAAGGGTAGAACTAACACAAGCAATATTCAAGATTAGTCAAGTCTTCAATCAAACCAATTCAGGTAAACCGAAACTCCACTTTCAAGGATCAGTAGATAGATTAGAGCAAATGATGAACAAGCCAAAAGCTTTGGTGCCACAAAAGGCTCATTCCATTGGAAGTAAGAAAGAAACTTTCTTTCAAAGAGATCTTGCACTCCAAAATCAATAGTGTAAAATACCCCCTTCCATTACCAGCTACTCTCAGGATTTATTACAGGAAATTGATGAAGAGAAGTGGGTGACTGAATGAGCGAATTCCCCTCCGATTCAAGAGATTGATGATCGACATGATCAATTTCCCCAAGACATTCCACATTTATTAGGAGATTATGCAAAACCTCTGTTAGAAGATGGATTAGAATTTGAACCATCTCATTATAAGAATTAGCTCGTTTCATGGATCCATGAGAATCTAAATCACTTCAAATGAGAGCTCCCTAAGGACTAGTAAGAAACAAAGATTCAATCATGCCCAAGAATACGGAGGCCGTAAAGAACACTAAAGTGCAATTCCATATATGAGTTGATAGACATATGTTTGGATGCAAGGAAGATTGACAAAATGGAAGGCTGCTATGTATTAAGTTTGTGGATGTATCTTGTTGTGAACAAAAGTCACTGAGGTAAAGTTTTGAAAAAAACTATAAGTGTGTTCATGTTATGATATCTAAAAGTATCTGATTTTTTGAGCTGAGATATAGTAATTCAACTCAATGCACCTATTTGGACAAGCCAAAGCAATGTGGGAAAGCTTGCATGAAGCATGGACACAAAGCTTGGAGCCAAAGTGAAGGAAGGAGTTCAAGCTAAAAGGTTGTTCAACACATACTGTGTGAATTTAAAGTTTTTAAGACTTGAAGATCGAAGACAAAGTTGAAGATGGTCAAAGCAAGGATGTCCACGAGAAGATTCTTGAAGATTTCAAGTTCAAGACAACCAAAACAATGTTGAAGATTGCAAGAAATCAAGAGAGCTGCCATCAAACTTGGAGTGGGATGCCATCAAATTAAAGATCATTTTGAGAAGAGGAATATACCAAAGAATGTTGAAGCCTAGGATTGAGCTTCCTAACAAATTTTAGAGTGCATTGAGTAGAATACTCCAAAGAAGGGCTGCCATAAAGTGTTGAAGATTCAACAAGGACTTGAAGACATTCCCCAAGGTTGCAAGGAGCAACAAACAAATGATAGGAAGGAAGAGTCATCGAAGAGAAGAGTGAAAAATTGGTTGAAGTTGAAGAAGGTAAAGAAGTCCATTTGCAAAGATAAGGGCTGAAGTAAAGGGTAAAAACAAAAATCCACATTCTGTGTGGTGGTAAGATCCAAGCAAAGTCCAAGTGAAGGTCTATTCAAAAGTTGAGTTTAGGAAGACCACAAAAGAGAGTGGAAAGCCTATGTAAAGGAAAATAAGACCATCCCTAGAGGAATGGAAAGCCTTGTTAGGTGCAAGAAGCACCAAAGACCAAGTGAAGGTCTATTCAAAGGTTGAGGCTAGTAAGACAACCAAAGAGAGTGGAAAGCCTATGCAAAGGCAAGTACAACCATCCCAAGAGGAATGTAAAGCCATGTTAGGTGCAAGAATCACCATTGTTGATGATGAGGGTGGTGTGAGGACCATAATGTTAATGTTCTAAGCTCTAGGGAGTATTTAAACCATTGAAGTTTGAATTGTTGTAAGGAAAAAAGACAACAAAAAAGGGAAAGTATTGCTTGTATAATCGTTATCAAGTTAGTGGTATTCTTTCTCTTTCATAGGTTCCATACAAGAAAAGAAAAGGAAGAGGAGCTCAAGAAGAAGTTTCCCATTGTGAACCTCAAGGAATCATGTAGAGAGCATGTGGATGAGCTCTCAATTATTGAGGATTTTTTGTGTTGTCTTGTAGGTGATGAAGAAAGCTTGAAAGATATGGAAAATATGAATGCTTCACAAGAAGAGGAACTCATGAAAGAGTTCATGTACGATTAGCCCATTATTGATTTTGGAAGTGTACAAGCAACTATGAAGCATGAACAAAAAAGATTATGAACCAAGGGGGAGTTATCTTGCAAGGATTGGAAGATCTTGGAAGAGTCCAAAGAAGAAAAATGGCAACCAACACAATTTTATAGATTTGGAAGAGAATTAGTAATGCTCAACGAAAGAGTAAGCTCATTCATAAAAGGTAACTTCAAAGGAAAAGGGCCAACCACCACTATGGAAGGAGTGCTTAGAAGGAAAAGAGCTTCCACGACAAAAACAAAGTTATGAAGATAAGTTGGATGAAGGCATGACAACCATAACCATGTCAAAAAGAGAGCAAAGACTATCCATAGGAAAGGAAAAAAGCATGTGAACTTGATGATAAAAAAAATTTCAGCACAACTACCTATGAAGGAAGGCTTTCTAGAGTTAGAAGAGAAGCCAAAAACTTCGAAAGACTTCAAAATGAGGAAGAATCCACCTTAGGTCACAAACCAAAGCTTGAGGAACATGAAGACGCAAAAATTACAGCCATAGACAAAGTTGAAGATGATCCAAAGACAAAGAAGGATCAAAGCAAAGCACAAAAGCTTAGAAGAAGTGAATCCATTAAGGTATACAAAGAGAGATATTTTGAAGGAGAGGAGGACAAGGAGGAGAGTGAGGCAACAAAGGTATATGCAACCAAGGTGATCTCATTTGATTGTATAAATTTGTATGCAGCATGGTTTATGATACAGATTCAAGAAGAGCTCTTTCTAAGAGCCAAAGATGCAACGATGAAGCTAAAAAGAAGCCAAAGAAACTTGTAAGCAAAGGAGGGAGATTACCAATCTATCAAAGAAATAGATATAAGGGAAATAGAAGAAAATGATGAAGAGGATAAGATTTGGAGAATAGCATGGAATCCCAATTTTAGCTTGAGGGGGAGTGTTGAAAGTTATGGAACTTGTGAAAAGATCCAATTGTGAGGCTTGACACATAATCAACTCTCATTATTTACCTCTTTACCACAGACCGACTTGTTGGGGTTTAAGCACAAATGAAACTCTCGACACTTAGAGAAGCAGCACCGTAGGTGATAGAGGTGAGCCGATGTGTCACCCGATAACAAAAAATCATCCAGATACACCCACATAAAGGTTGTTAAGTAGGGGGAAAAAATTTCTTGCATGCATCGTTGGAAGGTACTAGCATTGCGGAGACCGAACCACATCACCGTACATGCATATACACCCCAATTTGTAATAAACAAAATCGTCGATATATCCATTTCACCCATGCGCACCTGATTATAGCCACTGTAACCATCCAAAAAGGAATACATTTCTCATCCGGCAACATCATCGAGGATTGTATCCAAAAAGGGAAGTGGGAAGGGATCCGGCACCATCGCCGCATTTAATTTCCGATAATCCACACATATATGCAACTGCTTATTTTTCTTTGGCACAATAACGATAGGTGAAATACATTCTACATGCTCAATGGGGACGATGAAACCTACTTTCAGCAAGCGATCCAATTCCCCTTTCACTTGAGCAGCATACTTGGGGTTCATGCGATAACTGGGTTGCTTGATTGGATGCGCATCTAGCTTGAGCATCACACGATGTTGATAGATGCGAGGGTCCAACCCTTTCATATCTCGATAGTCCCATGCAAAGACATCTTGAGACTATGTCAACAACTGTAGTAGCTTATTCTGAAAAGTTTTTGGTAACCCAGCCTTAAGCTTGACCGATCGCGATGTACCCTCATTTCCCAGATTGCAGGTGATAAGCTCATCTTCCAGTACATAAAACTGTCATGGCATCAACTAGGTCCCCTTCTTCTGTAATCGGAACTATCGAACAAACGGCCGGGTTCCAATTATCTGCAACCGCTTGTAAGTCGATTGTACCCAGGGCGAGCAAATCCTGGTTAGCATTAAGAAAAGCTTCTTCTTCATCATCTGAAAGTCCATCCAACATATGCACATGTTCGACTACATAGGGTTGAGCATGAAGGTCGCACGGCTTCATCTCATCCAACGGTACTACATATTTGCGATGATTACTTTTGAAAATAAGTTCGTGTGCAGACCAGTCCTCTAAGACTTTGGCTTGTTTCAGCCAGGGCCTCCTAAACAGTAAGTTGTAATCTTTACTTGAGTCAAGTAATTCTAGAACAACAAAAGTCATTTTGAACACCGCTCCCTGAAGAGTAATGGGTATATCTCGCCCCAAGCCCACTAGATAGACCCTTGATCAGCTATTCTCACGAAAAATTGAACAGGTTCAATATGAGTCCATCCTAATCTTTTACAAAGTGCAACCGTAGCAATATTCACATCAGAGCCTCCATCAATTAATACTTGAGTAATTTTGTGGTTTTTATACCATACCATAATTAAAGGAACAACATGGTCCACCGTAGAATCAGATTCTAGACTGATCGTGGTCATAGCAGGTGTACACGAAGATCCTGAGCAAACTTGTTGCTTGAATTGTTGTCGTACACCCGGAACCAAGGCTAACAATTGCCCCAATAGTATTGTAATAGATGCTTGGGATAGAATATTCCACACAGAGTCAAAATTTGACGTACCTGATACCGAATTCGATGGACTCTCCGGTGACCCAACTCGGTTCTTTCGGTGGTAGATTCGGTGCTATCTGCTGGACCACAGGTACTGTATTGGGAAAAACTGTTGGTTCTTGACTGGTCCACACACTGGCTTTGGTAAAAACTCTCTGTTGCTCTCGAATGCCAAGCTCAAAAATCTCAGCAGCTGGTTGTTATTTCTTGCCAGACCATGTTTGAATTACTGTCGCTTCAGTATCCACTGCTGAAATATATACCATGTTGGCCATTGGATGTTGTCGTTCTTTTCTCCTTTTATCATACTCGGCTGCCTCTTTACAATATCTGTGGATATGTCCAATCTCACCATAGAAATGGCATCTGGGTGGCGGAAGAGATGTGCCTTCACCCAATTGATCGGAGTTCCACCGGGTCTGGTCGAAATTGGCTCGCGTTCCCCTGTAGGTTTTATAACTTTGGTAGGAAGTGTTCCTCAACTGCGGTGGTACATAGTGGGTAGCCTGTTGTCCCTGCTCCTGTATTATAGCATTTACGATTTGCCTTGCCTATACTTTAGCATTATATGGACACATTTCGGTGGAGTGACTCGCCGTATTACAAATAGCACAGTACATTTGATTTAGTGCACAAGAAGAAGCAGTGTGTCCCGGGTTCTTACATTTTGTGCAATACACTTGTCTTAATGGATCCTCACTCGTACCTTGGTCGCCTTCAACCAGTCCAAATCTTTAGCGAACCCACCCACTTTATGTTCAAACTGTAATGCCATGGCTATGACCGCATCCAGAGTCATACCGCCCACACATCGTATGATCATTACTTACTTGAGTTGAGGGTTTAATCCATTAATAAACCACTGGGTAATCACATCATCCGGTAGGTTAGCATGCACCGGTGCCAGTTACCGTAGATGAGTACGATATAAAGTTGCATACTCCTACACATTCTGGTGTGGTTTTTGTCTATTGTTTTGCAGATAGTTAAAGATCTCAGCCACATTTTTCTTCAACCAAAATCATTGTAAGAAGGCATCCTTAACATCATCGTATTGACCGAAATGATTAATATCATATTCAGTTAACCACCGAGCAGCCTCATTAACCAGCGTAGATTGGAACACTATAGCCTTATATGCCGGATCTGCTGAATAGTTGAGTACAACATAATTGATTTCAAAAGTTCTCACATGTGCATCCGGATCATCACCGGGAAATCCTCCAAATATCGTATACGTAACTCCAATGGGTACCGGTCGTGGTGGTATGGCCTACTATTGCTGTTGTTGTTGGTGTTGTTGCTGTTGTGAACCACTCATGTTGTTCAAAATAGGAGGAAATGTTACTGTCAAATGAGTTGAACCAGTTAAACCTAATTGCTGATGTGTTGTCTCATCGTCTTGCACATTCTGTGATAATCAGATATTGTTCAGCCGTTCCCACATGCCTATACCCAACTTCCATTCATCGTAATGGAGTTCTGAAGTGAGCTTTTCACCAAAACTTTCATCCAACAATACACTAGTTCCCTCAAAATTAGAACCCAAAGTAGAAGTTTCACCGAAATTCTGCAAACCAACCCCGAAATTATTCGAAGTTCCACTGGAATTCCACAAACTGCTTTTGAAAATTTCCACACTGTCACTGAAACCAGTGCTTACTTCACCAACCTTACTTTCTGCAGATGGGGTTGGTTGCACTTCTGGTATACCCTGTAATCCTTGCACAAGAAAATGCTGAGGTGGTACCCCATTAGCCTAGATTTCTCGCTTTCCTTCCGATGATTGTCTGTCACCACTACTACCCGAAGGTGTTCCCAATGCGCTAGGAATTTTCCAGGGATGCTCATCCCTTCTGTACTTCGGGTACGATTCGGATGGATGGATGGATGGATGGATGGATGGATGGATAGATAGATAGATAGATAGATAGATAGATAGATAGATAGATAGATAGATAGATAGACAGATAGAAGACGCTTGGAGCACAACACACAATATTGAATGTATTACAAAGCGAAAGATGTACAAACATAAGTGAGTTGTTAGGGTTATAGGTGTATATACAAGCCAAAGAGAAAACCTTCTAAAGAGGGAAAAAAGCGACCTGAGGGTCCTAAGGGTGTTCATACACATCACTACCCAAAATATATATCAATGAATCCCCCCTAGGAGTGATGCGGTGAACAAGAAGTTGGCACTCATTTATAAGGAAGTGCCAAGCTATATGACATGGAAGGAAGTTATTCCAAAAGGAAGTTATTCCAAAAGGAAGTTATTCCAAAGCTTTACAGAAAGCTTCAAACTTCTCCCGAGGTAGAGCCTTGAAGAGATCTGAAATGTTATCCTATGTGGGCACATATGCCAAACCCATCTCCCTATAGAGATCCTCTCCCATACATAATGATAAGACACCTAAATGTGCTTTGTGCGAGCATGGAAAAGAGGGTTACTCACAACTTGCAATGTGTTATGACTGTCAGTGGAGATGGTGGTGGAAGAAGAATGACCAACACCCAAATCAGCCAATAGGCATCTGAGCCACACACACTTAACAACCATTGTGAAAGGTGCCTTATACTCAGCCTTACAACTAGAAGCAGCCATAGTAGGATGCTTCTTGCTCAACTAAGATATGTATGAGATACCAAGCATGAAGCAAGAACCACTCATTGACACATGAGTGTCATAGCAACCATTCCAATTAGAGTAAAAAGAGCATATGAATCTGGCGATAGTGATCCCCCTTTGTGACAAAACAATACAAGAATTCGGGTATCAATCAAGTAGCAAAAGATGCACTTAATCACCTGCAATGCTTGACTTTTGGGCAATGTATAAACTTTCTCATCTAAGAGAGAGCAAAATGAATATGAGGTCGAGTTATGCATAAGTAAATCAAGCATCCAATAGCATGCTAATAGAGACATCAAATGCATCTCCAACATCACAAAGACTCAACCGTAAACTTGTTTCCATAGGGGTGGCAATAGGTTTGCAATCTTCAAGGGAAAAATGTTGTAACAATGTGTCAATATATTTTGTTTGACACCAATCAGCCTTAAAATAAGCAATATGATTCTCATTAGGACTAGTGAGCAACATATCATCAACATAGACAACAATGATCAGAGGCACATCATTTGCACGCTTAACATATAAGGTGCTCTCAGTTGGACTATTCTCAAAACCATGTGCAATCAAGTAGGCATGTATCTTTTCATACCAAGCATGTGGTGCTTGCTTCAAACCATATGATGCCTTTTTCAACTTGCATACCTTGATTTCATGCCCTTTCTATACAAAACCATGGGGCTGAGAGATATTTTTCTTCATGTAAGTCATCATTTAGAAATGCAGTTTCAAAGTCCAAATAATGTACATTCCATCCATGATGAGTTGCAAGTGCATAGATGCTGTGAACGGTCATTAGGGGAAAAAATGAACCCTGAATGGGCCTTTTAGATTAAGGAGGGATTAGTGATGGACCAATGAGAAGAGGGTGGTGGCCACAGTCTAGTCCCTAGATCACATAGGCTAGGCCTAGTCTTCCCTTGTTTTTGTGTGGTCAAAGAGCAAAAAACCACCTAAAACTCCTTCTTTTCTCCACTTGAATGGTTTTCGAATTTTCGGAAATGAATTTTAGCCGTTGGATGGACTTCAAAATCCAAAGGTAGAGGCTAGAGGACAAAAGTCAAGGCGCTTTTGCTTTATGACCCTTGGATTGGCTTTAGATCTTGTGGCTAAGATCAAATGAGGCTTCAAATAGGCGCCTATGTTTTATGACCCTTGGATGGGGCTTAGATCTGAGGGTTCTCATTGATGTCCATGGGATTTGAGCGCCTTAAATTTGGGCCTTTAGATGGAGCTTTGATCCAATGGCTAGGATGGGTGCCCATGATGATCTTGGGCGCCTTTTGTTCTCCTCTCTTAGATCAAAACTTCATCCAACGGCTCACGTCGCCCGCGCTGTGAAGATCAGCCCCAAATCCGGATATCCATCGGATTTGAGCCAATCCAAGGGCCTAAAATTGTGCAGAGAATGGCCAAAAAAGCCTGCTTGAATAGGACAAAACTCCCACGACTTTTTTTACCTTCTCTCTCTAGAGGCCCTTCAACTTAATCTAAGCCATTGAATTCAAATATCCAAGGGCTCAAAACACTCCAATTTAGTAATTTAAATATGAAAGCTATCAAATACTATTTTATTTGAGAATACCACTGGTGGTTTTGTATGCTTCCTCAAACCACTAGATTAAGCATTTTAATCCCTAAAAATTAGGAATCCTTACAAGGCCCATGCAGAGTCCATTTTTTCCCCTAATGTGGTCATTTGACATGTGGGGGCAAAGATTTCATAAAAATCAATGCCTCTCTCTTTAGCATAACCTTTTGCAACAAGCCTAGCCTTATACATGTCAATTGTTCCATCATGCTTACACTTCATCTTGTATACCCATTTAGTACCAATGGACTTTTTGCTTGGGGGCAAATTACATAAAGACCAAGTACCATTCTTTATAATAACATCATATTCTGATTGCATAGCAGCCATCCAATTTTCTGAATTTTTAATTTCATCAAAATAAATAGGCTCATTCTCATCACAAAGACTAGAGGCAGCCATTGCATAGCAATCTGATGCAAAAGAAGCACAATCAGAGCCTGAACGAGTATGATATGACATAGCTGCATCTAATTTGCTATCTCACAAAGTTTACACTAGCCATTTAGGCATAGTTTTTGCCTCCTCTACATTAGCCCTCTCATCAACAAGTACATTATGTAAATTTGCATTAGAAATGTTATGATCTGCATCATCATCTGAAACCATTAAAGGCTCAAAAATTTCCTCATTTGGAACAACACTTGACTTTCCACCTATAAAAAGAGGCAACAAAGTGTCATACACATCTTGGAGCTAACTAGCATCTCCTTAGTACATGAAAGTAATGGCCGAGTTGCATCTTCCATATAAAAAACATCACAGCTAACAAAGATGTGTTTATTCTATGGATGATATAGAAAGTAGCCTTTATGTTCAGAATTGTATCCAATAAAAATAGAATTGAATGCTTTGTAATCCAATTTCTTGCATTGTTGTTCAAGAACTAATGCATATGCCTCACAACCAAAGACATGCAGATGAGCAACAGATGGCTTGCAACCATGCCAAACCTCATATGGAGTGATGGATTGCATTGCTTTGGTGGGACACCTATTAAGTACATATGTTACACACATAATAGACTCAAGCCAGAAGCTATGTGGTAAAGCCTAACTTTCAACCATATGCCTCAGCATCTCCATGAGATACCTGTTCTTTCTTTTAGCAAATCCATTTCCTTGGGGTGTATATGACCCTGTACACTGATTTTTTATCCCACATTCATCTAGAAATGCATTAAAATCAGAAGACATATATTCCCTCCCTCGATCAAAATGGAGGGTGCCCAATTTACATGCTCACAAATTTTCAGCCAAAACCATAAATTGTTTGAAGTACATAAACACTTCAAACTTTGCTTACAATGGATACACTCATGCATGCCTGGAAAGATCATCAATAAAGGTCATGAAGTAAAGGTGGTTCCCAAAAGAACATGTATGCATAGGACCACATACATCACTATGAACAAGCTACAATTTCTAAGAAGCTCAAACTGAACCATCTTTTGGGAAGGAGGAATGCTACATTTTTCCCAAAATACATCTTTCGCAAACATGTGGACAAGGTGCCTCAAGTTTGGGCAAAGAGGACATCATTTCAGATTTTTGCACATGTAGCAAACTAGTCAAATTTAGATAACCAAAGCATGCATGTCAAAGCTTTGCATCTAAGATAGCTTGAGAATCTCGAACTGCACATCTTGAATCATTAACAGATTTTGCATAGTCTATGAGCTTATATAGTCCACAACATAAAATGCTAGAAGCAATAATGACATCCTCATTTGAGAGATCATGAATTGTACATCTATCATCATCAAATTTGACAACGAAACTGATCTTGGTTGATGCTGAAACTGACAATAGACTTTTCTTTGTCCCTGGCACAAATAAAGCATATAACAATGTGAAAGAACTACCATCAACAATAGTCGAAATGATCTTACCAAATCCCATTATAGGATAAGAGGAGTTGTTAGTGCATGTGATAGTATTCCTTATAGGGCTAGGCTCAAGTGAACGGAAGAAACTGCATTGTGAGGTAATATGTTTGGTTGCCCCACTGTCAAAGTACCAAACAATTGAGTCTATTGGAGACATACAATGTTCATGAGAAGATGATTCATAACTACAAACAATAGTAATCTCCCATTCTTCATTCTACAAAAGATTAGTAGACTCTATTTTAGGTGTAGAGGCCTTTGCAACAACCATTCCATCCTCCTTTTCTTTGCCTCTTTTGCAACTAGTTTTGGACAACTGTTTGTGACATGATAATTTCCTTTAAAGTATTTCCAGATCTGCCTTTGCTTTTCTGTTTTCTTGTCATCTTTGTTTTCCTTCTTTGACTGTGTAACATTACCAGATTTCTGCTTACTAGTAGATGAGCTCCATTTACCTTCGCCCTTCTAAGTAGCTAAGAAAGCTTGATCTGCGACATGCATAATGGACCCATTTTGCCTAGATTGATCTTTGTTGATATATTTAGGTAGTGATGTGTGTGAACATAGTAGGACTGTTTGGGCACTTTTTTCCCTCTTTAGAAGTTTTTTTCCCCTAGCTTGTATATACACCTATTGTCCCAATGGGTTACTTATCTTTTGTACATTCTAGTGGTAATACATTCAGTATTGTGTGTTGTGCTCCAAGATTCTTCTTCTTCCTTGTGCTATTTATGTGCTTCCGCATACGTCTAACTCCAACAATTGGTATCAGAGCAAGTCACCGCTTCATCTAGGGCATCGTCGATACCCCTCTGATCACAGTCTCAGATTCACATGAAATTTGGTGAGCATACTCAAGGTGACTAGGAGATCAAAACCGCTTCGTCCTGTCGTGTCGAAATCACGATCTAGGCTTGTTTTGGCCGCCGAATGCACTATCACAGTGCTTGTGCAGGCTATTTTGTCTTTTTGTGCCAAAGATATATACATGTTTTGGTTCTCCAATATAAGCGTCTCAAAGTCTGCTACAGGTCTAGAAAAACTCGTTAACATAGTTCTATTCCTTTTTTTTAGATACAATCATTTTTTTGCATCAGGGTATTTTTGTCAGTGGCTGTGGCTGAAAGCAGTGATGTATTTTGTACATTGGTTGTTGAGGATAAGTTGGATGATACCAATTACCCATTGTGCGCTTATATGATGCAACATGTATTGGTTACAAAAGGAATGTGGAACATTATGCAAGGTGTTGAAAAACACCCTATTACACTTGCAAATATAGGTATTGAAGCTGATGTAGATGACATTGAAGATGTTGATATAGTAGGTGTTGCAGTTTTTGCTGCACCTACTATAGAGCAAATTTGTTGGGATGGAAGAGATGCTCAAGCACATGCATTGATAGCCTTGTCTATCAAACATGCCATTATTCCTCACATTCGCTCTTCCAAATCAACTAAGGATGCTTGGGATACACTTACCACATTGTAACAAGCTAAGAATGAGGCTCTTGTTGCTTACCTCCGAAAACAGCTAGAGAATGAGCATATGAATGATGGTGATTCTATGGACAGTTTTTTGACAAAGATCAAGGATTTGAAGGAACTGTTGATTTCTACTGATGAAGTTATAGCAGCCACCTCACTTGTGCACATCATTCTGAATTGTCTTCCTGATTCATATCAGAGCTGCTTCTACTCTTTGTTTGATGATGAAAGAAATCCAAATGCCCTATCATTTCAAGAGTAGTTTCTGTTCTATTCCAGGATTATCAGTCTAGGTAGAATAGGTCCATTATGCGTGTTGCAGATCAAGCTTTCCTGGCTAATCAGAAGGGAAAAGGTACATGGAGCTCATCTATTAGTAAGCAAAAATCTACAAATGTTGCACATTTGAAGAAGGAATACAAAGATGAGAAGAAATCAGAAAAGTAAAAATTGTTTTGCAAATACTGTAAAGCAAATGATCATGTCATTAAGAGTTGTCCAAAACTGGCTGCTAAAGAGGCAAAGAGGAAAGAGGCCAGAATGGTTGTTGCTGAGGCCTCTACACCAAAAACAACATCTGCTAATCTTATGCAGAATGAAGAATGGACATTTACTACTATTTGTAATTTTGAACCATCTTCTCATGAGTAGTGTATGTCTGTCGTAGACTCAGATGTTTGCTAGTATTTTGATAGTGGGGCAACCAAACATATTGCCTCTTAGCACAGTTTATTCACTTCACTTGAGCATGTCCCTATAGGGAATACTATCACATGCGCCAACAACTCCTCTTATCCTATTATGGGAGTTGGTAAGATCATTCTGACTACTACTCATGGTAGTTCTTTCACTTTGTCGAATGCTTTATTTGTGCTAGGATCAAGAAATTAAATATGTTATCAGTTTTTGCATTAGCCAAGATTGGATTGGTTGTGAAATTTGTTGATGACATATGTACAGTTCATTATCTGTCAAATGGCGACATGATTATTGCTTTTGGCATTTTATGTTGTGGGTTGTATAAGCTCATAGACTATGAAAAATCTATGAATGATCCAGCATGTGCAGTACATGATTCTTAGGTTATGTCAGATGCAAAGCTTTGGCATGCATGCTTTGGTCAGCTATGCCTGCAAAAATTTGAAACGGTGTCCTCTTTGCCCATACTTGAGCACCCGAAAAACATGTCTATGAAGGCTGTATTTTGGGCAAAATGCAGCATTCCTCCTTTTTGAAAGATGGTTCAGTTTGGGCTACTCAAAAATTACAGATTTTACATAGTGATGTATGTGGTCTTGTGTAGACACCTTCTTTTGGAAACTATCTGTACTTTGTGATGTTCATTCATGATTTTACCAGGCATGCATGGGTATATCCACTCAAAGCAAAGTCTGAAGTGTTTATGTGCTTCAAATAGTATTTGGTTTTGGCTGAAAAATCTGTCAACATGTAAAATGGGCACCCTCTGTTTTGATTGAGAGGGGGAATCTATGTATTCTAACTTTAATGCATTTCTGGCTGAATGTGGGATAAAACATCAGTGTACAGTGCCGTATACACCTCAATAGAATGGAGTTGTTGAATGCAAGAGCAGGTCACTCATGGAGATGGCAAGGTGTATGGTCAAGAGTCAGGATTTATCACATAGTTTCTGGCTTAAGGCTATCATGTGTGCATCATATGTACTTAACAGGTGTCCCACTAAAGCACTACATACTCCATATGACGTTTGGCATGGTCGCAAGCCATTTGTTGCTCATCTGCATGTTTTTGGTTATCTAGCATATGCATTAGTGCCTGAACAACATCACAGGAAATTGGATGATAAAGTAGTAAAATGTATTTTTGTTGGGTATAGTTCTGAAAGTAAAGGCTGTCGTCTTTATCATCCATAGACTAAACACATTTTGGTTAGCCGTGATGTTGTTTTTGTGGAAGATGCTATTCAACCCTTACTTTCATGTACTAAGGAGACATATGCAGATTTACATGATGCACTTCTTGATGAGAGAGATGATATTGAGCAGGCAAAAACTATGCCAAAATGGTTGGTGTCATGACAGCAAATTAGATGCACCTCTATCATATCGTACTTGTCAGGCTCCCGTAGTGCCTCTTTTGCATCAGATTGTTATGCTATGGCTGCCTCTAGTCTCTGTGATGAGACTGAGCCTGCTTCATTTGATGAAGCACAAAATTCTAAACATTGGATGGTTGCAAGGAAATATGAATATGATGCTATCATGAAAAATGGTACCTGGTCTTTATGTGACTTGCCTCCTAGAAAGAAGGCCATTGGCACTAAGTGGGTATACAAGCTGAAGTGTAAACCTGATGGAACAATTGACAGGCATAAGGCTAGGCTTGTTGGAAAGGGTTATGCACAAGAAAGAGGTATTGGTTTTGATGAAACCTCTGCTGCTACTTATGGAATGACTACTGTTTGTAGCATCTGTGCACTTGCAGCTCATCATGGTTGGAATGTACATCAGTTGGACATTAAAACAACATTCTAAATGGTGATTTGCATGAAGAAGTGTATGTTTTTCAGGCCCATGGCTTTCTGCAAAAAGGGCATGAAAACTAGGTGTGCAGGTTAAAGAAGGCATTATGTAGTTTAAAGCAAGCACCACATGCTTGGTATGAAAAGATACATGCCTATCTTATTGCACATGGTTTTGAGAACGGTCCAACTGAAAGCACCTTATATGTTAAGCATGCTAATGATGTACTTCTAATCATTGTTGTGTATGCTGATGACATGCTGCTCACTGGTCCTTATGAGAAGCATATTGTTGATTTTAAAGCTGATTTGCATGCCTCATTTGAGATGTCTGATTTGAGGCATTTGCATCATTATTTGGGCATTCAGTTTATACAAGTTGATGGTAGAATAGCTTTGTGTCAAAGGAAATATATTCACACATAATTGCAGTGTTTTGGCCTTGAAGACTGTAAACCTATTGCCACTCCTATGGAGATAGGTTTATGATTGAGTCTTCATGATGCGAGAGATGTATTTGATGTTGTTCTCTATCAGCAGGTTGTTGAATGCTTGATTTACTTATGCATTACTCGGCCATATATTTAGTTTGTTGTCTCATAGATGAGTAGGTTTATGCATTTCTCAGGTGTCAAGCATTGGCAGGCGGTTAAGCGCATCTTTCGCTACTTGAGTGATACCCGGCTACGTGGCTTGTCTTATCCCAAGGGGGGATCACTACCGTTAGATTTGCATGCTTTTTCTGACTCTGACTGGGCTGGTTGCTATGACACTCGTGTGATCACTAATGGTTTTTGCTTCATGCTTGGTAGCTCATGCATATCTTGGCTGAGCAAGAAGTAGCCTACTATGGCCACTTCTAGTTGTGAGGCTTAGTATAGGGCATCTTTCACAGTAACTGTTGAGTGTGTGTGGCTCAAACACCTTATGGCTAATTTGGGTGTTGGTCAGTCTTCTACCACCACCATCTTCATTGACATTCAGAGTGCATTGGCAGTTGCGAGGAGCCTTGTGTTCCATGCTCGCACTAAGCATATTGAGGTGCATTATCATTATGTCAGGGAGAGGTTCTCTTAGAATTAGGGTCACTTTCTGTGATTAGGTGTGAAGAAGGCACTAAAGCCCTATTGAGGTTCTCTTCTGTAGCAACATATTTAACTGAGATGACATTAGCTGGTGGGGGTGGTTGCTGAGCTAACACAGGTTGAGGTCTCTATTGAGCCTGATAAGGATAGTTTTGAGGAGGCCTATAGTAATGACGCTGAGCAGTGTACTGACCTTGATACCTACCTTGTTGTGGGTATTCTTGTGGATAGTTATGTCGTACTACTTGTTTGTTGTATGGGCAGTCTTGAGCCATGTGATTCGTGTATCGTCTCTCAATTGTACAGTATTGGCCACTAGGGTTTGCTTGCGGTTGTGTTGCATTGGGACACACATTCGCCATATGATCACCACCACAGGTGTAACAACGCTTGTTTGTTGCTAACCTAGGCATCGTTTTACTAGAAAATCCTAGTTTCTAGGCCACTTTTTCTGCTAGGTCTTCTATCGAGCTAGAAAGTTTTGAGGATGCTAGAGATGAACAATCTGAGTCCTTATAGACCTTTGAGAGTTCCAACTCGTCTCCGAGGTTGTCCTCAATGTCTAAAAATTCTCACACATTGCTCTAATGTTCTGGGTTCCTTCAAGTATAAATAAGGGCGTAGTTTAGAGCTCAAGAGGCCATCTAGAAATAATGACACTTGCTTGGCCTGTGAGGGTAACTCTTGCATTGGGCATCTCTCTACATATTGTCTAAATCTACATCCTGCCAGTCTAATTGTTTCCTGAGGGGTCTGTTTGAAGCTATGAATCAATGAAGAAGTATCATGTCTGATTCCACTTTTAGAGAATTTCATGATGAATGACTCTAACAAGTGATGGATATCCCTAAATTGCCTTTGTTGCAATGGTTGGAACCAAGTTAAAGCTGTATTCTTTAACATTAGTCCAAATGCATTGTATTATGTAAACATGTCTCCTACCTGCTCTGCTCGTAGCACTTGCTTAAATTCCGCAACATGATCATAGGGGTCTCCTGTCCCATCAAACTAATTTTTCATGGACTTTACTAACTAAGTGGGTCTTAATATCTTGGGGTGTTCACATGGTCTAGGTAGAGGAAAATCATCTCTACCACTTGGTATTCTAGGTTCCCTTTGTCTTTCCATTCTATCGGTGTCCATGGTGGTTCTATCTCGCCCTAAGGGGTGAGTAAAACTTACTTCTGGTCTCTCTTTGTTCTTCTCTCTTTGAGTACCATGGGCTGAGGATGTTCCAGCACCTTGATGGCTCGAGTTTACATTGGTTCAAGATGGGGGGAATACTAAATCACCTCTCCATGTGTAGGTATTTCTTGCATGGTCTAGTACTACAAACACTCATTTTGAAGTATCATCCAGGTATACCACTTTTCCAGGAGTATCTGGGTCCTTGAATTCATAGATCATGATGGAGCCTACTTCACTAGGTTGTTCCATTTTGTACCTCCAAAATGCGTCATCGGTTTCCTTATTCAGGAACAACTCTATGCTTCTATTATCCTGAGGGATCCAATCTGGGATCATTACTCTTGTTAGTACGGATTTCCCTCTAGGTGTCCTAGGTTCTTCTCTTAATGGTTCTTTTCCTTGGGTTCTCGATTCCGTGACTGGTTGAACTACACCAAACTCATTGGTATGATTTGGCTGAGTACTTATGATGTACATTGTTCCTTCTTTGTCTATGTACGAGTCTCTCTCAAATTTCACCACTAGATGTTCCAATCCAATGGGTTGATCAGGGTTGTGCAATTGCACCACTGATCTTTGCAAACCATCCTCGTAGATGTGAGCACCTAAGTGGTTGGTGCGGACATATTGTAATTGAGTTCTGTAGGATCCTTCAGGTCTTTCCAATTATGCTATGTTTAACCCTCCTTCTAGTCTTTCTGTGCTAAAAGCCATTTTCGATTCACTGGTATCTGAGCCCAATTTGTAAGGGTAGCTATTCAATTGTTGAGCCCATGAACGTGTGGTAGTTCCTACACTTGCTTTTGATTATCTAAGGCTTCGTTGGTCTGACTTACCTATATGCTTGCCCGATCTAAGGTTCATGAATTTACTTCTTGGCACTTCTCTGATCATCAATGTGTCATTTGTTCTTAACTGCTTGTTTCTTTTTAAATTCCTTTAAATTCTTGTCTTATCTCACTGTATGCATCAGGAATCGACTTTCCGTTGTACTTTTGAGTTCTCATTCCATCAGACTTAACTTCTTTCCTTGAGGTTTTCGTATCACACACTTTTATCTTAGTCTTGGACTTGAAAAATTTTAGTCTCTTGAACTTGATGTGTTCCTATCGTCGTTCTAATTTAATCCACAATGATACCGTTTAGCCTAATCTAATAATTGACTGAGGGGGTTGAGTATTCTTCCAACCTCGAGTCAGCTTCGTTGATTGCTCTGATGCCCAAGAAGTCGCACTTCCCAAGCCTTGCGTTCTTCACTGCCTTGCTTTGATTATCCTTTATAGCCCTTGTTAAACTTGTAAAAATCCAATGTTTAGACCATAGTGAGAGTGAAGGTGAAAAGCATAGAGATGCACACATACACACCCATGTAGGAGACAAGCAAGACATAATGGAAGGTAGGAAAATAGGCTCTATTACTCAAGATCTCAATTACAAACTCAAGCTCACACTAGCTCATACAAGTCTACACTAGCTAACCTCAAAAATGAGCTCTCTAGCTCTTTTTATAGTTTTTAGACTAGTTTTGACCGATTTCACATCTAGTGATCGTTATAGTTAAAAAATAGGTTCTAGGGGCTATTTGAAAGGGTAAACGGGATCCAAAAATAGCCAAAATTGGTAGGCTCATTCTACCTAAGCTCCTCAAGGTCGAGGACTCCTCGGCTTGCACAAAATGGAGCTGCTAGTTACAAAAGGGGTTTTTTCTATGTTACATATGGTACAAAAGTGATGAAAATCACTATTCAAAGTTTGAAAAGTATTTTAAAACATATTTCTTTGAAAAATTAATCTGCGTGGCTCCACACTACTTTGTTGTGATCCACCTTCACATACTTCCGCATCGTCTATGCCTTTGGCTACTGCCAACATCATGCCTTGTGCTTGACCTTGAATGCCAACACTCCCCCCCTCTCGAGTTTGTCATCCCTGACATGCCCTTGTTGGAGTGGGTATTCCATGTAGTACTTTAAGAGGTAGTGTCCATCATGTATCCACAAGCGCGATGTGCCTTCTAAGTGTTCAGGGTTGGTTTTCCTTTTCTTCAGTTTGTAATTGCTGGTCCGTGCAAGTGTTGTTCCCTTTGCATGTAGTTCTTTCTTGGATTCCAGCATGAATGTGTCGGTGCGAGCTTCCAAAAATTGCTACTTTCTCAAAGAGGTTGTCAATGTTGATTTTGAGCAGTTGTCGGTGGTGGATTGCTTCCTTGCTCTTGTTTTTGTCACCTTGATGTCCTCTAGATCTTCCAAACATGGCTCTTACAATTTTTTTTGCCAAGTACTTGTAACCCATAATGAATGATGGGTAAGTGCATTAGTGCATGGGCTAAAGAAAATATGTGCCTTGTGCATGGCTTTGTAATGTGGCCTTATGCATGCATGCTTGGGAAATGCATTAAAAGAAGTATGCTACAAGAAATTGGGTCTTGAGCAAAGTGCTCAAGGGTATGCTGATGAAGAGGTTTCCTAATCTATCATGGTTATGGTTTTTCTAAAGTAAGCGATTCTTACCATGGTGAAAGGTCCATAAATCTTCAGTCTTCGTGTTGCACATCCATCAGAGCAATTGACCATTGGCATGTCTTGCTTTTTTTATGAATGTTCTTGTTGATGAGTCATTGATAAGATTCGTTGAGCACATGGTCATGTCCTTTCTCTCTCTTTTCTTGGGGGGGAAACAATGGCATAGAACAAGAAGAAAGAGGTTAGTATCAAGAAAATATTTTGCATACGTCAAGTTTCTCTCATGTGCATGTGATTTCTCAATTGTATCTATGTATGGCCGTGTAATGTGGCCCTACATTAATGCATACTTTGGAAATGCATGACATGAATGGTGCAAACGATAGGGTTATGCCAAAAGCATATGGTTGTTGAGCGTTGAGGCTTCCAATGTTACTTGCAAACTTGATGCAATCTTTGTTTGGAGGTATCCATTGGATCTC
The DNA here is from genome assembly GCA_020310875.1 of Ceratopteris richardii. Taxonomy (NCBI): domain Eukaryota; kingdom Viridiplantae; phylum Streptophyta; class Polypodiopsida; order Polypodiales; family Pteridaceae; genus Ceratopteris; species Ceratopteris richardii. The sequence continues at coordinate 131,318,501 of CM035442.1, forward strand.
AAAATGATGCAATCAATCGATGTTTGAATGATAGTGGATCATTCCTCCATATAGGTAGCCATTTTAGAACAGTGTTCGGTTTTTTACAGATCACCTTTGGCCTCTTCATCTTTGGATGGTTTCTTAAATTTTGTATCCCTTGTGGTTGGGTTTTAGTTCTATGGGGGCTACTGGTGTTTTTGCCTTCCAAACCCAAACCATTCTTGAGTGTCTTCTTACTATTGCCGAAGAGTGGAGTTGATATGCTTTTGATCTCTGTTCTTGGTTCTGACTCTTGCTTCTCCTTGGCTTCTTTGTTGGGACTTTTCTCATGAGGGAAAGCATAGGGTTTTGTGCATGTAACAATTCCTTGGGAACCCAAATGTGTAATCACCCTTGTTGAGTTACAGCTAATTCCTTAGGCACCCAAATATGTCGGATACCTTGTGGTTGTGCTTGGCCTAGTTGCTTCATTCTTCTTCTAGAATGGTGGACTTGCCTAGATGGGAATTGTTGTGGCAAGGCTGGTGGTTGCTCTCCTTTTCAGCAATGTTGAGTCTCATTAGCATATCCTCTGTAAGAGGTTCTTGATATAGCTTGACTCTTCATCCACTAATATAGTTTGGCAAGATGCCACCTTCTAGCATGGCCAATTGAACCACACCACTAGTGGAAATTCTGTTAATGACCATGGGTCCATATCCTCTTTTTTCCAATTTACGAGCATGTTGCTTTAGTGTGTAAACCAACACTAGGTCTCCCTTTTTCAATCCTTTATCCTTGATGTGTGCATCAAAGTATGCCTTTTGTCTTTTCTTTGCAGCATAAATGCCCACTGCCGCTCGTGGCCTCGTCTCACCTAAGCATTCTAGATCAAATATTCTAGAGGACAAATCATGTCCATTCCACTCATGCTCTTGTGCTACTTTTAAAGTTGGTATTAGGAAGTCCAATGGTAGCACAACATTCTTTCCAAAGACCATCTGAAATGGGGTGGCATTGAGTACCGTTTTGTAGGCATCTCGGTAAGCCCAAATAGCATGATGAAGTTGTTTGTCCCAATCAGAGCATTTATTATTGACCAATTTTGTCAATACATTACATAGGATCTTATTTGTGCTCTCAGCTCTTCCATTAGCTTGTGGATGATAGGGGGCAAACTTCTTATGTATCATGAAGAATTCCAATGACTTCATTCAAGAAGTATGTACCTCTATCACTTACTAACTCTATCGGTAATCCATATTCGGTAAACACATTCTCTAATAAGAACTTAGCCATCATTTGAGCATCATTCTTTGTTGTGGCTTTTACTTCTACCTACTTTGTAAGGTAATCTATGGCTACAATAATGTACTTTACATGGGAGTTTCTAGCTAGGGGGTTAATAGGACCAACAACATTTATACCCCACTTTGAGAATGTGCATCCTCCCATCATTGGCCTCAAAGGCATCTCATCTTTTCTTATCGGATATTATGCACGTTGGCATGTGGCACATTTCTTCACATAGGTATGTGCATCCATATGAAGAGTGGGCCACCAAAGTTGTGAGGATAGAATGGTCTTAATTACATGATCAGGCCCAAAGTGTCCATTTGCAACACCACTATGTGTAGTTTCTAAGATTTTCAAATAATTTGATTCGTGAACGCATAATCTTAAGTAACCATCTTTGCCTCTTCGATATAGGTTGTCTCCAACTAAGGCATAGTCCTGAGCCTCTTTCTCTATGCTTCATTTTCTTGCTAGACTAGCCTCGGTGGGTAGTGTTCCCGATCTCATAAATTCTACCAATGGAGCACTCCATTCTAGAATTAACGACACATGATATAAGGGCGGAATGCTCCAATGGGGATCTCTCTTGGCACACTAGACAATTCTTAATCCACTCATGTATTTCTTTGTCCATGCTATGCCAATACACTCCTAAATGTTTCAGATTATGTAATGTTCATTGTTTAAAATAGTGATTTCCTATCAATCCTACATGGGCTTGTTGCAACCAATTTCTATGTTCATCCTCCTCAACACAACAAGCTAACACACCTTCTCTATCTTGTTTGTACATACTTCCTACCAATATTTGATATTTTTTTTATCTTACAATTTCATCTTTGTTTGCTTTCACGTTCTTATTTACAGGTCCGAAGGTTAGGACAGGTACCAACTTATTTTCCCATTTAGGAACAAGTTCTAAATTGAACAGGTAAGCATCGAGTAGTTCATTAGACACTCCCTGTGATGACTCTCCTGAAGCGATGCGAGAAAGATGATCCGCCCTGAGATTGATCCTACCTTTCCTAACAACCACTTCAAAGTCGTATTCCATTAGTAAGAGGAACCATCTTACTAAGTGTCCTGTATTGCAAGGTTTATTGACCAAATATATTAATGCTTGATGATCGGTGAAAAACTTGAACTTGTTGGACAATAGATAGTGTTTAAACTTCTTCACGGCATATACCATGCCTAAGCCTTCTCTTTTGCTTGTTGTATAGTTTCATTCAGCCAGATTCAGATGTCTACTAGCATACGCTATAGGGAAATCTAGATTTCCTTCACATGTGGGTTGTGATAGCACACATCCTATTGCATAATTGGAAGCATCCATGTGTACATGGAATGGTTTATTCCAATCAGGAGTGGTCGCTATTGGTGTTGTGCACAAACATCTCTTCAGCTCATTGAAGGAATTTTTGCATTCGTCATTCCACTCAAAATTTGTCAACAAGGCATAGAAAAGTTTAGCTATGATTGCATACATGTGGATAAACTTGCGGTAATATCTGCAATGGCCCATAAAGGCTTGTACCTCTTTAAAATTCCTTGGCCTTGGCAACTGCGCTATGGCTCTTACTTTGTCCTCATCTGTAGATACTATGTTCTTAGAAACAAATGACCTAAGATCTTACCTTGACATACCATGAACACACACTTTTTTGGGTTTAGATAAACTCAATATTCTCTACACTTGATGAAGATCTATTTTAGCTCAGGGATGTGATGTCTTCTTTCTTGGGAATGAGCCCATAAATCATCCACATATACTTCTAAGCTCTTTTGCAAGAACTCTTTGAAGACATGAAACATGAGCCTTTGGAAGGTTGTAGCTGCATTCGTGAGTCCAAATGGCATCACACAAAATGCACAGATTCCCCACTCAGTGGCAAAAGGAGTCTTATGTTGATCTTTTGGGGCAAGGCTACTTGCTTGTAACCTAAAAATCCACCAAGGAAGCTATAAACTTCCTTGTCTGTAACACGCTCCAATAAATGTTCAGTAATTGGGAGCAGATAACTATCTCTAATCATAGCAGCATTAACTTTTTTAAGGTTAGTACACACTTGCAACTTCCTGTTCTTCTTGGGCACCACTATAATGGGGGACACCCATTCAGCATGCTCAATCTCATAGATAAATCCAACGTCAATCAGCTTGTCAATTTCTTCTCTTATTTGTGTTGTGTAAGTGTCATTATATGTGTAGGGCTTCTGTTTGGTGGCCTTGGCATCAATCGTCATGGGGATCGTATGAGAACATATTGTTGGATCTGCCCCCTTTAAGTCTTTATAGGTCCATGCAAACACATCCCTATATTCCCTTAATAAAGCTACAAGCTCTATTTCTTCTTCTACATCACTCTTCATTCCCTTCAATGGTTACCACTATTTTTTTGGTCTTTTCTTTACTATGATATGCTTCTCCTATGATGGCCTCTCTTTTAGGCATTCGTACCAAAATTTTCCTATCTTCAACTTCATATTTCTTGAAATTCTCTAGTACTTCAAACAATGATTCCTCCTCTTCTTGTTTCACTGCTTTTCTTTTCTTTTTCTTCTGACTACCTTCACCTTCCTATTTATAGTCTTAATGCTTGTGAGAGGTTCTTCTTCTTTTTGGTTATATAATCCTAAATTCTCTAGATAGTGCTCCTCTGAGTCAAAGCAACTATCCATCACAATGGACTCTAGATCATCGTCATTCTCTTCTTCTTCTTCTATGACACCGCTAGGGTCACACTCTTCTAGCAAGGGCTCACACATGAACTCATGGATATCATAACCCTCATCACAATGAGGTGTCCACTATTCTTCATTGACAGGAATGTCCATGGTGGCTAAGATTTCTGCCCAACCATGGGGCTCAAATTCCTCATCTAGAAAGATCATTGGTGTGTAGGCTAGGTCTCTAATTGGTCTATCTCCTTGAGAAGTTCCTTCTTCTCTTGCTTTTAACCACCTTTCCTCTTCCGATGTGACTTTGCACATCCAGAAGTGAGTATCTTCATGCATCCAGGATGGATCAGAAGAACTTTCAGAATGCACAGAGATTGAATCTTCTTGCACCTTATGGATAGGGTTCCATTGTAGTGGTGGTACATCTCTAAATGTATAATGCTTCAAATTCACCTTAGTTGTGACCCCTAAATGCTGTAACTAGAAGGAGTTGGTTCCCCAATCTTGCACTATTTGCAGTTGTCATAGGAAGGGTCTTCTTAGGATCATCTCATCGACATTATTTTTACCAAAGTCACATATAGCAAAGATAAGTTCAAACTCTACCCCACAAGTGGTTAGAGTTATCCCTTCTAGCAATCCTAGAGGTCTTTCAACATGGCCATTAGCCATTTGAAGCTTCATTCTAGTTGGCCATAATGCAGGTTTGCCCCATTGGTTCCTCAAAGAGGTGGTTGCAATCGCAACACCAGCACCTGTATCTAAGATAGCTTTGGTTGTGTAACCTTGGTAGGTGATTGGAAGATAAGTATTACCTTCTTCTCCCTCACTCATGTCCCCTATTTTGTCTAGAGGTATCTCTCAGACTTTTTGCTTAGAGCCTGCTTTTGACACATTGGAACCAAGTTCTGGAACTTGATTCGCCACATGTTTCCATAGCTCAAGTTTTACTTTGAGTAGCTATTCTAAGGTGAGGTGACACTGAACCTTAGTGTTCTTCATGACTTCAATGTTTCTTGGAACCACTCAGTCTTCATTTCTTACCAGTATTGTGGGAGCTCTGATCTAAAGAGATTGAGATTCCCATGGGCTTGTGGATTGTGGTAACTCTTGTAAATAATTAGATTCAAAATCTAATCTTTCCTCTTCTTGTCGCTCTAATTGGTCTTTGTAAATAGATGGAATGTCTTGGGGAAATTGATCATGAAGATCATCAATTTCAAGAATAGGTGGGGGATTACCCTTCTCCTTGGTCCATTTCTCTTCTTGTATTTCCCGCAAGAACTCTTGAGAGTACTGTTGAATTGAAATAGGTGTTCCATCATCCATGGAATCAAGAACATAAACTTTTGTTGGTGGTTATTTTTCAATTTCAACAATTGGTTGAGCCTGTGGAGGTAAAGAAACATGTGGCTTGTTTACCAACTGCTCTAATCTTTCTAATAAGATGTAGAAGTGCAAACCCCATTTGATAGAGTTTGTCTGATTGAACAATTGATTGGTCTTGAGCATAGCTTGAACTAGTTCTACCATTTTCATGCACATATTTGTCCATTCAATCTCTAAATTTGCTCTAGGGTAACTCTTGTCTAGGTTTGCAGCTATTGGCCCTTCTTGAAGTCAAGCTTCATATGCCTTGAACATCATGTCCAAGCCTTCTGGGGTTGGATCTGCGAGAACAGACACTGGTTGTGGTCTACTTACAATGACTGGTGGGGTGGGATGAAGTGGAGTGGATAGAGTTTTAGCATGCGAGGGGTTTTGAGATGCAATTTTTGCTATTTTTGTCTTTGTGTCTCTCAAGCTTTCTTCTAGTTCATATAGCTTTTTAGCCCACTTACGATTGGCCTTTTCCTTGGTATCCTTCCACGTTCTTGTTTTCCTCTTACTAGGCTCTCCAAATTCACTTGACTCTCATTGTTGTAAGGTTTTCCTCTTACTAGGCTCTCCTAATTCACTTGACTCTGATTGTTCAGTTGGTTTCGCTTGTTGTAAGGTTTGTGCCCTAGTAACTGCATTTATAGGAGCCATGTTAACATTACTTGAACTTGAACCCACCACTAAGCCTAACACATTAATGGGTGTAACCTTGGGTGCACTAGAGGGGTTCCTTGGACAATCTCTCGGGAGATGTTCGTTGCCGCACTCAGGACAAAGGCCTTGTATTGTGATGTTTTGTCCTTGTCCCAGAGCCTATGAGTGGGGACATTCATGAATGAAATGGTTGCCCTGACATCTAAAACATGGTCCTCTAGGGGTTTGTGGCCTTACTTGTCTCAATTGGGGCCTCAGATTAGGATTCATATACATGACATTGGAGTATTCTAGCTCCCAATTCGGTTCCATAGGTAGTGCCTCATATTGATACAAATAATTCTCACTATGCTCATGTGACTCTGTGTAATAACCTTGTGGACTATCTTCATGGATGTAGTCAGAACTTTGAGCATGAGAGTCATTATCTGAGAACAAAGGGTTCATCGACACCAATGCTCTATTCGGGTTCTCCTCTACCACTCCATACTTAATTGGAATCACATTGGCAGGAGCTGGCGGTCGGTTTCCTTGGACCGATTGTGGCCTATATGGTGCATGATATTTCTGTTGGTATTGAGGTTGATATTGTTGTTGTGGCCTATAATATGGCTATTGGTATTCGTTCTGATACCTACCTTGTTGGTAAGGTTGCTAACAATTTGTCTGACAATCTTGAGCCGTGTGGTTTGTGTACTCTCAATAGTGCAATATGGAGCATTAGGGTTCCCTTGGGGTTGAGCCATCATCAGGCAAACATTAGCCATGTGGTCTCCTCCACCATTGTAACATCGCTTCACCACAGTGACCCTTAGTGTTTGTCTGTTTTGAACTCCTAGCTTCTTGGAAACTTGCTCAGCTATCTCATCTATCTCCATGGAGGTTCTGGTGGTATGACTAGTAAATTGTCAAAATCTTTGTATACCTTTGAAAGTTATAGCTCATCGCCTAGGTTATCCTCAATGTCTATGCACATCCGAATGCATTGCTCTATGGTTCTAGGCTCTTTTAAATAGAAATAGGATCTCAATTTGGTACTTCGCAAGCCATCCAAAAATAATGCCACTTGTTTGGATGGTGTGGGTAACTCTGGTCTAGGACATCTTTCTATGTATTTTTTGAATCTCCTTCTTGCCAACCTAATGGTCTCTTCAGGGGTTTGCTTAAATCTATGGATCAAGGATGAGGTATTGTGCATGATCCCACTCTTAGAGAATGTTGGAGTTAGACGTCTGCGGAAGCACATGAACATCACAAGGAAGAAGAAGAAGCTTGGAGCACAACACACAAGACTGAATCTATTACTAGAGAATGTACAAAGATAAGTAGCCCATTAGGGCAATAGGCGTATATACAAGCCGGGGGAAAAAAACCTCCTAAAGAGGGAAAAAAGTGCCCCGGCGGTCCTAGTTTGTTCACACACATCACTACCTAAATATATCAACAAATCCCCCCTAGGAGTGATGCGGTGAACAAGGAGCTGGCACTCATGTATAAGGAAGTGCCAAGCTATGTGGAAATCACTCCACAAAAGGAAGTAAGCCCAAAGCTTTGCAGAAAGCTTCAAACTTCTCCCTAGGCAGAGCCTTTGTGAAAAGGTCTGCAATGTTCTCCTGCGTGGGCACATATGCCAAGCTGATGTCCCCAGCAGAGAGCCTCTCCCTGACATAGTGATAATGCACCTCAATGTGCTTAGTGCGAGCATGGAACACAGGGTTTCTCGCAACTACCAATGCACTCTGACTGTCAGTGAAGATGGTGGTGGCAAAAGACTCGCCAACACCCAAATCAGCCATAAGGCATCTGAGCCACGCACACTCAACAGTCGCTGTGAAAGCTGCCCTATACTCAGCCTCACAACTGGAAGTGGCCACAGTAGGCTGCTTCTTGCTCAACCAAGATATACATGAGCTAGCAACCATGAAGCAAAAACCACTGGTGGACACACGAGTGTCATAGCAACCAGCCCAATCTGAGTCAGAAAAAGCATGAAAATCTGGCGGTAGTGATCCCCCCTTGGGATAAAACAACCCAAGTAGCCGAGTACCACTCAAGTAGCGAAAGATGCGCTTAACCGCCTTCCAATGCGTGACTCCTAGGCAATGCATAAACCTGCTCATCTGTGAGACAGCAAACTGAATATCTGGCCGAGTAATGCATAAGTAGATCAAGCATCCGACAGCCTGCTGATAGAGAACAGCATCAAATGCATCTCCAGCATCATGAAGACTCAATCGTAAACCTGTCTCCATAGGAGTGGCAATAGGCTTATAGTCTTCAAGGCCAAAACACTGCAATAATGTGTCAATATATTTCGTTTGACACAAAGCCATTCCACCATCAACTTGCATAAACTGAATGCCCAAATAGTGATGCAAATGCCCCAAATCAGACATCTCAAATGAGGCATGCAAATCAGCCTTGAAATCAGCAATATGCTTTTCAATAGGACCAGTGAGCATCATGTCGTCAACATAGACAACAATGATCAAAAGCACATCATTAGCACGCTTAACATATAAGGTGCTTTCAGTTGGACTGTTCTCAAAACCATGTGCAACCAGATAGGCATGTATCTTCTCATACCAAGCACGTGGTGCTTGCTTTAAACCATATAATGCCTTCTTTAACCTGCATACCTGGTTTTCATGCCCTTTCTGCACAAAGCCACAGGGCTGAAAAACATACACTTCTTCATGCAAGTCACCATTCAGAAATGCTGTTTTAATGTCCAACTGATGTACATTCCAACCATGATGGGCTGCAAGTGCACAAATGCTCCGAACAGTAGTCATACGACATGTAGGTGCAAAGGTCTCATCAAAATCAATGCCTCTTTCCTGCGCATAACCCTTTGCAACAAGCCTAGCCTTATACCTGTCAACTGTACCATCAGGTTTACGCTTCAACTTGTATACCCACTTAGTGCCAATGGCCTTCTTGCCAGGAGGCAAGTCACATAAAGACCATGTACCATTCTTCATTATAGCATCATATTCAGATTGCATAGTAGCCATCCAATTTTCTGAATTCTGTGCTTCATCAAAAGAAACAGGCTCATTCTCATCACAGAGACTAGACATAGCCATAGCATAGCAATCTGATGCAAAGGAGGCACTATGAGAGCCTGAAGGAGTACGATATGATAAAGGTGCATCTAATTTGTTGTACGCAAAGTCTGCACCATCCATTTTGGCATAGTTTTTGCCTGCTCAATATCAGCTCTCTCATCAACAAGTGCATCATGTAAATCTGCATCAGAAATGGAAATGATCTGCATCATCATATGAAACCTGCAAAGGCTGAGAAGTTGCCTCATTAGGACCAGCACTAGACTGTCCACCTGTAAAAATAGGCATCAAAGTATCATACATGTCTTTGGAGCTAACAGATGTCTCCTTAGTACATGAAAGCAATGGCTGAATAGCATCTTCCACAAAGACAACATCACGGCTAACCAGAATTAGTATGTGGATGATAGAGACGATAGCCTTTACTTTCTGAACTATACCCAACAAAAATACATTTTATTGCCTTATCATCCAGTTTTCTACGATGTTGTTCAGGCACTAGTGCATATCCCAAACAACCAAAAACACGCAGATGAGCAACAGATGGCTTGCGGTCATGCCAAGCCTCATATGGAGTGATAGACTGCAACGCTTTAGTGGGACACCTGTTCAGTACATATGCTACACACATGACAGCCTCAAGCCAGAAACTATGTGGTAAAGCCTGACTTTTGACCATGCACCTCGCCATCTCCATGAGTGACCTGTTCTTTCGTTCAGCAACTCCATTTTGTTGAGGTGTATACGGCACTGTACACTGGTGTTTTATCCCAGGTTCAGCCAGAAATGCATTAAAATCAGAAGACATATATTCCCCCCCTCGATCAGAACGGAGGGTGAACACTTCGGACTTTGCTTTGAGTGGATATACCCATGCATGCCTGGGAAAATCATCAATGAAAGTCACGAAGTAAAGGTAATTTCCAAAAGAGGGTGTCTGCATAGGACCACAAACATCACTATGTACAAGCTGCAATTTTTGAGTAGCCCGAATTGAATCATCTTTTGGAAATGAGGAACGCTGCATTTTGCCCAAAATACAGTCTTCACAGACATGTTTCCCAGGTGCCTCAAGCTTGGGCAAAGAGGACACCATTTCAGATTTCTGCAGGCGTAGCAAACTAGCAAAATTCAGATGACCAAAGCATGCATGCCAAAGCTTTGCATCTGACATAGCCTGAGAATCATTTACTGCACATGCTGAATCACTTACAGATCTCTCAGAGTCTATGAGCATATACAGCCCACGACATAAAATGCCAGAAGCAATAATCACGTCGCCATTTGATAGATCATGAACTGTACACCTGTCATCAACAAATCTCACAACCAAGCCAATCTTGGCTAATGTAGAAACTAATAACAGGTCCTTTTTTATCCGTGGCACAAATAAAGCATCTGAGAAAGTGAAAGAACTACCATCAGCAGTAGTCAAAATGATCTTACCAACTCCCATAACAGGACACGAGGATTTGTTGACGCATGTAACAGTATTCCCTGTAGGGGCAGGCTCGAGTGAAGAGAAGAAACTGCGCTCCGAGGTAATATGTTTGGTTGCCCCACTGTCATACCAAACATCTGAGTCTACTGCAGACATGCACTGATCATGAGAAGATGGGTCAAAACTGCAGATAGTAGTAAACGCCCATTCTTCTTCCTGCACATGATTTGCAGACTCTGTTTTGGTGTAGAGGCTTCTACAACAACCATTCCAGCCTCCTTTTTCTTTGCCTCTTTTGCAGCTAGTTTTGGACAGTTCTTTATGATATGATCATTTCCTTTACAGTACTTACAAAACAATTTCTGCTTTTCAGATTTCTTCTCATCTTTATCCTGGTTCTTCAAATGTGCAACATTTGCAGATTTCTGCTTACTAGTAGAAGAGCTCCATTTTCCTTTGCCCTTCTGAGTAGCCAGGAAAGCTTGATCTACAACACGCATGATGGACCTGTTCTGCTTGGACTGATCTTCCTACAACAGAACAGAGACTAACTCCTCAAATGACAAGGCATTTGGATTGCCTTTCATCATCAACCGAAGAGTAGAGGCAAAACTCTGATATGAATCAGGAAGACCATTCAAAACGGTCTGCACAAGTGAGCTATCTGGTATAACCTCATCAACAGAAATCAATTGTTCCTTCAGGTCTTTGATCTTTGTGAGAAAACTGTCCATAGAATCACCTTCATTCACGTGCTCACTCTCCAACTATTTTCGGAGGTAAGCAACACGAGCCTCATTCCTAGCCTGGTACAAAGTGGTAAGTGTATCCCAAGCATCCTTAGCTATTCTGCAAGAGCGAATGTGAGGAATAATGGCACGTTTGATAGACAAGGCTATCAAAGCATGTGCCTGGGCATATCTGCCATCTCAACGAATCTGCTCTGCAGTAGGTGCAACAGAAACAGCAGCACGAATAGGAATCTGCGGAATATCATCTTTGACACCATCTTCATCAGCTCCAGCACCTGTATTTGTAGTACCTATAGTCAGAGGTGTAACAGGACGTCTTTCAACACCCTGCACAATGTTCCACAATCCTTTTGCAACCAATACATGTCACATCATATAAGCCCATAATGGGTAGTTGGTACCATCCAACTTATCCTCAACAGCCAACATACGGAATACATCACTGCTTTCAGTGATGGCCGGTGACTAAAATACCTTGATGCAGAAAATCAATTGTATCTCAAAAAGTTGAACGGAACTGCCCAGACGAGTTCTGCTAGACCTGTAGCAGACTTCGAGATGCTTAAACTAGCGAACAGAAACTGGTATATACCTTTGGCACAAAAAGATGAAATAGCCTACACAAGCGCTGCGATAGTGCGTTCGGAGGCCGAAACAAGCTCAGATCGCAATTTCGGCACCACAAAGCCGTCTTTATCTCGGAAACACCCTGAGTATGCTCACCAAAATTCGTGCAATTCTGAGATTGCAAATGGAGGAGTGTCGACGGCGCCCTAGATGAAGCGATGACCTGCTTTGATACCAATTGTTGGAGTTAGACGTCTGCGGAAGCACATGAACAGCGCAAGGAAGAAGAAGAAGCTTGGAGCACAACACACAAGACTGAATCTATTACTAGAGAATGTACAAAGATAAGTAGCCCATTAGGGCAATAGACGTATATACAAGCCGGGGGAAAAAAACCTCCTAAAGAGGGAAAAAAGTGCCCCGGCGGTCCTAGTGTGTTCACACACATCACTACCTAAATATATCAACAGAGAACTCAGTGATAAATGTATCTAGTAGGTGATGGCTGTCTCTAAATTGCCTTTGTTCTAAGGGCTAGAACTAGGTTAGGGTAGTGTTTTTCAAGGTGAGTCCAAATGCATTATATTGGGTGAACATGTCATCCTCTTGTTCAACCTCCAACACTTGTTTGAACTCAACTAGATCGTCATAGGGATCACCTATTCCATCGAAATAATTTTTCATGGATTTTACTAATTGAGTTGGTCTCAATTTCTAGGATGCTCTCTGGGCCTAGGTAGAGGAAAGTCATCTCTACCTCATTGGGGTCTAGGTTCCCTTGGTCTCTCTCTCCATTCTATTTGTCTCTATCGATGATTGGACTCTTCCTATCGTGTTGGAAAAGCTTACCTCGGGTCTCTCTCTACCCTTTTCCCTTTGAGAACCATGAGCTTGGGATGTTCCAGCTCCTTGGTAACCAAAAGAGACATTTGATCTTGGTGGGGGAAGACTAATTCACCCTTCCATGACTAAGAATGCCTTTCTTGCTCTGAGTGACCACAAACACTTGCTCTAACATATTATCTAGATAGACCACTTTTCATGGCATGTCGGGATCCTTGAACTCGTAGATAGTGATTGTTCCTACTTCATATAGTCGCTCAGACTTATATCTCCAAAATGCCTCATCTGTCTCTCTATTCAAAAATAATTCAATACTTTTGTTATCTTGAGGGATCCAATCTAGATTGAGTACCCTAGTCAAGACAGATTTGCCTCTCGGATTTCTAGGCTCTCCATCTAGATGTCCTTGCTCTATATCACCCATTTCCATTTCAGGGATCATTACTCCAAATTCATTGATCCTATCACGGTCATTGGTGATTATGTACATTGTTCCCTCCTTGTCAATATATGTGTCTCCCTCAATTTTAACTACTAGATGCTCTAACCCAATGAGTTGATTAGGGTTTTTTAGTTGGATGATAGACCTTCTCAAACCGTCCTCATAGATGTGAGCACCTAATTGGTTGGTTCGGATGTACTCTAGTTGAGTTTTGTGTGGTCCCTCTGGCATCTCTAAGTATGCAATCCGCGAACTACCCATTGGTCTTTCCATGTTGTAGGACATCTCTGACTCACTGGTTTTTGAACGTAGTGTGTACGAGTAAGTCACTAGGTTGTTGATCCCTTGACCTAGCTGTGTGATTGACACTAGCTTCAGAGGATTTGATGCTTTGTCTATCCCGACCTAAGTTTCTACCTAATCTAAGGTTGATAAGCCTTGGCTTATCAATCCCAGTTTTCCCAAGTACAACTGTTTTGCAAAGTTCTTTTGTAATAGTTACTTATTCTTTTCACAACAATGTTTGAGATATCCTTGTATTTAAGAAATTAGGTTTTTTTGGACTTATTTCATGCCTAACATATCCCTCATCACTCAAAACCACTATTCATACTTAGACTAAGCTAAGAATTTGTTGGTGCATTTTACCCAAGCCTACATGCTTGATATATTTGATTTTATCCTCATTTGTAAGTCACATGAGTAGTCATGTGAACACCTCTTGTAAAAGAGTACATTTTATCTCTTGTAAATGGAAAAAGAAAAAAGGAAAAGGATGGCTTACCTCATCCATGATGTAAAAGCAAATTTGTGGCTCCAACTACCAAAATCACGAATTTTTGAGCTGAGGGAATCTCTCCTAACTTTGGGGATCACTTTTAGGTGGAGCCATTCGAATTCGAATTCAAAACTCCCTCCAAGAATAGCTATAAAAGGAGCAAGAAGGAAGAGGCGATTAGCAAGCCTTGTACGTGACCACTTCATGTCATTTTGTAGAGATTGAAGAGCTTACTCCATAGCTCTATCATTCTACTCCCATTGTGCAAAGATTCATTGCCAATGTGGTTGTAATCATATGTGAATCTATACATTTATTATCATCTACTTCTCTGTTTTGTTCTCTGCTATACTCACTCAGACCAGTACCTTCAGAAGGTCATATCTCGAGTTTTACGGAACCTTTTTCAGTGATTTAACTTGCGTTGGATAGCTCATACTGTCTAATTTGTGATATAAATGTTCAAGGTCATTGGATTAATACTTTTGGAGATATCTGCATTTTACTGCTTATTGGTCTATCTCTGCAGAGCCCCGAGAATTGTGGGAAGGTTCCAAAACTTGATGAAACTTGTTCTCAGTGCTCAGTCCATCATTTGAAGTGTTTTAACTTGGAATAGCAAGCTTGTTAAGTCTATTTGCTATGCCCAAAAGGAATTTTTCTAATTCTACCAGGTTGAGAGCACTGTTCATTTTTTCTTGCAGGTGTATGTCCAAAAATAGCAAGTTTTGGGAGCTAGTCATTTCGCAACTAGTCTGTCTTGACTTAAACTTTTGGGATACATGTTCCAAAGTACTTGGCTGATATTTTGGTGGATTTAGGAAGCTCAAAGGGTCTACTAATCAACTCTGAAGTCTCAGTTGGCTGGTGTGAAGCTGGTTGTAGCAGCACCTACTCATCTTTGGATTGCATCCACCATCTCTCTTCACAGTGGTATCAGAGTGTAATAAAGTAAGTCTATGATCTAGGGATCCGATGGCTTCAGACAGATCTGAAATCGGATACCGTTTGGTCACTCGTCTGTAGGACCAAAGATCTCAAGAGTAGACTCAAGCATAAGTCATGTGCTCTCATATTCAAGTAATCTACTTAGCCTAGTGGTTAAGTCTCATGGTTGTGAAGGAAGAGGTCTTGGGTTCAACTCCCATGGGAAGCATGGGAAGAGAGTTTTGCCCAAAGAGCTCTAGAGCCTTCTAACTCAAGTTAACATGAGTTAACTTGAGTCCAGTGGACTTAACTCAAGAGGTGAGTACAACAACCACTAGTGGACTCTAGTGGAAGGTACTAAAGTAGTGGTCGAGATCACTCCAGCCACTAATAGACTCTAGTGGTGGATATGAAAGGAGTGGAGGAGATTGCACATGCACTTGTGGACTCTAGTTACATTTGTGGTCCTCATTAGTTCAAGCAGCTATATATACAGGCATAAGGTTGGGAGGAGAGTTATCTCTCAAGCAAGTGGTGGTCGTAATCCTCATTCTCTTGCATTGGTATCAGAGCCAAGCTCTCATGGTGACCTTGGAGTGGGTTCATCATCTTTCTCTCCATAACTTCTTGCTCATTTCTTTATGCGTGCATTTCTTGGCAAATTCTCGTTCGCGGCTCTCTTGTATTGCGTGCCGAATTCATCTTGGTGGCGACAGCCTTAGCTTGAGAAGAAGCATAGTAAAATGAAAGATTAGACTTTGAGTGTGGCTGAGGGGAATCGATCCCTCGCCCCCCCAATAGGACTGCGACCGCTTATCCAAGGTGCCCATGGCGGGATCACGTCCAAGAAGCTGCAGATTATTATAATCTGCTAAAGATTCGAGCTGTAAATCCTCTCATCCATCAAAAGGAGTTTTCGCACGCTGCTGCCGTCGGGGATCCATCTCAGATCGCTTGGTTGAAAGAACAGAGACGTAGCCACGCGCCCAACTTCATTTACTTGTCTACAATTGCAGAACAAATTTTAGTAAAGCAGTAAGCAGAGCTGAAGTGCAACTTCTTTTATCCATCCAAGAAGTTAAATCCTCTCATCCATCAAAGGATCCAAATCAGTTCTTGCAGTCTGGAACCAGAGAAGTATTTTGCTTTTAGCCAAAGAAACAACCAAGGAGAATCAAAGAATGAGCAAAGTCTGAAGGAAGTGGAGCTGTGGTGTGAAGATCCAGAGGCCTTTGGTGATCAAAGTCAAACCAACTTTGAATTCCGACCAAAGTCTTTAGAGAAAAGCTCTTCCAGAGGATTAAGGGAAGGACGTAGCTCTATGTGGAGCTAAGTATTTTCCAGTTTTTGCTTGGCCTTAATGCTTGATTTATCTTGTTTTCATTATTCTACACTTAATCCTAGATGCACATTGAAATAGCCAAGATTTCAATTGATTAAGTCTAGATTAGAATAATGAATTAATCCATTTCTCATTCCAAGCATTAGTTTGCATTAAGGAAAGACTTGATTTCAAAAAGATCCTTGTGCATCAAAGAATGTATTTTGGTAGTCTAAATACATATTTCCTTTCCATTGAGTTAAGTTTTCTATTGCACCTCAAGGGTATGTTTTTATATCATAGTGCATTAGGACAAAGGAAAGGATATACATGCATCATGATTGCATGATATACATTCTTAGTACAAGAAAAAATCGTGCATCAAGCTCATGCATGATTGTTGTATTATTTTTTAAGCATGCAAAGAACATGCATGCATACGCATGTGAGCATATGCGTTTGCATGTAGATACATGCATTTGCATGATAGAATGGAATGCTGTTTGCAAGTAGATATGAGAATGTACTCTCTTAGTATTTATCTTACTTTATAAAGCTCGCAGTTTGACATTAGGGAAGACCAAGGACTAGTTAGTTGCAAAGACATACTAGTTCTAGCTTGCAACTCAAGTAATTAGTCAATTTCTTCCCAGTCGATACTCCGCTATCAAAGACAAATACTTAATGATAATTAAGTATGATAGATGTCTTGCTAGGTATAAGTAAGCACTAGGAGAAAGTTAAGTAATAAATTTTCTTGATAACCAAGAAAATTTAATTACTTGCAAACTCTTTTATGATGTATGATGATACTTAGAAAGTCATGTGGATAAGCTTTACTTGATTAGTTATACTTTATGTAACTTCTCAAGCATCCCAAGGTTGAATGAGAACATCAACTATATTTCCAAGTTCCATGAGTACTCTTCTATTTAGAAGATTTCGAAAGTTTCAAGAAGTTTCTTTGTGGTTTCAAGATTTGTATCTCATGATGAAACCTCGGTAAGTAACTTTTTGGAATTGAGATATGAAATAGTCAAGCCTTCTATTTCATGTGAGATCATTCTCCTACCATGTTCAAGATGAATTTATTTTTGGGAAGGTAGATGTTCCAAGTAGAGGATCTTAATTGATTCATGAACTCTTCCCAAAATACACATAAATTCATATGATAGGTTCAAGGAATGATGAAGGCAAAACCTCTTTAGGATATAAATGTTTTGCCAAGATATAAAGGTACCAATCTTTTATAAATGTTCATTTGATTTCATCAAGGGGTGATGGAAATCAAAGGTCAAACCTCAACATCAATTGATCCTTGACGTCAATAAAAGGATGTTAGGTTCTATAGTTGCATCTCTGGTAAATGATGCAACTAGCTAAGCAATCTTTAGGAAACTAATATAAGTCCCTAAGGACTTGAAGCAAGTGTGAACTTTTCATTTAGGAATAGAAAGTTCCAAGAAATGGATTTTCAATCCATGAACTTCTCCTAAACAAGTTATAAAGTTCAAAGTTGTGTTCACAGTAACATTACTATTGGATCAATCATCAATAGATGCTTGGACTTTAAACATAATTTTGATTGGTGAAATATGTTTAAAGGACTCTAGTAACATCCGAAGATTGACCAATAATAATGAGTTTTGTATCAAACTCAAGAATAGAAGTCAATATCACATAAATGAAAGTTCAACTTAAACTTTCATAGTGGCATGGGAAACCATCTCCAAAAGGTGATATTTTGTCTCTAGTTTGATACTCAGGAAATGAATACAATTGAATCAGTAAATTTTTTGGATATTATTTGAAAGAATTTCTTTCAAATGTTCTTTTAACATTGCAAAAGATTCCAAGATGAATCATTTGCTCAAGTTCATTTGATTCCTTAGAAGGAATCTCAAGTCTTTGAAGAATGGCATTCTTTCAAGTATTGAGAATGAAATTCTTCATACTTTTGAGTCTATAAGTAGTTCCTTAGCAATTCCCAAACCATCAGTATTGGTTAATTAAGTCCAAATAGTGATATAACCCAAAGGTATATCAAAGATTCTTAGCTTTGGAATCTAAGAGGCATTAGTGTATGCTTGGATTTGAGTAAGGAAAAGATCTCTAAAAATCCTGCAGGTAAGCAAAGAAGCTTAAGATAGTTTAAGAGATCTTAAAAGATAAAGACTAAGTCTTTATTTTTGTCGCAAGTATCAACCAGATTTGATCAAACTTGGCCATGATTGTCCAAGAATGTGCGATTAGAACTACTCTATAGATTGCCCAAGTATTGGCAGTAAAAAATTCCGTTAGGAATTATTCACTCAGGTTCCATTTATTCGATGGAAAACTGTGAAAAAGAGTAAGCTGTTCCAAGTCTGAACAGAGTGAAGAAATTCCAAGAATGTAGTCTGCAACCGTGAAAATGGTAATTAAGTCTGTGGAAGGTAAAACATACGTGTTTACCTATCCTTAAAGGGATTTTGGTACAAATCCAGAAAGCATGAGTAGATGCTTAAGAATTAAGCAGTAAAGAGATTCCTAAATAAAGTCCCCGGGGTAGGTACCTAAAGCAACAGTAAACAAAGGAATCTAAAGACAAGAAGTCAAAAGCTCTTGCCGCTACAACATTGGTCAAGAATAACCAATTGAACTTGAATTTGAGAAATTCAAGAACTTGGAATTCTGATTGGTTTTCATTTGAAAACCCTAGTAAAAAGGATAGGAGATATTCTATTAAAGGTTTTTCAAGTTCCCAAGGATAAGCACAAGATCGTGAAACGATCATGTGAGAGGATTAAAACCTAGAATATCAAGATGGAGATAGTCCCTGAAAGTGCAAAATTCTTCTCAAGAATTAAAGCTAGAAGGTTCTCTATCTAGAGATGTTTAGACTTTAGGATAAGAATCGCCCACACATTAATGTGAATATAAAATAGGGTGGTATGGGACACCAGATTTTATACTCAGATTGATGTAGGAAAGATGGTATGGGACATCGGACCGTGGAATGATAATTATCTTTTAGTCCTAGTTTGGATTTTGAAGTTAGGTTTCATCCTCAAGGGAATTAAGACTTCAAGGAAAGTTTAATTCGTAAAGGATGAAAGTAGTATCTTACGATACTTCAAGATAACTTCAAGATCAAGGAAATTGAAGATATGAAGTAAGTAACTTCTAAGATCTTCTTCGAACACTTCAAGCTTAAGTGTTGTCAATCATAAATATTTGATAAATTTCTGGAAAAGTTGAACTTTGACTTTGAGTTGATCTTTTTCAACCAAGGATTTGATTGACTAAGTCAAGCACCAAGTTTTTAGTATAACTTGGTAAATTCACTCTTTTGACTCAAAGAAATGCACGAGAATTGCATTCACGATTAGGAGTCAAAAAAAGATTGAATGTGACCTGAACTTAGTCTCAAGTGAAGCATTATTAGAGTAAAAAACTCATCAAACGAACCTCAGTGGGTCGACACACTGATGGTAATTGCCACACTAGTATCCTGTGGTTGGATGATGTTTTTGGTTTTCTTTGTATCTTTTTGAGAATCCAGCTTATTTCTCTTAAAGATAAAGACAATGCTTCAATATCCTGTTGAAATAGATCTTTGAAAAGTTGAAGTCCTGAGTCATCTAGTCTTTGACTCATAACAAATTTATGTTTGAATTGGTTGTACAGAGTCTTAGTTATTTCTTTCCGCTTTCCAAATCTTTTGAAATTGACTCAGATATAGTATCTGATTCCTTTTGCAAAAGACCAGGGTTAGCCGGTTAGAATAAAATAACTAACTTGAACATCCTAGATAGATGTTATGTACAAGAACCTTTTCAATCTTCAAAAGGTGATAAGTCTAAGTGGACTTATTCATTTGAGTTTGCTTCAAGTTATAGCATAAATGATTTCCTGGAGTCCAGTATACTCTAGAATAGGACAATTCCCAAGAACTTTCAGTTAAAAGTCTTTGAGAAAAGTGTCCTAAGTTGGACAATTTTCATTTTGAATTTGAATTGGTGAAGTTAGTATGGTTGATTCCACCAAAATAGGTAAACTTTCTCTTATAGTTTACATTGGATTTTTTCAACTCATCAGGACAAAGTAGTCCTCTAGTCGAGTGAAAAAATCAAGTAACTGTTAGATCACAGTAAACCATTGTATAAACATCTATAGTTAGATGTATGGGACAATCAAACTTCAAGTTCTCCAAAACAAATTCAAGTGAATCAAGAGTTCTCAAAGTCTTGCGAGGGATAAGAATCCCACCTTCATTACTTAGCCCATGCACCAGTTATGCCTAGAAATGGACTAGTAATTTGAAATCCACCTAATTCACATGTTTGTGCCTAGATCGCACATCCAGAAACTGTGAATTAGCCAGGGATGTCATTAGATCCACCCTCATTATTCTTCACTAGTTTGTACTTTGTCCCGTTCATCAAAGTACAAAACCAGATAGTGTTTTGAATCATTTGGGCAAGGATGCCACCACAGAGATGAGACATGTTCTTCCAGTTCTAGAACATGACCATGTTCTTCCAGTTTTAGAACATGAGGCTCGGGGGTTGCCTACAGTTATATATAGAGCTTTATTTTCGAGGACGAAAATCTTTCCCAAGGGGGGAAGAATGTAATAAAGTAAGTCTATGATCTAGGGATCCGATGGCTTCAGACAGATCTGAAATCGGATACCGTTTGGTCACTCGTCTGTAGGACCAAAGATCTCAAGAATAGACTCAAGCATAAGTCATGTGCTCTCATATTCAAGTAATCTACTTAGCCTAGTGGTTAAGTCTCATGGTTGTGAAGGAAGAGGTCTTGGGTTCAACTCCCATGGGAAGCATGGGAAGAGAGTTTTGCCCAAAGAGCTCTAGAGCCTTCTAACTCAAGTTAACGTGAGTTAACTTGAGTCCAGTGGACTTAACTCAAGAGGTGAGTACAACAACCACTAGTGGACTCTAGTGGAAGGTACTAAAGTAGTGGTCGAGATCACTCCAGCCACTAATAGACTCTAGTGGTGGATATGAAAGGAGTGGAGGAGATTGCACATGCACTTGTGGACTCTAGTTACATTTGTGGTCCTCATTAGTTCAAGCAGCTATATATACAGGCATAAGGTTGGGAGGAGAGTTATCTCTCAAGCAAGTGGTGGTCGTAATCCTCATTCTCTTGCACAGAGCATAGTCAAGCAACATGGGAGATGGATTTCCATCAACAATTGACAAATTGGATCGAAACAACTACCCGGCATGGTCTCTAAGGATGGAGGTTTACCTTCAAGGGAGGAATCTATATGGATTCATATCCGGAGATGAAGCAATGCCAACCATGAGGAACAAAGGGCAACCATCATATGAAGAAGTGGAAGGACTTTCGAATTGGTGTTCAAAGGATGCACTTGCAAGGTCTTATATTCTAAACTCAATCTCTGATTTTCTTTTACCTCATGTCAAGGGATGCAAGACATCAAGAGAGACCTGGAATGCACTTGCTTCTTTCTTCTCTTCCAACACTCGAGCAAGGAAGAACCAATTGTGGATGGAGTTCACAACAATGAAGAAAAGCCCGAAGCAAAATGTGACTGATTATGTCACAAAGATGAAGGAGATTTCCGACCAACTTGGAAGCATTGGAGAGGTAATTGAAGAGGAGCAAATCATAAGACAAATCATGAATGGAATCAAAGCAGACGACAAGTGGGAGTCATTCACAACAGCCATGGATTTATACATGGATATGCATGTACCCGACCTCAACACACTCATGGGCCAACTCTTCACTCATGAAGCAAAGATTAGCAAAGGTGGTGAGTCCTCAAGAGGTAATCAAACTTCTGCCTTATATTCTGATAAAGCTAAGGTCAAGGACAAGTCAAAGAATAGGAAGAATGAAGATGAAGGTAGCTCTTTCCAAGCAAACTTTGCAGGTAGAGGAAGAGCTAGAGGAAGAGGCAGAAGTGGAAAGCAAGGCAGGGGGAGATTCCAATCATCTCAACCTTGCAACATATGTGGCTTATCTAACCATACTACTGAAGAATGTTTCAGGAACCCGAGGAACTCAAGAGGAAGAGGATTCAATAGAGGTGGCTATGGATCAAATAGAGGTGGATACAATGGAGGTTACAACAACAACAACTACTACAACAACAATTACAACAACAACAACTATCAAAGTGGCCATAGAGCAAGAAGAGATTACAATAACTATGCAGAGGACCAAAGTCATGAAGATTCATTATTGATTATGAATCTATCAGCGAAGAAGGGTAAGGAATGATGATCACATATTTTACATTGATTCGGGATGCTCGAACCATGTAGCAGGAAATGTGGCTTTACTTTCTGATTTGAAAGATCCTCATAACAAGCATGAAGTGCAGACAGGAGATGACACAAAGCACTCAGTGGAGAAGATAGGTAATGTGAAGACATCAGATGGGAATATGAACCTCTTAAGCAAAGTCTTGTATGTCCCTACAATTACCAAAAATTTAATAAGTGTTGGACAGATTGTTGAAAAAGGATTGCAGGTTAGATTCAACCGATTTGGAGCATATGTTGAAGACCCAAGTCAAGGCTTTCGAAGGATCGCCAAAGGAGAAAAGACAGGAAGGCTTTTCACTTTTGAAGTGGAAGATACAAAGAACATAGCTTTGTTTAGCTATGGATCTCAAACTCTAACAGAGTTGGAGATATGGCACAAAAGGCTTGCTCACATTGGTGAGAGGACACTCAAACAGATTTGCAGGGACCAAAGTGTACTTGGTTTGCCTAATATCACAAGGCAACACATGATTTATAAGTGTGAAGCTTGTCAACTCAGCAAGGCTCATAGACAACCTTTCAATAAGAAAGGATATATGTATCAAAATCCTTTGGATCTAGTGCACACGGATGTGTGGGGTCCAAGTAAGGAGCCATCTATATCAGGCTCAAGATATTATGTGTCTTTCATAGATGATTGTAGAAGGTGGACCATTCTGTTTTTCATGAAGCACAAGGATGAAGTGTTTAATTGCTTTAAGAAGTATATTGCTCTTGTTGAAAACCAAACAGGTAGGACTTTGAAAAGACTCAGATCAGATGGTGGAGGAGAATACTTCTCTTCTGAATTTGATGCCTTCTTGCATGAAAGAGGCATTAAAAGGGAAGTCACTACAAGGTATACACCCAAACTCAATGGTGTAGCAGAGAGGAGGAACAGAGCTATTGTTGAAGCTGCAAGGTCCATGCTTAACGAAAAGGGATTGCCAAACTACCTATGGGCAGAGGCTGTGTCTACAGCCACATATCTCATAAATAGACTTCCATCTAAGTCACTAGATGGAACCACTCCATATGAAGTGTGGAATGGAAGAAGACCTAGTCTAGAGCATTGCAAAATCTTTGGATGCTTAGCCTATGCTCACATTCCTTCTCAAGTAAGAGGGAAATTGGATCCCAAGGCAGAGAAGTGTGTATTTATTGGTTATGATCAAAACCAAAAAGGATATAGATTGTACAATCCAACGAATAAAGGATTTTCTGTGAGTAGAGATGTAACTTTTGATGAAAACAAATCATGGTTTGATGATGACAGGAAAGTGAAGCTGCCGTATGACTTGGATGAAGACTTTACATCACTTCAACCAAAGGAGCCAAAGCAGATTGAAGAAAGTGATTCGGAGATTGACCTAGAAGACTTGGAAAGACTAAAGCTATGGAAGAACAAAGGTAAAGCAAAGATGCAAGATGCTACATATGGACCAGAGAGCTCACATCAACCACTTAGAAGGTCTTCAAGGGAGAAGAAGAAACTAGAGAGGTTTGGTTATGATACTTCTTTGGTCACCAAGCACTCAATCTACATTGCAAAGGATTCAACCAATGAAGAACCTACCACATTCGAAGAAGCACAAAGCAAGAAAGCTTGGAGAGATGCAATGGATGAAGAAATGGAAGCCTTGAAGGAGAATGACACTTGGGAGCTTGTACCTAACAAGCCATCTATGAAGATAATCGGATCTCGATGGATATACAAAATCAAGAGGAATCCAGATGGAAGTATAAATAGACACAAAGCAAGGTTAGTTGCTAAAGGGTTTGCTCAAACCCATGGTATTGATTATGAGGAGACTTTCTCTCCTGTTGCAAAAATGCCTACAATTAGGGTTCTCATTAGTCTTGCTGCATCTAGAAATTGGAATCTTTATCAACTTGATGTAAAGAATGCTTTCTTGAATGGATGGATTTCTGAGGAAGTGTATATGGCACAACCTCCTGGATATGAGGATGCACATCATCCTAACTATGTATGCAAACTAAAGAAAGCTTTGTATGGATTGAAGCAAGCTCCAAGAGCTTGGAATTTCAGATTGGTGACTTATTTGCAAGACCAAGGATTCAAAGCTAGCAAGGCGGATACCTCTTTGTTCATAAAGAGGAATGGATCTGAAGTGATCTATTTATGTGTGTATGTTGATGATATTATTATCACAGGCAATGATCTTGAAGGAATCAAACAAGTAAAGGCTCAAATGAAGGAGGAGTTCAAAATAAGTGACCTCGGACCACTCACTTATTTTCTTGGATTGGAGTTGATCTACACAGATTCAGGTATATACATCACACAAAGGAAGTATGTCCATGACATGCTCGTCAAGTTCAAGATGGAAAATACCAAGTGTGCAGGTACACCTATGGAGCAAAATCATAAGCTTAGTGCTTATGAAGGAGAGCCAATTGAAGACATCACAAGCTATCAAAGCTTGGTTGGAAGTTTGAACTATGCAACACTCACAAGGGTGGATATATGCTATAGTGTTAGCATATTGAGTCAGTTTATGCATAAGCCGAGAAGACCACATATGGAAGCGGCCAAGCGAGTCCTCAAGTACCTAAAGGGGACCATGAATGAAGGTTTGTTCTATTCATATACTTCAGATATTGAGCTAAAGGTCTACTCAGATGCAGATTGGGCCGGATCTAAAGATGATAGAAGAAGCACATCAGGGTATATATCATTTGCAGGTTCAAAAATCATTTCTTGGTCATCGAAGAAGCAACCAACCGTGGCATTATCTTCTACCGAAGCTGAATATAGAGGTTTGGCTAATGCAACTCAAGAAATCATGTGGTTAAAGTCTTTGTACACAGATCTTGGACTTCATTCTTCAACACCTCACATTTTTGGTGACAACACAAGCTCACTACATCTAGCAGCTAATCCGGTATACCATGCTAGAACCAAGCATATTGAAGTCCACTACCATTACGTAAGGGAGAAGCTAATGAGCAAGGATATTCAACTATCCTATGTCTCTACAGATATGCAATGTGCTAACATGTTGACTAAAGCTCTTGATGGTACAAAATTAAGTAGGTTCAAGTTGATGATTGGCTTGGAGGAAATCAAGGACAATTGAAGACTTATTTGAAGGCCAAGCATGTTAGGCTTGAGGGGGAGCTGTTGGTGCATTTTACCCAAGCCTACATGCTTGATATATTTGATATTATCCTCATTTGTAAGTCACATGAGTAGTCATGTGAACACCTCTTGTAAAAGAGTACATTTTATCTCTTGTAAATGGAAAAAGAAAAAAGGAAAAGGATGGCTTACCTCATCCATGATGTAAAAGCAAATTCGTGGCTCCAACTACCAAAATCACGAATTTTTGAGCTGAGGGAATCTCTCCTAACTTTGGGGATCACTTTTAGGTGGAGCCATTCGAATTCGAATTCAAAACTCCCTCCAAGAATAGCTATAAAAGGAGCAAGAAGGAAGAGGCGATTAGCAAGCCTTGTACATGACCACTTCATGTCATTTTGTAGAGATTGAAGAGCTTAATCCATAGCTCTATCATTTTACTCCCATTGTGCAAAGATTCATTGCCAATGTGGTTGTAATCATATGTGAATCTATACATTTATTATCATCTACTTCTCTGTTTTGTTCTCTGCTATACTCACTCAGACCAGTACCTTCAGAAGGTCATATCTCGAGTTTTACGGAACCTTTTTCAGTGATTTAACTTGCGTTGGATAGCTCATACTGTCTACTTTGTGAATATAAATTTTCAAGGTCATTGGATTAATACTTTTGGAGATATCTGCATTTTACTGCTTACTGGTCTATCTCTGCAGAGCCCCGAGAATTATGGGAAGGTTCCAAAAATTGATGAAACTTGTTCTCAGTGCTCAGTCCATCATTTGAAGTGTTTTAACTTGGAATAGCAAGCTTGTTAAGTCTATTTTCTATGACCAAAAGGAATTTTTCTAATTCCTACCAGGTTGAGAGCACTGTTCATTTTTTCTAGCAGGTGTATGTCCAAAAATAGCAAGTTTTGGGAGCTAGTCATTTTGCAACTAGTCTGTCTTGACTTAAACTTTTGGGATACATGTTCCAAAGTACTTGGCTGATATTTTGGTGGATTTAGGAAGCTCAAAGGGTCTACTAATCAACTCTGAAGTCTCAGTTGGCTGGTGTGAAGCTGGTTGTAGCAGCACCTACTCATCTTTGGATTGCATCCACCATCTCTCTTCACAGAATTGACAAAGGGGGTTTAGTGTTCTTCCAACCTCAAGTTTGATGCTCCAAAAAAAATGCTCTAATGTCCAATAATTATGCTCCCCTTGCTCTAAACTCTTTTGAATGATCTTAGTACACCTGTAAAAATCCCACGATTAGATCAAGATTTTGACTTAATATTTTTGATAGACCACTTGCATTCAAGTATCTCCAAGACCTACTTTTCCCCCTTGTATTTTTGAAAAAAAATTCTAGATCTCCCTTAATTCCTACTCCCATTTGAGATTCAATGAGCTTTCCAAATGAGCTCAAAATCACTCAAACGGAGTTCATATGAGAAAGTTATA
>CM035442.1:131357952-131465452 GCA_020310875.1 Ceratopteris richardii
AATCTCTATTTTATTATAAGAAGATCAATTCAGGAAGAACAGGTCCATTATACATGTTGTAGAACAAGCTTTCCTAGCTAGTCAGAAGGGCAAATGATAAATGGGGCTCATCTACTAGTAAGCAAAAATCTACTAATTCTACACAATCTAAAAATGAAGACAAAGATGAGATAAAATTAGAATAGCGGAAATTTTTTTGCAAATACTCTAAAGGAAATGATCATGTCATAAGGAGTTGTCCAAAACTGGTTATTAAAGAGGCAAAGAAAAAAGATGATGGAATGGTTGTTGCATAGGCCTCTACACCTAAAACAGTGTGCTAATCTTTTACAAAATGAAGAATGGATGTGTACTATTGTTTGTAGTTTTGAACCATCTTCTCATGAGAAGTGTATGTTTGTAGTGGACTCAGATGTTTGGTACTTTGATATTGGGGCAACCAAACATATTACCTAGCAGTGCAATTTCTTCAATTCACTTGAGCCTACCCCCATAGGGAATACTGTCACATGTGCTAACAACTCCTCTCATCTTGTAATGCGAGTTGGTAAGATCATTATAACCACTAACTAATGGTATTTCTTTTACATTGTCAAATGCTACCAAGGATCAAGAAAAATATGTTGTCAGTTTTGGCATTAGCCAAGATTGACTTGGTTATCAAATTTGTTGATGATAGATGTAGAGTCCATGATCTCTCAAATGGTGATGTTATTATTACTTCTGGCATTTTATATCATGGGTTGTATAAGCTCATAGACTATGAAAAATTTGTGAATGATTCAGCATATGTAGTACATGAGTCTCAGGCGATCTTAGATGCAAAGCTTTGGCATGCATGCTTTGGTCATCTAAATTTTGCTAGTTTCTTATGCTTGCAGAGATCTGAAATGGTGCCGTCTCTGTTGATATATTTAGGTAGTGACATGTGTGAACACATTAGGACCACCGGGGCACTTTTTCCCCTCTTTAGGAGGTTTTTTTTCCCCGGCTTGTATATACGCCTATTGCCCTAATGGGCTACTAATCTTTGTACATTCTCTAGTAATACATTTAGTATTGTGTGTTTGTGCTCCAAGCTTCTTCTTCTTCCTTGTGTTGTTCGCGTGCTTCCACAGACATCTATCTCCAACAATTGGTATCAGAGCAGGTCGTCGCTTCATCTAGGGTGCCATCGACACTCCTTCGTTTGCAGTCTCAGATTCGCACGAAATTTGGTGAGTATACTCAGGGTGTTTCAGAGATCAAAACGGCTTCGCTCTGTGGTGCCGAAATCGCGATTTTAGCTCGTTTCGACCTCCGAATGCATTATCATAGTGCTTGTGCAGGCTATTTCATCTTTTTGTGCCAAACATATATACTAGTTTCTATTCCCCAGTATAAGCGTCTCGAAGTCTGCTACAAGTCTAGCAAAATTTGTTGGGGCAGTTCTGTTCAACTTTTTGAGATACAGTCAATTTTCTACATCAAGGTATTTTAGTCACCGGCCATGGCTGAAAGCAGTGATGTATTCCGTATGTTGGTTGTTGAGGATAAGTTGGATGGTACCAACTACCCATTATGGGCTTATATGATGCAACATGTATTGGTTGCAAAAGGATTGTGGAACATTGTGCAATCCTATTACACCTCTGACTACAGGTACTACAAATATAGGTGCTAGAGCTGATGAGGATGGTGTTGAAGATGATATTCCGCAGATTCTTGTTCGTGCTGCTGTTTCTGTTGCACCTACTACAGAGCAGATTTGTTGGGATGGCAGAGATGCCCAGGAACATGCATTGATAGCTTTTTCTGTCAAACGTGCCATTATTCCTCATATTCGCTCTTGCAAAACAACTAAGGATGCTTGGGATACACTTACCACATTGTACCAAGCTAGGAATGAGGCACGTGTTGCTTACCTCCGAAAACAGTTGGAGAGTGAGCACATGAATGAAGGTGATTCTATGGACAGTTTCCTAACAAAGATCAAAGACTTGAAGGAACAGTTGATTTCTGTTGATGAAGTTATACCAGATAGCTCACTTGTGCAGACCATTCTAAATGGTCTTCCTGATTCATATCAGAGTTTTGCTTCTACTCTTCGGTTGATGATGAAAGGCAATCCAAATGCCTTGTCATTTGAGGAGTTAGTCTTTGTTCTATTACACGAAGATCAACCCGGGCAAAACAGGTCCATTATACGAGTTGCAGATCAAGCTTTCCTGGCTAGTCAGAAGGTGTAGCTCAGTGATGAGTAGCACCTCCTTTAATGTCAATCGGGGAAGATGTGAGGATGGTATGATGACCTCGAGCAAGTGAAGTCACAAGTGCGTGAGTGAGAAGCACACTAACATGCACACACATACACACACGCGCACTCAAGGCAAGACAAAGAGAGAGACAATGGAGTTCTTTTAGATTGCTTCAAAAGTGCTCATACAAGTTTAGATCAATTACAAGCTACCTCAAAAATGAGCTCTCTAGCTCTATTTATAGTTTTTTACTAGGTTTTGGCCATGTCCAGACCTAGTGTCCGGCCTAGTTAAAAATTAGGTTCTAGGGCCTATTTGAAGACTCAAACGAAGTCTAAAAATTATGAAAATTGGTAGGTAGCTACTTTGAATGCTCCTCAAGCTCAAGGACTCCTTGGCTTGCACAAAATGGAGCTACAAAAATATGAAATGGTATCTATAATGGCTCTTCGTGATGAAGATCACTATTGTTGCAGGGATTTCTTCTAACGATCTGACATACATATCTTCGAGCTCCCTACTTGCTCGTTCTCCTTGTGTGTCCACCTCTTCGATATGCTTTAGTGTCCTGAAAAAATATTGGCCTACTTGCCAGATCGTCGTTGACTACCCTGTCTGCTTGTGCCTTCCTTCCTCTCTGACTCCCTTCGTAAGCTTCCTTGCCTTGTGAGTCCTTCAGTTCCAACACCCCCCTCTCTCGCGTCTGTCGTCCCTGACAGATCCTTGTTGGGTGGGTCGTTGGATGTAGTATTCTACAACGTCTTGTGCTAAGTGATGTTCTGCAATTCTCAACCCTTTGGCCAAGTCCATGAGTAGAGCATCCCAATCTACCGGCCCGGGAACCTCTGGATGTGGTATACGTAACTTTTCTGAATGGAGAGCTTGTTCCACCGCAAACAACTGCAATAAATGTGATGGTCTGGGAATGAATATCTCTGAATGATATTCCCAGAATCCCATGACAAACATTTCTTCAAACGTCTGTTTGAAGCAGGCTGGTAGATACTTGATACGCGCGTGCCATGCATATACAACATTAATAGATGGTGTTGTGCTCATGTCATAGACAAGGTCCTGATTACCTTCATTAAATCCAAGAGCTGACAGATGAGGTTCCTTGACATTCTTGAAGGTCCTAAAGGTGACCAACATAAGTTCAAAAATTTTAAGACACATTTGGGCCATGACATCAGGTACATTTTTGAACCGGACTCCCCAATGCCGAATCATCGAAATCATATATCCTATGGTAGGTTGGCCCTTAGCTGGTGCTAAGTAGATATAATTGAGCCATTTCTCGCATCCTTTGGTTGTCAGCACAGCTTTTGTGTATTCCAGCCACGACCTTCTTCGAAATACAGGGTAGTAGCATGGGTTGTATTTGATATACAAAGGCATGTTATTCCATGTCCTTACCATCTCAGGGTAGGTTTCCAGCAGACGAATCCTCCACGTAGGTTGGTGTATATTTCCCTGCTTGGCACTTGCTGGGATGTCGTCCGGTGCAAACTGTGTAGCCGAGGTTGGCTCTTTTGAGGTGTGGTGCTTGATTTCAGCATTGTAATCCGCCATTAAGACACAGAAAGGAACATACAGTCGTCGGATGTGCCAATCCACCGATGATGGGAGAGGTTTCTAAAGTAATCCGATTTTATGACTACCTCTTCCAAACGTGACATAGACGCTATCTGAACTGCCACTCTGTCATCATGGGTTGTGGCCACTTTCTCTAACCTCTGCATCCATTCAAGAGCCTCGATCTCGATGGTGTCCATGCCCTCTTCTGTTTGCTTGCCCCCTGGTGCAGGCATGGGAACGTATGGGTCTTCGAAGGTTTCCTCTATTTCAATTGGCACTAAGTCTTCAGGCTCGGTCTCTACAAGAGGTGAAGGTTGACGCTCGTATTGCATGACTTTACTTCGTAATTCTTCTAGTTCTGCTCTGAGTTTTTCGACTTCTTCAGACGTGTCCACTGCGGTTGTGACTTTGCTTGGTGACTCATGCTTGGTTGCCAGCTGCTTTAATAGGTCGTCTCTTTCTCTTTCTAATGCTGCATGGGCTTCCAGGAGGTCGGCATGGGTTTCCAACACAATTTGCATATTCGCTGAGGCTATGGTCTTGAATCTATCTAGGTCGATTTCCTGTGGGAACCCTCCATGGCTGCTTCCAAGTTTCTTCGTTTTGTTTCTGTAGTCGTTTATTCTCCTCGAGTGCAGTAGACATGTGTTTGTGTAAGAGGGCCAGGTTGCGTCGAAGCTTGAGATTCTCTGTTATCTGGGAGTGTAGCAGATCATCCATTTGTTGTTTTTCTTATGCATCTGAGTGGGGTGGATTGGCTACTAACTGCTCATGTTGTTCCTGTAAAGTGACATACTGTTGTTGTAGTAGTCGCTTTTCCCTTTCTAGATCAATGAATCGTACTTGAAGTTCTTCATGGCTTCGGAAGAGTCTCGTATGTTGGTTATCAAGATGCTGGTAGTGCTGTTGTAGTTGAGACATACACTGATACATATTATTAAATACATTATTAATAGGGGTGGATGCGGGAAGGGTGTTGAATGCAGAAGGGAAGGGGAAGGGGAAGGGGAAGGGGAAGGGGAGTGTGGATGCGGTGCTGGAAAATGGTGAAGTGGGAGGTGGGGGAATGGGAGATGGTGGGTGTATGGGGGGGAGGGAGAGGTGCGGAGGTGGGTGATATGTCCATAAAATCAAAAGTGGATGCAGTGGTGGGAGTGATTGTGAACATGGGAATTGTGGGTGCGGTGATAGTGGTGAAAGTGTACAGTGGTGTGTGCAATTGTGAATACGAACTGCCAGGAAGTGTGATCGGGGGAATGAGGTTTTCCGTGGCTGCGGTTAGAATTACTGTGTCAGTGGCCGTATAGACAAGCGAGGTGGAGATAGGGTGTGTGGGTTGTGTGGGTTTACTGACGGTCTGCGCTTTGGTATGGGTAGTGGACTCGGAGGCGGTGACAGTAGTGGTTACACTGGTTGTGGGAGGTGAATATGGTGGAGTTGGAGGTAGGGGTGGCAAAGGGGGTGATGGAGGTGCACTTGATGTATGGGTTTCCTCAGTATCATGAACGGTGTGTGCTGTGCCCGTGGTTGTGGATGTGCCTTGTGGTTCTGATACTAATACATTCATCTGTTTTCCTGATCGAGGGGGACGTCTGCCGTATCTTCTCTCCGTTCTTCGTGCTTGTGCAAGGGCGGTATGCACCATCTTTAGGTACTCCTAAAGCATCAGATATCATATCAAGTGTGGCGTGGTATTGCTCATCTACTCCTTCCTCCTCAAGGATTTGGTTCATGAGAGCTTTTCCTGTTGCGAGGGACAATCTATGTTGCTCTTGAACCCTGTTGATGGTATCATAGAGCTTTTTCAATTCCTTCGTATAAGTCGGGGCACCCTCAAGTACTTGCAGAGCTTCTTGATCATATTCCTGCTCTTCTTCCTCGGATTGTCCATCATGTTCCTCCTCTTGTTCTTCTTCCTCTTCACCCTCCACATCGACGACCTCTGGTTGTCTGGGATGGGGTTGGTCTGTAGCAGTTTGTTGTCCACTAGCTTGCTCTGCCTTGACTTTCGTGTTAACAGCTTCGATTATTCTGGCTACCTCCTCATCAGTTAGGTCTTCTAATGTGAATCCGTGAGGAAACTCTAGGTCGGTTGGTACAGGTGGGAACACCAGATTCGGTCCATCAGTGCTGTGTCTTGGTAATCTGATAGTGAAGGGTTGTACCCGCCTTAGAAGTCGTGGAGTTGCCTCTCGTGTCAATGTCGCACTGCAAGGTTGTGCACAGGGCATCTGAACTGCGCCTCTCATTTTCTTAAATGGCGGTCTTGCAGTTGATAGTCTACGTTGGAATTCCTGTACCCTGGTCCAAATTAATGCCCTCTGCACTGGCACATCATAAGCCAAACATCTATACACAATCCGGGTGAGAGCACAGCATCCATACAGTACAGACTTTTGTTTTTTATACCACCTTTGATGAGCCAAGTGGATTTGGTCGATAATCCAGTGGGGCATATTGATTGTCAAATCGAAGGCGTCGGCCAAGTATAGACTAAACCATA
Organism: Ceratopteris richardii; assembly: GCA_020310875.1. Taxonomy (NCBI): domain Eukaryota; kingdom Viridiplantae; phylum Streptophyta; class Polypodiopsida; order Polypodiales; family Pteridaceae; genus Ceratopteris; species Ceratopteris richardii. The sequence continues at coordinate 131,364,271 of CM035442.1, forward strand.
TCTTCTTAGGTCGCATTGTGAACCTCTCTTGAGCGGGAAATGCAAAATGCTGCATGACCATTCGCAAGTGAATGGCAATTGTAGGTGTCATTGCCACCATGTCCTTTAATTTCGTTAGATTCTTGTTCTTCATATTGTCGGGAACCATAGTCTCTTTCTCCGTAGGAATGTGCATACGTTTCATGTCTAGAGCTTCCTTCACCAAATTGATAGTCAACCTGAAGCGCTTCAGCTCATTGCCCCTTGTGAGAGATGGGAGGACAAAGGTGTTGTATCCCTTTTTGTCTTTGCTCGGAGTGAGGGTGCTAATCAAATATGAGCATCTTAGAAAGTCGGGCTTTGGCAATTGGAATTTGAAGTAATCGTAGAGTCCCGCCTTCTTCCATATAGGTTTCAGTCCTTCATTGTTCTGCAATCTCTCAAATTCCCTGGTGAAGAAGTGATACCTGCCCCAGCGCCCGTTGAATTCTATCTCGGCCTCCCACATGTAAGTGCCTTCACCCAGAGATCCTGCCACATCACTGAACCAATGTGAGTTTTTGCTGATCGGCATTGTGTGCCCCTGTGGAGGATTCTGAATCGGTATGGCATGTAATGCCCTCAATGCCACTGGGTGTTCCTTCAATTCCTCCTCAACGGGAAGACTTTCAATGTCCACGACTTGGGGGCTGGTGCCTGCCTGGGAGCTAGTTCCTGCCGTATCTACCATGTTACTTCTTGCCTCCTGACTCTGTGAGAATATAGAAACAGGTGTTAACATTGTAAAGGACAAGATAGAACCGTTTTTGTCCCCATTACAACATAAACATGAGGTTCGGGAGAGATTAGTAGGCTATTAAGTGCTCGGTGCTTGTGCGTGTAGTTAGGAATTGGGTAGACCTAGAAGCTAAGTGGAATGATGTAGTGAGAGAGTGATGTAGTTAGTAGGTGGGCATGGATTTACAACTGGGGTCTGGGGGTTTATTACAAGTTTTAGGTTGACAAATGCAGTGGATGGGCTTTGATCTTGATTCTGTGGAGACTCTGAAGAGTTTGATAGGGGTATCTACTTGAAAATGAGACTTTTTAGGGACCCATTTACAAGTGATTCTACTTGTGCTCATGGAAGAATATGTGCCCGTGCGTGATGTATAAGCATGGGCATCTGATGTTCGAGTGAGTGAGACATGTTGTACCGGGTGTGGCCTCTGTGTAGCTATTTGAGCCCGCAAGCAAGCCTTAGGCACCCAAATTTGTCGTGATTGTGGGCTGGCCTTCATCGACTTCTTGGGTACCCAAATAGGCTTTACTTTCACAGAAGAATTTATGAAAGACTTTTTATTAGTGTCGTGTTGTTGATTACTAATAAGAGGTTTTGGCCGTGGGGTTGGCATGGTCACAACAGGGTGTTCGCCTTCCTGCACCCACACTTGTTTCAACGGCTGAGATATTCTGCTTCGCACGTGTTTTTGGCCTCCAGTATAGGTGGTACTCTGCTCCTTCTGTATTTGATCTGCCTTTGGTTGCTGCATCCCTCTGACCTTTGGAACAGAGGGGAGTGCCTTCTTATCCTTGACTCCGTTGTTGAGACAATCCTCTTTCTGCATCATACAGTTTTGGACAAGAATAGCATTGTCAACTTCATGTGTGCCCCTGGAAGGACCAGGAGTTTGTGCCTTTCTTAGTGCGTTGAGTGCCTCATTTTCCAATTCAACGACAATTCGACTATGATTTACCCATACCTGAAGAAGTCCACTCCTTAGGTTTAGGTTGACTGCATGATCATAGATCCAGTCCTAACCCAAGACAAGAGGCTCAGTGAGGTCCTCATCTTGACACACTAGTACTTTGGGTGTCATTGCTTCGTCTTGAATATAGAGGGGAAGTTCCACCTCGCCCATGCAAGGGGTTTCCACACCTCCCAATCCTATGAGATATGCTTCTATAGGATTGATAGTTAATTTCAACTTTTGACAGTAAGAAAATTTAACAGCACTAGTGGCTGCACCTGAGTCAATCAAAGCTCTTACAGTCCTTGCACCCTTTCCTTGTCCTATCTCTAAGTTTATAAAAGGACGTCTATCAATTATCCTATGAGAGCTAACACCTGAAACTTCACACATAGCCACATGATATCCTTGATCTGCATATGCATCTGTCCTAGGTTGCTCTCTACCCTGTCTTCTCAACTTCATTCTCCGGATGTGTTCCAATGCTTCTGCTTGAGCTTCTTCGCGAATTCGTTTTTCTTCTTCTTTGCGTTTCTTAGCAGTGTTGAGTCGACTTAACATCTCTTCCGTCAGAGGTTCCTGATATAACTTGACTCTGCATCCGCTTATGTAGCTCGGGAGAATATCGCCTTCTAATGTGGCTAGTTGCACTGCTCCACTTGTTGAGATTCTATTAATGATCATGGGTCTGTAGCCTCTCTTCTCTAGTTTCCTCGCATGTTGTTTCAAAGTGTAGACTAGTACTAGGTCGCTTGCCTTCACACCTTTATCCTTAACGTGGGCATCAAAGTATGCCTTCTGACGTTTCTTAGCAGCATATATCCCTGCAGCCGCTCTCAGTCTTGTTTCTCCTAATCGTTCAAGGTCAAACAGTCTAGAGGAGAATTCATGACCCGTCCATTCATGCTCTTGTGCTACTTTCAGTGTAGGTATTAAGAAGTCCAACGGTAGCACTACATTTTGGCCAAATACCATCTGAAAGGGGGTGGCTTGGAGTACTGTTTTGTATGCGACTCGGTATGCCCAAATAGCATGGTGTAGGTGTTTGTCCCAATCAGAGCGTTTATTGTTCACTAATTTCGTCAGTACATTGCATAAGATCTTATTGGTGCTCTCAGCCTGGCCATTTGCTTGAGGGTGATAGGGGACAGACTTCTTATGTACTACCAAGAATTCTTGGAGCAGATTTTCAATAACTTCATTCAAGAAGTGAGTGCCTCTGTCACTGACTAGCTCTATAGGTAACCCGTATCTAGTGAACACATTCTCAAATAAAAACTTAGCTGTTGTTTGAGCATCGTTCTTCGTTGTGGCTTTTACCTCTACCCACTTGGTTAGATAATCTGTGGCCACAATGATATATTCAGCATGAGAACCCTTAGCTGGGGGATTAATAGGACCTACAAAGTCTATTCCCCACTTAGAGAATGCTCGTCCACCCATCATAGGTTTCAGTGGCATTTCATCTTTGCGCATAGGATACTGAGTTCGCTGACATACATCACACCTCTTCACATAGGTATGTGCATCCATGTGAAGGGTCGGCCACCAGAAGCCCGCAAATAGTATTGCCTTGATCACCTGATCTGGTCCAAAGTGTCCTCCTGCTACACCTTGGTGAGCAGTTTCCAAGATCTTGAGATATTCACTCTCATGGACACATAGTCTCAGGTAACCATCTTTACCACGCTTGTATAGATTATCACCAATGAGTGAGTAATCCAGGGCTTCTTGTTCTAAAATCCTTTTCCTAGCCAGAGTCATGTCTGGAGGGAATGTTTTCATCCTCAAGAAGGCTACTAATGGTTCACTCCAATCTGGCACTATGGACACTTGATAAAGAGTGGCATGTTCCACAGGTGGTTTAGTGCAGCAGATTGGGCAGTCCTTGCACAACTTTTGGACATCAGCTTCCATAGTCGACCAATGCACTCCGAGTCTCCTTAGTGTCTGTAAGGTTGGTTGCTTTGAGTAGTGTTGCTCTAATGCACCTACATGTGCTAATTGGTCCGTATGTCAATATTGGCACTAATGGCTTAGCCCACTGTGGCACCACTTCCAAATTAAACAGGTAAGCATCAGGAAGGTCATCTGACACTCCTTGTGGGGCTTCGCCCGATGTGAGCCTAGAGAGATGATCTGCTCTCAAATGAGTCTTCCCTTTCCTTACCACAACCTCGAAATCATATTCAATTAGCAAGAGAAACCATCTTACTAATCTTCCTATATTGCATGGCTTGTTTACGAGATATAGCAGTGCCTGATGGTCAGTAAAAAATTTAAACTTATTTGCAAGCAAATAATGTCTAAACTTTTTAATTGCATATACCATGCCTAATCCTTCTCTCTCCGTAGTGGTATAATTTCGTTCAGCTGCATTCAATTGTCTACTAGCATAGGCAATTGGAAGATCCATATTACCTTCACCGGTAGGCTGCGCGAGTACACACCCAATAGCATACTTGGATGCATCAACATGAACATGGAAAGGCTTATTCCAATCTGGTGTGGTCAAGATTGGTGCTGAACATAATCGCCGTTTAAGCTCATTGAAAGAATTCTCACATTCATTAGTCCACTCAAAGTTAGTCAAAAGTCCATACAGAGGCTTTGCTATGATGGCATACATGTGTATAAACCGTCGGTAATAACCACAATGCCCCATGAAAGCTTGTACTTCCTTGACATTCTTTGGCCTAGGTAACTCGGCTATGGCTCTCACTTTCTCTTCATCAGTGGATATGCCATTCTTTGACACTATGTGTCTTAGAATCTTGCCTTGCCTGACCATAAAAACGCACTTTCCTGGGTTCAGGCAGACTTTATATTCTCTACATTTGTCAAAGATTTGTCTGAGTTCAGGAATATGGGTTTGCCTAATGTTGGAATGAGCACAAAGATCATCAACATAGACTTCTAAGTTCTTCCTCAGGAACTCTTTAAATACATGGCACATTAGTCTCTGGAAGGTAGCGGGTGCATTGGTAAGCCCAAATGGCATTACTCTAAAGGAAAAAATGCCCCATTCAGTGGCAAAAGCCGTCTTATGCTGATCTTCTCGAGCTATGGATACTTGATTGTAGCCCGAAAATCCATCAAGGAAGCTGTACACTTCCTTGCCTGCTACTCTTTCTAAGAGATGTTTTGTGATAGGACGCGGATAGTTATCTCGAATTGTGGCTGCATTGACCTTCTTCAAGTTAATGCATACACGCAGCTTTCCATTTTTCTTGGGCACCACTACCATGGGGGATACCCACTCAGTATGCTCAATTTCATAGATAAATCCAGCTTCAACCAAGCGATCTATCTCTTCCTTGATCTTGGCCGCATAGTTGTCATTGTATGTGTATGGCTTTTGCTTAGAGGGCCTAGCCTCTGAAGTCATGGGTATCGTATGTGAGCATATGTCAGGGTCTACACCTTTCAGGTCCTTGTAGCTCCAAGCGAATACATCTTTGTACTCTCTTAGCAAGGCTATCAATTCGTGCTCTTCGTCTTCCGTCAGGTCATGGCCTATGTACATGCATCTCTCTTCTCCTTCTTCCACAGCTACCACTATTTTCTTGGTGGTTTCTTTGTTATCATAGGCCTCCCCTGATTGCGCCTCTCGTTTAGGCATTCTGATCATGACTCTCTTGTCATCTATCTCATACTTCTTAAAATTTTCCGGGACCTCAAACAAAGATTCTTCCTCTTCTGGTGTGACTTATCTCTTCTTTCTTTTCTTTCCTTCTTCCTTCGGGGTCACATGTGTGGCTAGCCTTACATCATTTGTAAGCTCTCCATACCTCTGGGGTTGAAATTCTACTTCATAGAAGTATTCTTCATCTGATGCAAAAGGTGGGTCCATGATGATTGACTCTAGATCGGAGTCACTTGCATCCTCAATTGCATCAGGGCTAGGTTCACACTCTTCTAACACTACCTCTCCCATGATCGGCTCTATGGAGAAGACTGAAATGTCATAGCCATCTTCATCACAGTGAGGTGTCCATTGTTCTTCATTGATGGCTACATCCATTGTTGCTAGGATTTCTGCCCAGCCGTGGGGTTCAAATTCTTTGTTAGGAAAGACTATAGGTGCATAGGCTGGGTCTTGAATTGATCTATGTGTTTCTTTTGCACCTACCTCTCTAGCTTTTTCTCTCTTCTCTTCTTCTACTGCTACTTTGCACATCCATAAGTGGGTGTCTTCATGCATCCATGAGGATCCTGATCCTATGGAATGCACCGATTCCGTATCATCTTTGGCTCTATGGAGGGGATTCCATTGGATAGGAGGGACATCTCTATGAGAGTAATCTTTGAGATTCACTTTGGTCGTAACACTTAAGTGTTGCAGGTACAAGGAATTGGTTCCCCAGTCCTGTACCACTTGCAACTGTCGCATAAAGGGTCGTCCCAAGATCATTTCATAGGCATGATTTTTGTTGAAACCACATATAGCAAATGTGTGCTCAAACTCTACACCACAAGTGGTGAGAGTTATTCCTTCTAACATCCCTAAGGGTCTCTCTATGTGACCATTGGCCATTTGCAATTTCATCCTCGTGGGCCTGAGTGCTGGCTTGCCCCAACGCTTCCATAGGGAAGTGGTAGCAATTGCAACTCCTGCGCCTGAGTCTAGAATGGCCTTGGTGGTGTATCCTTGATGGGTGATAGGAAGATATGTGTTTCCCTCTTCGCCCTCACTCATGTCCCCTATCTTGTCCAATGGTATTTCTGGCACTATTCTCTGGGATCCTACCTGGGAACGAGGTTTTGCTATTTCTAGTACTTGTTTGGCTACATGTTTCCATAGCTCTGGCCTCACTTTGAGTAGTTCTTCTAAGGTGAGGTTGCACTGTACTTTAGTGTTTTTCACTACCTCTGTGTTCCTAGGTATGACTGAGTCCTCATTTCGTACCATGACTGTGGGTGCTCTCATACAAGTAGACTTAGCTTCCCATGGGCCTGTGAAGTGGGGTAATTCTTGCAGAGAGTTAGCCTCAAAGTCTAATCTTTCCTGAGATTGGGTGCTCTCCTGCTCCTCATAAATGGATGGGATGTCTTGTGGAAATTGGTCGTGTGCATCATCCACAAGTTCAATGGGAGGAGGGACTTCACTCTCTTTAGCCCATTTGTCTTCTTGAATCTCGCATAGGAATTCTGGTGTGAACCAATTCATAGAAGATGATGTGTTTGGCTCCGTAGAGTTAGGCACATAGGCTTCCTGGGCAGGAACACCTGCCCTTTCACTTGCCTTGTCCTTGTGTTGAGAGGTGGGTTCCTTTTCTGATTGTGCAATTAGCCTCTCTATTCTTTCTAAAAGTCCTTCAAAGTGCAGCTGTGTCTTGGCTGAGCTAGATATGTTAAAAAGGCAGCTGGCTTCAAACATCGTTTGAGCCAACTCCACCATCTTAGCACAAATTTTAGTTCGTTCAAGCTCTAATTCTGCTCTAGGGTAGCACTTTCCATGATCAGTTACGTTTGGCCCATCTTGGATTCTGGCCTGATATGCTTTAAGCATCATGTTTAGGTCCTCGGGAGTGGGATCTGCTAGGATTGATCCTACTCTAGGGGGTGGTGGGATTAGGTGAGGCGGGTTGGAAGGTGGCGGGTCAGATGGAGTTGGGAATGGTGGAGGTGGGGTAGTGTGAGAGGGAGTTTGAGATGTGAGTTCGGTTATCCTGGCTCTCGTTTCTCTTAGACTTTCCTCAAGTTCACTCATTTTCTTTGCCCATTGCCTTTTCATTCTTTCACGACTATCTCTCCAAGCTCTAGTCCTCTTCTTTTTCATGCTCTCCGTTTCACTAACATCTGGGCTCTTTTCCTGGCCTACACGTTGGTTCTGCTGCAAGGCTTGGGCTCTAGTGATCACTTGCACTGGTGTAGTGAAGTCACACTTCCTGTGGAGTCTACAACTAGCCCAACAACATTGATAGGAGTGATTTTCGGCATATTATTAGGATTCTTTGGGCAGTCTCGTAAGAGATGCTCCTTTCCACACTCCTGGCAATAGCCCTGGATCGTCACTGGCAGGGGTTGTGTAGGTGGAGGCAAAGGACAATCACGAATGAGATGATCTCCCTGACATCTGTAGCATGGTCCTCTAGGAAATGGGGGTCTCACTTGCCTAGGTTGAGGTCTAGAGTTGGGGTTTGCGTACATGACATTAGTATACTCGGGCTCCCAATTAGGTTCACTTGGTTCCTCACTATAGTAGGACTCACCATGTTCAGGAGACTGCATGTAGTAAGCCTAGGGACTATCAACATACGTAGAATCAAAGCTATGGTCACTGGGATCACTTTCTGAGATTAATGGTGTTACTGGGACTATAGCTCTATTCAGGTTTTCTTCTGCAGCAGCATACTTTACCGGAATCACATTAGTGGGAGCAGGTGGTTGCTGTGCTAGCACTGCTTGGGGTCTCAGTTGGGTCTGATATTGCGGTTGGTAATTTTGTTGAGGCCTAGTATACTGTTGGGGTGGGTATTGACTCTGGTATCTGCCTTGCTGGTATGGCTGAGGGTAGGTTTGCCTAACCGCTTGCTTATTGTATGGGCAGTCTTGTGCGGAGTGATTTGTGTATCTTCGTTCTATGGTGCAGTACTGGCTACTAGGATTTACTTGGGGTTGAGCCATAATGGGACATACATTTGCCATATGGTCACCTCCACAAGTATAGCATCTTTTCACTGGGGCAAATCTTGGGATCTGTTTGCTAGTGACACCTAATTTCTGAGCTACTTTCTCTGCAAGTTCCTCAATTGATGTGGATTGCGAGGAAGAGATGTTAGAGGCATCTGAGTCTTTGTAGATTTTGGAAAGCTCTAGTTCTTCCCCTAGGTTATCCTCGATGTCAATGCACATGCGTACACACTCTTCTATGGTCCTAGGATCCTTCAAGTACACATATGATCTCAATTTGGTACTTAGCAATCCATCCAAGAACAAAGCCACTTGCTTAGCTGGCGTGGGTAACTCAGGGACAGGGCATCTCTCTAAGTATTGCCTAAATCTTCTTCCAGTAAGTCTCACGGTTTCTTGAGGGGTTTGCTTGAAGCTGTGAATCAGCGAGGAAGTGTTATGTCTTATGCCACTTTTAGAGAATTCGATAATGAATGCCTCTAGAAGTTGGTCTATGCTCCTGAACTACCTCTCGTTTAGTGGCTAAAACCATGTCAGGGCAGTGTTCCTAAGGGTTAGACCAAAGGCATTGTACTGCGTGAACAGATCTTCAACTTGTTAAGCTCTCAAGACTTGCCTAAACTCAACCACATGATCGTATGGATCTCCAGTGCCATCGAAGTAGTTCTTCATGGACTTAACTAGCTGAGTCGGTCTCAAAGTCCTTGTGTGCTCTCTAGGTCGTGGTAGAGTGAACTCATCCGCATTTCTTTGATTCTTGGGAGCTCTAAGTACCTCAGGTTCTACTCTATTTGTTTTCGTCCTTGTTCTTTCTCTGCCCCCTGGGTTGGCAAAGCTTACTTCTGGCCTATCTCTACTTCTGTCTCTTTGAGTTCCATAAGCTTGGGATGTTCCAGCTCTAGGGTGACGATAGGACACGTTCGATCTTGGTTGGGGGAAAACGAATTCACCCTTCCAAGTATAAGCATGCCTGTCATGTTCTGTAACCACAAAGGTCCTCTTTGAAGCGTGATCTAAGTAGGTCACTCTGCCTGGGCTATCAGGATCTTTGAACTCATAGATCAGGATTGACCCTACATCATTTGGCCTATTTGATTTATACCTCCAAAAGGCTTCATCGGTTTCTTGATTTAGGAGCAGATCTATGCTCTTATTATCCTGGGGAATCCACTCTGGATTGAGGATTCTAGTAAGAACAGATTTTCCTCGAGGGGTCCTAGGCTCTATACCCATGTTTCCTTGCTCCAGGTCACCTAAATCCACTTCTGGGATCACATTTCCGAATTCGTTTGTCCTATCTGGGTGACTGGTGACTACGTATATGGTTCCTTCTTTGTCCAAGTATGCTCCATTTTCAAACTTTACAGTTGGGTGTTCTATTCCAATGGATTGGTCAGGGTTTTTAATCTAGACCACGGATCTTCCTAGGTCGTCCTCATAGATGCTAGCACCTAATCGTTTGGTCCTAAGGTATTCCAGCTGCGTCTTGTAGGGGCCTTCCACCCTATACAAATGTGGCACACCTGAACTCCCCACAAGTCTCTCCATACCTTGAGACATCTTTGATTCACTAGTCTCAGAGCTAGGGTAATGTGAGTGGTGGCTCAACTGCTGGGCCCAAGACCTAGCAGTATGATTAACGCTAGCCTCTGAAGACCTAAGACTTTGTCTATCCCTTACTAGATGCCGTCCTAATCTAAGGTTCATATGCCTATTTAAGTAGCCCAATTTTTGCCCAAAGTACAGCCTCGTTGTTGAGTTCTTTTGTACCAATTACTTGATTCCTTCTCATGTTGATTATCGTGTTTATACTCTTGTCTGATATCACGTCGTCAGGAGCATTTGAGTTAATTTCCGCACTTGAAGTTGATCATTCCACGTTAAGTCTTTTCCCTTAAAGTTCTCGGTCACACATAGGTTATCTCTTGAACTTGGTTTCTTAGATAGTCTTTGACTTGTCACGTGCCTATCGTGTCCTGACTTACTCCTAGCACTACTCGAACTTAGCCTAAGCTAGGAATTGACAAAGAGAGTTGAGAATATTCCGACCTTTCTTGCTGATCCCTTGTTCTTTAGTGCTCGAGAACCCGATTCTCAAGCTTGCACAAAGCCCTTGCTTGGGATGCTCTCAATTGCTCTCAATAGACCGGTATCAGTCCCAAGATTAGCTCAAGACTTAAATTCAAAGGACAGAACCAAGCACTTTCATTCATGTAACTTAGATACCAATTAGCCTTTTGTCTTTATGGAAAACAATTCTAGAGATCCCCTGGATTTGTTCCCCCTGGATATGGTCAACTTCAAAATACTATATCTAATAATCTTGATATTAATTTTACCAGCAAACGGATTTCGTATGAGAAAGTTATGTCAGTTCAGGGTTTTGATGCTAAAACGGGGTTCAAACAGGCTAATAGATCACAGGATTTTTCTCAAAAATACACGTGTAGGGACCTCACAAATCACTAATTACTAGACCAACATGCCCAAAAACTATCCCCAAAACTTGGAATAAAAAACCCTAATTTTTTGGCCAAAAAGCCTGTCAATCGCGATCGACAGGTCTGTCAATCGCGATTGACAGAGGTGTCCGTCGGGGCCTGTCGGTCGCGATCCACAGAGTCGATCGTGGGTCCTGTCAATCGCGATCGATGGTGTCAATCGCGATCGATGGTGTCAATCACGATCGACACTTTTTCCGGGATTTTTGCCGTGATTCCAGTCAATCGGGGATGTGTCCATCACGATGGACACGTGGCAACGCGAATTTTGGTGTCAATCGTGAATCTTCAGTCGGCCGCGATCGACGGTGTCAATCGCGATTGAATGAATCCTACGTGGCAGTCAGTCGGTCGTGAGGTTTGTCGATCGCGATTGACAGGGTCTGTCAGTCGCGATTGACAGGGTCTGTCGATCGCGATTGACAGGGTCTGTCGGTCGCGATTGACAGATGTTGTCGATCGTGGCTGTCGATCACGATCGATGGTGTCGGTCGTGATTGGCAGAGAAACATGGAATTTTTTAACTGTTTTTAGTGATTTAGAATGTGCTCATCATGTAGATTATGGTGGTGCACTTTGTTTTACCAAATGGGCGATTTTTCTGTCGATCGCGATCGATAGAGGTCTGCGACACAGAGACAGTTTCGAGCGTGTCCGTACCTGCTTAGCATGCTGGAGGGGATGATACAGTTGTACCTGCAAGAGTGCTCAAAAAACATGCAAAAACACAGCACACAAGTCGCTCTCTCGCTCTCTCTCACAAGTGGAATGAGGGAAATGAGGTGGAGAAGGTGATATGATCAAAAAACTGAAATTTTTTTCGCGATGATGGAGATGGAGATCGGATATGGTGAGGATGGTGAGGATGATGATGGTGATGATGGTGATGATGGTGGTGAGGTAAGAAAGAGAAAAGTAAGAAAAGTAAGAAAAGTAAAGAAATTATCTACAACGCCAACGTCTCAAATCTACATCTTACCATCACACGCTCGTCCTCAAAGCTCGATCCCCGGCAACGGCACCAAAATTTGGTGTAGCTCAGTGATGAGTAGCACCTCCTTTAATGTCAATCTGGGAAGATGTGAGGATGGTATGATGACCTCAAGCAATTGAAGGCACAAGTGCATGAGTGAAAAGCACACTAACATGCACACACATACACACACGTGCACTCAAGGCAAGACAAAGAGAGAGACAATGGAGTTCTTTTAGATTGCTTCAAAAGTGCTCATACAAGTTTAGATCAATTACAAGCTACCTCAAAAATGAGCTCTCTAGCTCTATTTATAGTTTTTGACTAGGTTTTGGCCGTGTCCAGACCTAGTGCCCGGCCTAGTTAAAAATTAGGTTCTAGGGCCTATTTGAAGACTCAAACGAAGTCTAAAAATTATGAAAATTGATAGGTAGCTACTTCGAATGCTCCTCAAGCTCAAGGACTCCTTGGCTTGCACAAAATGGAGCTACAAAAATATGAAATGGTATCTACAATGGCTCTTAGTGATGAAGATCACTATTGTTGCAGGGATTTCTTCTAATGATTTGACATACATATCTTCGAGCTCCCTACTTGCTCCTTCTCCTTGTGTGTCCACCTCTTCGATATGCTTTAGTGTCCTGAAAAAATATTGGCCTACTTGCCAGATTGTCGTTGACTACCCCTGTCTGCTTGTGCCTTCCCTCCTCTCTGACTCCCTTCGTAAGCTTCCTTGCCTTGTGAGTCCTTCAGTTCCAACAGAAGGGCAAAGGAAAATGGAGCTCTTCAACTAGTAAGCAGAAATCTGCTAATTCTGCATATTCGAAGAAAGAAGATAAAGATGAGAAGAAATCAGAAAAGCAGAAATTGTTTTGTAAGTACTGTAAAGGGAATGATCATATCATAAAGAACTGTCCAAAATTGGGTGCTAAAGAGGCAAAGAAGAAAGAGGCTGGAATGGTTGTTGCAGAGGCCTCTACACCAAGAATAGAGTCTGCGAATCTTGTGCAGGAAGAAGAATGGGCGTTTACTACTATCTGCAGTTTTGACCCATCTTCTCATGATTAATGCATGTGTGTAGTAGTCTCAGATGTTTGGTACTTTGATAGTGGGGCGACCAAACATATTACCTCGCAACGTAGTTTCTTCTCTTCACTCAAACCTGTCCCTACAAGGAATACTGTTACATGCGCCAACAACTCCTCTTATCCTGTTATGGGAGTTGGTAAGATCATTTTGACTACTGTTGATGGTAGTTCTTTCACTTTGTCAGATGCTTTACTTGTGCCAAGGATCAAGAAGAATCTGTTATCAGTTTCTGCATTAGCCAAGATTGGCTTGGTTGTGAAATTTATCGATGACAGATGTACTGATCTGTCAAATGGCGATGTTATTATTGCTTCTGGCATTTTATGTCGTGGGCTGTATAAGCTCATAGACTATGAAAGATCTGAAAATGATTTGGCATGTGCAGTAAATGATTCTCAGGCTATGTCAGATGCAAAGCTTTGGCATGCACGCTTTGGTCATCTGAATTTTGCTAGTTTGCTACGCCTGTAGAAATCTGAAATGGTTTCCTCTTTGCCCAAACTTGAGGCACCTGGAAAACATGTTTGTGAAGGCTGTATTTTGGGCAAAATGCAGCATTCCTCCTTTCCAAAAGATGGTTCAGTTCGGGCTACACAGAAATTGCAGCTTGTACATAGTGATGTTTGTGGTCCTATGCAGACACCCTCTTTTGGAAATTACCTTTACTTCGTGACTTTCATTGATGATTTTTCCAGGCATGCATGGGTATATCCACTCAAAGTAGAGTCCGAAGTGTTCATGTGCTTTAAACAGTTTTTGGTTTTGGCTGAAAATCTGTCAGCATGTAAAATGCGCACCCTCCGTTTTGATCGAGGAGGGGAATATATGTCTTCTAATTTTAATGCATTTTTGGCTAAACGTGGGATAAAACACCAGTGTACAGTGTCGTATACACCTCAACAGAATGGAGTTGCTGAACGAAAGAACAGGTCACTCATGGAGATGGCGAGGTGCATGGTCAAGGGTCAGGCTTTACCACATAGTTTCTGGCTTGAGGCTGTCATGTGTGCAGCATATGTACTGAATAGGTGTCCCACTAAAGCACTGCAATCTATCACTCCATATGAAGCTTGGCATGACCGCAAGCCATCTGTTGCTCATCTGTGTGTTTTTGGTTGTTTGGCATATGCACTAGTGCCTGAACAACATTGCAGAAAATTGGATGATAAGGCAGCAAAATGTATTTTTGTTGGGTACAATTTTGAAAGTAAAGGCTATCGTCTGTATCATCCACAGACTAAACGCATTCTGGTTAGCCGTGATGTTGTTTTTGTGGAAGATGCTATTCAACCATTGCTTTCATGTACTAAGGAGACATCTGTTAGCTCCAAAGACATGTATGATACTTTGATGCCTCTTTTTACAGGTGGACAATCTAGTGCTGGTCCTAATGAGGCAACTTCTCAACCTTTGCAGGTTTCATATGATGATGTAGATCATTCCATTTCTGATGCAGATTTACATGATGCACTTTTTGATGAGAGAGCTGATATTGAGCAGGCAAAAACTATGCCAAAATGGCTGGTGCAGACCTTGCGTGATAGCAAATTAGATGCACCTTTGTCATATCGTACTCGTTCAGGCTCTCATAGTGCCTCCTTTGCATCAGATTGCTATGATATGGCTGCGTCTAGTCTCTATGATGAGAATGAGCCTGTTTCTTTTGATGAAGCACAGAATTCAGAAAATTGGATGGCTGCTATGGAATCTGAATATGATGCTATAATGAAGAATGGTACATGGTCTTTATGTGACTTGCCTCCTAGCAAGAAGGCCATTGGCACTAAGTGGGTATACAAGCTGAAGCATAAACCTGATGGTACAATTGATAGGTATAAGGCTAGGCTTGTTGCAAAGGGTTATGCACATGAAAGAGGCATTGATTTTGATGAGACCTTTGCACCTATATGTCGTATGACTACTGTTCGGAGCATTTGTGCACTTGCAGCCCATCATGGTTGGAATGTACATCAGTTGGACATTAAAACAGCATTTCTGAATGGTGACTTGCATGAAGAAGTGTATGTTTTTGAGGCCCGTGGCTTTGTGCAGAAAGGGCATGAAAACCAAGTGCGCAGGTTAAAGAAGGCATTATATGGTTTAAAGCAAGCACCACGTGCTTGGTATGAGAAGATACATGCATATCTCATTGCACATGGTTTTGAGAACAATCAAATTGAAAGCACCTTATATGTTAAGCGTGCTAATGATGTGCTTCTGATCATTGTTGTCTATGTTGACGACATGCTGCTCACTGGTCCTATTGAGAAGCATATTGCTGATTTCAAGGCTGATTTGCATGCCTCATTTGAGATGTCAGATTTGGGGCATTTGCATCACTATTTGGGCATTCAGTTTATGCAAGTTGATGGTGGAATGGCTTTGTGTCAAACAAAATATATTGACACATTATTGCAACGTTTTGGCCTTCAAGACTGTAAGCCTATTGCCACTCCTATGGAGACAGGTTTACGATTGAGTCTTCATGATGCTGGAGATGCATTTGATGTTGTTCTCTATCAGCAGGTTGTTGGATGCTTGATTTACTTATGCATTACTCGGCCAGATATTCAGTTTGCTATCTCACAGATGAGCAGGTTTATGCATTGCCCAGGAGTCACGCATTGGAAGGCGGTTAAGCGCATCTTTTGCTACTTGAGTGGTACTCGGCTACTTGGGTTGTTTTAACCCAAGGGGGGGATCACTACCGCCAGATTTGCATGCTTTTTCTGACTCAGATTGGGCTGGTTGCTATGACACTCCTGTGTCCACCAGTGGTTTTTGCTTCATGCTTGGTAGCTCATGTATATCCTGGTTGAGCAAGAAGCAGCCTACTGTGGCCACTTCTAGTTGTGAGGCTGAGTATAGGGAAGCTTTCACAGCGACTGTTGAGTGTGTGTGGCTCAGCTTCCTTATGGCTGATTTGGGTGTTGGCCAGTCTTCTGCCACCACCATCTTCACTGACAGTCAGAGTGCATTGGCAGTTGTGAGGAACCCTGTGTTCCATGCTTGCACTAAGCACATTGAGGTGCATTATCACTATGTTAGGGAGAGGTTCTCTACTGGGAAGATCAGCTTGGCATATGTGCCCACGCAGGAGAACATTGCGGACCTTTTCACGAAGGCTCTGCCTAGGGAGAAGTTTGAAGCTTTCCGCAAAGCTTTGGGCTTACTTCCTTTTGAAAATGGAGTGATTTCCACATAGCTTGGCACTTCCTTATACATGAGTGTCAGCTCCTTGTTCACCGCGTCACTCCCAGGGGGGATTTGTTGATATATTTAGGTAGTGATGTGTGTGAACACATTAGGACCGCTGGGGCACCTTTTTCCCTCTTTAGGAGGTTTTTTCCCCCGGCTTGTATATACGCCTATTGTCCTAATGGGATACTAATCTTTGTACATTCTCTAGTAATACATTCAGTATTGTGTTTTTGTGCTCCAAGCTTCTTCTTCTTCCTTGTGTTGTTCGCGTGCTTCCGCAGACATCTATCTCCAACACTCTCTACCCAAACTTGAGGCACTAGGTAAATGTTGGAACAAAGCAATCACAAATTGATGATTACAAAGAGCTTGAAGCAAGTCAATGACCAGATTGAAGTTCAAGAAGTCATTTGAGAAAGTGAAGAGATTTCAGAATGATAGCTTGTATACATATGTACATTACAGGTGGAAATTCTTGTACTATGAATATAGGTAATCCTTAGGATGATAAGGAGTAATGTAATAGACATGGGATAAGTCTAGAATCATATGTATATAAGTCAATGATGTAAAGAAATACATGAGAGAGTCATTAGAAGACAAGTGTCATAGAGATAGATGAGAAGAGAGTCATCTTCAGAAAATAGCGACAAATATTTCGTAGATTTCTCTCAGTCTGATCATGTGGATCAGAAATCCTTTTGTACACATCTAATCTAGAAGCTAATGAAGCTATATTCAAAGTTTCATGGTCTAATTCTTTTCATGTTGTGAGTATGATCAATAGGAACATGTTATGTAAAGTCTCCAGGTAGACCTACATCAAATTCGTGAGTGATTCTTCAACAGGGTAAGAGACCTACTCTTGTTCATTGTAAGGTATTTGGATGTTTAGCATATGCTTATGTTCCTTCACAATTGAGACATAAGCTAGAACCCAAAGCAAAGAAGTATTTATTTATTGGGTATGATGATAGACAGATGGGTTACAGATTGTGGAGTCCATCCACAAAGCAATTTCTTGTTACCAAAGATGTTACATTTGATGAGCAAAGTACATGGTATACAGGGTCAACAAATGATTATGTAGATGTTAAAGAAATACAAAGGAAAGGGAAGGCAAAAGTAAGTGTGTATGAATAAGATATTGATGATGTTGATTATAAAAGTAAATTGCAGGACAATGTTGAAGATGGGCCAAGATTTGATCCAGAATCAAATGTGGTTGAGACTTCAAGAAGTGCAGAGGTCAGAAGATCCTTGAGAGAAAGAAAAGAACCTATCAGGTATAGCTATGATACATCTTTCCTAACAACAAAAGATTATGCTTACATTGTGAAGACAGAAGAGGATCCAATCACATATGAAGAAGCTAAAGGTAAACAGAATTGGGAGAAGGCAATGCAAGAAGAGTATGATGCTCTACTTGAAAATGAAACATGGGAGTTGGTTCCAAGACCAAAGAATCAGAAGGTCATTGGATGTAAGTGGGTATATAAAACAAAAAGGTTTGCAAATGGAAAACTGTCTAGATACAAGGCTAGACTTGTGGTTAAAGGTTATGCCCAAACTTATGGGGTAGATTATGATGAAACTTTTAGTCCTGTTGCTAAGATGTCTACAATTAGATCATTGTAAAGGATGGAAGTTATCACAATTAGATGTGAAGAATGCATTCCTGAATGGATACATTGGAGATGAAGTGTACATGGAGCAACCAGAAGGCTTCATGGATTCAAATGGATCAGAGTATGTGTGTAAGCTCAAGAGAGCTTTGTATGGTTTGAAGCAGGCCCTAAGAGCATGGAATTACAGGCTTGTTAAGTTCTTGAATGAAGGTGGATTTCAAGCATCAAAGGCAGATAGTAGCTTGCTAGTGAAGGCAAGTGAAAATGGACACATATACATGTGTATTTATGTTGATGATATTATTGTCATAGGTACAGATGCTCAAGGAATCAAGGAGCTTAAGAAACAAATAGATAAAGAGTTTAAGATAAGTGATTTGGGAAACTTATCTTATTTCTTAGGAATGCAGATTGTGTATACTCAACATGGAGTATATGTTATAGAAGAGAGATACTTGAAGATCAAGTTCAACATGGAAGATTACAAGTCTTCAACTACAACATTAGAGGTAAATCATAAGTTGAGCAGATATGGAGGTGAAGAATGCAATGATATAAAGGAATATCAGAGTTTGGTAGGTATTCTAATCTATGCTACCTTGACAAGGCCATATCTATTATATGTAGTAGGTGTGTTATCACAATTTATGCATTGTCCAAAGAAGACTCATTGGATTGCATCTCAAAGGGTACTTAGATATATAAAAGGAACCCTAAGTGAAGGTTTGTATTATGGATTTACTTCTGATACAAGAATCAAAGTATTTAGTGATGCAGATTGGGCAGGTGATTCAGATAATAGAAGGTCTACTCATGGGTATCTATGTTATATTGGAGATAAATTAGTTTCTTGGTGCTCAAAGGAGCAACATACAATTGCTTTGTCATCTATAGAAGCTGAGTATAAAGGAATGGTAGAGGCTGCAAAAGAAGTGATATGGTTAAAGACTTTGTTGAAGAGTTTTGGAACTGATCAGAGTACTCCAATTATTTTTGGAGACATTATGAGTTCATTATATTTGGCAGCTAACCCTGTTTTTCATGCCAGAACTAAGCATATAGAGATTCAGTATCATTTCTTGAGGGAAAAGGTACTTGATAAAGAGATTGAAGTGTTGTATACTCCAACAAAAGAACAAATTGCAGATATGTTAACAAAAAGCTTGGATGGACCTAAGTTACAGAGATTTAAAGAGATGGCAGGAGTAAAGAAGAATGTAATAATCACAATTAGTGATTGAGGGGGAGCAGTTGGAACAAAGAAATCACAAATTGATGATTACAAAGAGCTTGAAGCAAGTCAATGACCATGTTGAAGTTCAAGAAGTCATTTGAGAAAGTGAAGAGATTTCAGAATGATAGCTTGTATGCATATGTACATTACAAGTGGAAATTCTTGTACTATGAATATAGGTAATCCTTAGGACGATAAGGAGTAATGTAATAGATGTGGGATAAGTCTAGAATCATATGTATATAGGTCAATGATGTAAATAAATGCATGAGAGAGTCATTAGAAGACAAGTGTCATAGAGATAGATGAGAAGAGAGTCATCTTCATAAAATAGCAACGAGTATTTCGGAGATTTCTCTCAGTCTGATCATGTGGATCAGAAACCCTTTTGTACACATCTAATCTAGAAGCTAATGAAGCTATGTTCAAAGTTTCATGGTCTAATTCTTTTCATGTTGTAAGTATGATCAATAGGAACATGTGTATGTAAAGTCTGCAGGTAGATCTCTCAGAGTCGCGCACTTTTTTGTGTCAATGTTTTGCTTAGATCTAAATGCTTAATGTAAAGTTTTTGATGAATGAGCATTCAAAATCTAAGTTAGAAGGTAAGGAAGCTAAGGCTAAAAGCATTTAGCAAAACGGGATCTGTGTTGTGAGAAATCAATCTTAGAAGTTACCTATGTCAAAGTCGCTTGTTCAGGAAGACAGTTTCTAACATACCTTTGATCTTAAGGATCAAATTAAAGTTTTAATGATTGTTCTGAAGGACTAATGGTTGATATGATTGTGAAAAGGTAGTATGGAGATATGTGCATCATTGGTTTGAAGAAATCTGAAGATATGTGTAGGAAATGAAGTCAATTAGTGAAGCATACTATTGAAGAATGAAGATTTTCACTCAGAGAAATGATAGTTGAAAGTTTTGGTAAATGAAGATAACATTTGTGTAAAGTTTGATCCATAACTGATATAGAGGTGATCTTAAATCAGTATAGATCAAACCTTTGGAGATTTAGAGGTCTCCAATAGTAAACATCTCTCTGAAGGCTATATCTTGGGCAAACGACAGCGTTCCTCATTCCCAAAAGATGGCTCAGCTCGAGCTACTTAGAAATTGTAGCTTGTTCACACTGATGGTTGTGGTCCTATGCAAACACCCTCTTTTGGGAGCTACCTTTACTTTGTGACTTTCATTGATGATTTTTCTAGACATGCATTGGTGTATCCACTGAAAGCAACGTGTGCACTATTTATTTATTTCAATCAGTTTTTGGTTTTGGTTGAAAATCTATCAGCATGCAAAATGGAAACCCTCCATTTTGATCAAGTTGGGGAATACTTCTAACTTAAATGCTTTCTGGATGAACATGGGATAAAACACCAGTGTATAGTATTGTATACACCTCAACACAATGGACTGGTTGAAAGGAATAATAGGTCACTCATGGAGATGGAAAGGTGTATGGTCAATAGTCAGGCTTTACCACATAGCTTTTTGCTTGAGGTTATTATGTGTGCAACATACGAACTTAACAGGTGTCCCACAAAAGCACTGCACTTTATCACTCCATATGAGGCTTGGCATGGTTGCAAGACATTTGTTGCTCATCTACATGTTTTTTGTTGTCTAACATAGGCATTAGTGTCTGAACAACAACATAGAAAATTGGATGATAAAGCAGTGAAATGTATTTTTGTTGGGTACAGTTAAGAAAGCAAAGGCTATTGTCTATATCATCCATAGACTAAATGCATTTGGGTTAACCAAATGTTGTATTTGTGGAAGATGCAATTCATCCATTACTTTCATGTACCCAGGAGACATTTGTGAGCTCTGGAGATGTGTATGGCACTTTGCTTCCTCTTTTTATAAGTGGGCAGTCAAGTGTTGGTCTGAATGAGGCAATTTCTGAGCCTTTACATGTTTCATGTGATGATGTAGATCATTCCATTTCTAATGCAAATTACATGATGCACTTGTTGATGAGAGGGCTAATATAGAGGAGGCCAAAACTGTGCCAAAATGGCTGGTGCAGACTTTGAGAGACAGCAAATTAGATGTACCTCTGTCATATCATACTCATTCAAGCTCTCATAATGCTTCTTTTGCATCTGATTGCTATGCTATGGCTACCTCTAATCTTTCTGGTGAGAATGAACTTTATTCATTTGATGAAGAAAAAAATTCAAAAAATTGGATGGCTTCTATGCCATGAGAATATGATGTTATTATGAAGAATGGTACATGGTCTTTATGTGATATGCCTCTGGCAAGAAGCCCATTGGCACTAAGTGGGTATACAATCTGAAGTGTAAACATGATGAAATAGTTGACATGTATAAGGCTAGGCTTGCTGCAAAAGGTTATGCTGAAGAAAGAGGCATTGATTTTGATGAGACCATTACTCTCACATACCGAATGACTATTGTTCATAGCATTTGTGCACTTGCAAATCATCATGGTTGGAATGTACATTAGTTGAACATTAAAACTGCATTTTTGAATGGTGACTTACATGAAGAAGTGTATGTTTTTCAACCCCGTGGTTTTGTGCAGAAAGGGGATGAAAACAAAGTGTGCAAGTCAACAAATCCCTTCTCAGAGTGATGGGGTGAACGAGGAGTTGGCACTCATGTATAAGGAAATGCCAAACTATGTGGAATCAATCCACAAAAGAAAGTAAGCCCAAAGCTTTGCAAAAAGTTTTAAACTTCTCCCTAGACAAAGCCTTTGTGAAAAGGTCTACAATGTTCTCCCTAGGCATATGCTCTCCCTGACATAATGATAGTGCACCTCAATGTGCTTAGTGCGAGCATGGAAACATGTTTCCTTGCAACTGACAATGCGCTCTGACAGTCAGTGAAGATGGTGGTGGTAGAAGACTGACCAACACCCAAATCAGCTAGAAGGCATCTGAGCCACACACACTCAACAGTCGCTATGAAAGCTTCCCTATACTCAGCCTCACAACTAGAAGTGGCCATAATAGGCTGCTTCTTGCTCAACCAAGATATGCATGAGCTACCAAACATGAAGCGAAAACCATTCATTGACACATGAGTGTCATAGAAACCAGCCCAATCAGAGTCAAAAAAAGCATGTAAATCTGGTGGTAGTGATCCCCCCTTGGGATAAAACAATCCAATTATCCAGGTACCACTCAAGTAGTGAAAGATCCGCTTAACTGCCTGCCAATGCCTGGCACTTGGGCAATGCATAAACCTGCTCATCTATGAGACAGCAAACTGAATATCTTGTAGAGTAATGCATAAGTAAATCAAGCATCCAACAGCCCGTTGATAGAGAATAGCATAAAATGCATCTCCAGCATTATGAAGACTCAACCATAAACCTATCTCCATAGGGGTGGCAATGTGTTTACAGTCTTCAAGGCCAAAATGCTACAATAATGTGTTAATATATTTTATTTGACACAACGCTATTCCGCCATCAACTTGTATAAACTAAATGCCCAAATAATGATGCAAATGCCCCAAATCTGACATCTCAAATGAGGCATGTAGATCAGCCTTAAAATCAGCAATATGCTTCCCATGAGGACCAGTATGCTTCTCATGAGGACCAGTGAGTAGCATGTCATCAACATTCACAACAATGATAAAAAGCACATCATTTGCATGCTTAACATATAAGGTGCTCTCAGTTGGACTGTTCTCAAAACCATGTGCAATCAGATAGGCATGTATCTTTTCATACCAAGCACATGTTGCTTGCTTCTAGTCATATAATGCCTTTTTCAATCTGCACACTTGATTTTCATGCTCTTTTTGCACAAAGTCACCTAGCTAAAAGACATACACTTCTTCATGCATGTCACCATTTAGAAATGCAGTTTTAATGTCCAACTGATGTACATTCCAACCATGATGAGCTACAAGTGCACATATGCTACAAATAGTAGTCATTCGGCATGTAGGTGCAAAGGTCTCATCAAAATCAATGCCTCTTTCCTATGCATAACCCTTTGCAACAAGCCTAGCCTTATTTTTGTCAACTGTCCATGAGGCTTATGCTTCAGCTTGTATACCCACTTAGTGCTAATGGCCTTCTTGCCAGGAGGCAAGTTACATAAAAACCAGGTACCATTTTTCATGATAGCATCATATTCCGATTGCATAGCAGCCATCCAATTTTCACAATTTTGTGCTTCATCAAATGAAATAGGCTCATTCTCATCACAAAGACTAGAGGCAGCCATAGCATAGCAATTTGATGCAAAAGAGGCACTATGAGAGCCTGAATGAGTACGATATGATAGAGGTGCATCTAATTTGTTGTCACACAAAGTCCGTACCAGCCATTTTGGCATAGTTTTTGCCTCCTCAATATGAGCTCTCTCAGCAACAAGTGCATCATGTAAATCTCCATCAGAAATGGAATGATCTGCATCATCACATGAAACATATAAAGGCTGAGAAGTTGTCTCATTAGGACCATCACTAGACTTTCCACCTATAAAAAGAGGCAACAAAGTGTCATACATGTCTTTGGAGCTAACAGATGTCTCCTTAGTACATGAAAGTATTGGCTAAATAGCATCTTCCACAAAAACAACATCATGGCTAACCAAAATGCATTTAGTCTATGGATGATACAGATGATAGCCTTTGCTTTCATAAATCTACCCAACAAAAATACATTTCAATGCTTTATCATCCAATTTATTAAGTTGTTGTTCAGACACTAATGCATATGCCAGACAACCAAAAACATGCAGGTGAGCAACAGATGGCTTTTGACCATGCCAAGCCTCATATGGAGTGATAGATTGCAATGCTTTAGTGGGACACATGTTAAGTACATATGCTGCACACATTAGAGCCTCAAGCTAGAAACTATGTGGTAAAGCCTCACTCTTGACCATACACCTCACAATCTCCATGAGTAACCTATTCTTCCATTTAGCAACTTCATTCTGTTGAGGTGTATATGACACTGTACACTGATGTTTTATCCCACGTTTAGCCAGAAATGCATTAAAGTCAGACGACATATATTCCCCCCCTTGATCAGTACGGAGGTGCCCATTTTACATGCTGACAAATTTTCAGCCAAGACCAGAAATTGTTTGAGGAATATGCATGTCATGAGGACCAGTGAGCAGCATGTCATCAACGTACACCAAAATGATCAGAAGCACATCATTCGTACGCTCAACGTATAAGGTGCTTTCAGTTGGATTGTTCCCAAAACCATGTGCAATCACATAGGCATGTATCTTTTTAGACCAAGCACGTGGTGCTTGCTTTAAACCATATAAAGCCTTCTTTAACCTGCACACTTGGTTTTCATTCCCTTTCTGCACAAAGCTACGAGGATGAAAAACATACACTTCTTCATGCAATTCATCGTTTAGAAATGTTGTTTTAATGTCCAACTAATGTACATTCCAACCATGATGAGCTACAAGTGCACAGATGCTACGAACAGTAGCCATTCCGCAAGTAGGAGCAAAGATTTCATCAAAATCAATTCCTCTTTCTTGCGCATTACCCTTTGCAACAAGCCTATCCTTATACCTATCAACTATTCCACCATGTTTATGCTTCATCTTGTATACCCACTTAGTGCCAATGGCCTTCTTGCCAGGAGGCATCACATAAAGACCAAGTACCATTTTTCATGATATCATCATATTCAAATTGCATTGGAGCCATTCAATGTTCAAAATTTTATGCTTCATCAAACAAAATAGGTTCAGTCTCATCACAAAGACTAGATGCAGCCATAGCATAGCAATCTGATGCAAAAGAGGCACTATGAGAGCCTGAATGAGTACAATATGATAGAGGTGCATCTAATTTGCTATCACGCAAAGTCTACACCAGCCATTTGGGCATAGTTTTTGCCTGCTCAATATCAGCTCTCTCATCAACAAGTGCATCATGTAAATCTGTATCAAAAATGGAATGATGTGCATCATCGCATGAAACCTGCAAAGGCTGAGAACTTTCCTCATTAGGACCAGCACTAGACTTTCCACCTGTAAAAAGAAGCAGCAAAGTATCATACATGTCTTTGGAGCTAACAGATGTCTCCTTAGTACATGAAAGTAAGGGTTGAATAGCATCTTCCACAAAAACAACATCATGGCTAACCACAATGCATTTAGTTTGTGGATGATATAGATGATAGCCTTTGCTTTCAGAATTGTACCCAACAAAAATACATTTTACTACTTTATCATCCAATTTTTTACGATGTTGTTTAGGCATTAATGCATATGCCAAACAACCAAAAATACCATATGAGCAACAAATGGCTTGCAACCATGCCAAGCCTCATATGCAGTGAGAAAGTGTAGCGCTTTAGTGGGACACCTGATAAGTACATATGCTACACACATGACAACCTCAAGCCAGAAACTATGTGGTAAAGCCTGACTCTTGACCATACACCTCGCCATCTCCATAAGTGACCTGTTCTTCCGTTCAACAACTCCATTCTATTGAGATGTATAATGTGGCACTGTACACTGATGTTTTATCCCATGTTCAGCTAGAAATGCATCAAAGTCAAAAGACATATATTCCCCCCCTCGATTAGAACAGAGGGTGCCCATTTTACATGCTAACATATTTTCAGCCAAAACCAAAAACTGTTTGAAGCACATAAACACTTTGGACTTTGCCTTCAATGGATGTACCCATGCATGCTTGGAAAAATCATCGATGAAAGCCACGAAGTAAAGATAGTTCCCAAAAGAAGGTGTCTGCATAGGACCACATACATCACTATGTACAAGCTACAATTTCTGAGTAGCCCAAACTGAACCATTTTTTGGAAAGGAGGAATGTTGCATTTTTCCCAAAATACATCCTTCACAAACATGTTTTCCGAGTGCCTCAAGTTTGGGCAAAGAGAACACCATTTCAGATTTCTGCACGCGTAGCAAACTAGCGAAATTCAGATGACCAAAGCGTGCATGCCAAAGCTTTGCATCTGACATAGCCTGAGAATCATGTATTGTACATGTCGAGTCATTTACAAATCTTTCATAGTCTATGAGCTTATACAGCCCATGACATAAAATGCGAGAAGCAATAATGATGTCGCCATTTGACAGATCATGAGTTGTACATCTGTCATCAAAAAATTTCACAACCAAGCCAATCTTAGCTAATGCAAAAACTAATAACAGATTTTTCTTGATCCTTGGCACAAAAAAAGCATCTGACAAAGTGAAAGAACTACCATTAGTAGTCAAAATGATCTTACCAACTCCCATAACAGGATGAGAGGAGTTGTTGGCGCATGTAATAGTATTCCCTATAGGGGCAAGCTCGAGTGAAGAGAAGAAACTGTGTTGCGAGGTAATATGTTTGGTCACCCCATTATCAAAGCACAAAACATATGAGTCTACTGCATACATGCACTGCTCATGAGAAGATGGGTCAAAACTACAAACAGTAGTAAGCACCCATTCGTCATCTTGCACAAGATTAGTAGACTTTGTTTTTAGTGTAGAGGCCTTTGCAACAACCATTCCGACCTCTTTCTTCTTTGCCTTTTTAGCAACCAACTTTGGATAGCTCTTAATGACATGATCATTTGCTTTACAATATTTGCAAAACAATTTTTCCTTTTCTGGTTTCTTTTCATCTTTGTTTTCCTTCTTCGAATGTGAAGCATTTGCAGATTTTTGCTTACTAGTAGAAGAGCTCCATTTTCCTTTGTCCTTCTGACTATCCGGGAAAGCTTGATCTACAACATGCATAATAGACATGTTCTACCTAGGTTGGTCTTCTTGCAACAAAACAAAAACTAACTCTTCATATGTAAAGGCATTTGGATTGCCTTTCATCATCAAATGAAGAGTAGAAGCAAAACTTTGATATGAATTGGGAAGACCATTCAGAACAGTCTACACAAGTGAACTGTCAGGAAGGACTTCATCTATAAAAATCAATTATTCCTTCAAATCCTTGATCTTTGTCAGAAAACTATCCATAGAATCACCTTCATTCATGTGCTTACTCTCCAACTATTTTTGGAGGTAAGCAACACGAGCCTCATTCCTAGCCTCGTACAATGTGGTAAGTGTATCCCAAGCATCCTTAGCTGTTCTACAAGAGCGAATGTGAGGAATAATGGCATGTTTGACAGACAAAGCTATCAATGCATGTGCATGAGCATCTCTGCCATCCCAATGAATTTGCTCTATAGTAGGTGCAACAAAAATAGCAGCACGAACAAGAATTTGCAGAATATCACCATCTTTGACACCATCTACGTCAGCTTCAGCATCTGTATTTATAGTACCTATATTCACAGGTGTAATAGGACGTCTTTCAATACCTTGCACAATATTCCATACTGCTTTTGCGACCAATACATGACACATCATATAAGCCCACAATGGGTAATTTGTACCATCCAACTTATCCTCAATAGCCAACATATGAAATACATCACTGCTCACCAACTAAATACCCTGATGCATAAAAATGAGTGTATCTAAAAAAGTTGAACAGAACTACCCTGACAAGTTCTGCTAAACCTGTAGTAGACTTTGAGATGCTTATATTGGCAAACCGAAACTAGTATATATCTTTGGCACAAAAAGAAGAAATAGCCTGGACAAGTGCTGTGATGGTGCGTTCGGAGGCCGAAACAAGCTCAGATCGCGATTTTAAGCAGCACACAGCAAAGCTATTTTGATCCCTGAAAGACCCTGAGCATGCTCACCAAATTTCGTGTGATCCTAAGATTGCAAACACAGAGGTTTTGACAATGACCTAGATGAAGCGGCGACATGCTCTGATACCAATTGTGGGAGTTAGATGTCTGCGGAAGCACGCAAACAACACAAGGAAGAAGAAGAAGTTTGGAGCACAACACACAGTACTGAATGTATTACCACTAGAATGTACAAAGATAAATCGCCCTTTAGGGCAATAGGCAGATATACAAGCCAGGGGGGAAAAAACCTCCTAAAGAGGGAAAATAGTGCCTCGACAGTCCTAGAGTGTTCACACATATCACTACCTAAATATATCAACAAGCTACTCAGAAATCGTAGCTTGTTCATAGTGATGTCTATGGTCTTATGCAGACATCCTCTTTTGGGAACTATCTTTATGTTGTGACTTTCATTGATGATTGTTTGAGGCATGCATGTGTTGGAAAAAACCAATCACAAATTGGTGATTATAAAGAACTTGAAGGAATTCAATGATCAGTTTGAAGTGAAAGAAGTTACTTGAGAAAGTGAAGAAGATTTCAGAATGATAGCTTGTATACATATGTACATTACAGGTGGAAATTCTTGTAATCTGAGTAGAGATAATCCTTAGGATGATAAGGAGTAATGTAATAGACGCGGGATAAGTCTAGAATCATATGTATATAAGCCAATGATGTAAAGAAATACATAAGAGAGTCATTAGAAGACAAGTGTCATTGTGGCAGATGTGTAGAGAGTCTTTCTCAGAAAATTAGCGACGAGTTTTTCTCTGAGTTCTCTCAGTTTGATCATGTGGATCAGAAATCCTTTTGTACACATCTAATCTGGAAGCTAATGAAGCTATGTTAAAAGTTTCATGGTCTAATTCCTTTCATGCTGTGAGTATGATCAATAGGAACATGTGTATGTAAAGTTTGCAAAAAAATCTCTCAGAGTCGTGCACTTTTTCGTGCCAATGTTTTGCTTAGATCTCAGTGCATAATGTAAAGTTTTTTATCAATGAGCATTCAAAATCTAAGTTAGAAGGTAAGGAAGCTATGGCTAAAAGCATTTAGCAAAACAGCATCTGTACTGTGAGAAATCAACCTTAGAAGTTACCTGTGTCAAAGTCGCTTATTCAGAAAGACAGTTTCTGACATACTTTTGATCTTAAGGATCAAATTGAAGTTTTAATGATTCTTTTGAAGGACTAATTGTTGATATGATTGCGCAAAGGTAGCTTGGAGGTATGTATATCATTAGATTGAAGAAATCTGAAGATATGTGCAGGTAATGAAGTCAATCTTTGAAGCAGATTTCTTGAAGAAGGAAAATTCTCACTCAGAGAATTGTTCATCAATGATTTGGTAAATCAAAGTAACATTTGTGTAAAGTTTGGTCTATGACTGATATAGAGGTACTCTTAGATCATTGTAGATCAAGCCTTTGGAGATTAAGACGTCTCCAACAGTGGTATCAGAGCTGAAGGTGCTATACAAGTGAAGTAAAGGCATTGGAAGTCCCAACTGCAGTAGATATTGAAGTTCCTTCTAATTGAAGGTGGACAAGGACAAATTCTTGAGGATAACCTGCAGAAGTACAAAGCACAAGTTTGAAGGATCAAAAAGGATTGAAGTTTCATATCAAAGGTACACTTTACTATCATAAATCATAGTAATTGCAGATATAGAAGATCAAATATGGGAGAAAGCTTGCATATTGATAAGCTAGATAGGGAGAACTATCCAGCTTGGTCCATGAGGATGGAGGCACACCTCATGAGCAAAGATTTGATGGCATTCATTACAGGAGAAGAAGAAAAGCCTGAATTTGCAGATCCTAGTATTCCAACTAGGGAAGAGCTTGCAGATTTGAAGACCTGGATAAGAAAGGATGTTCAAGCTAGGAGCATCATTTACATGGCTGTAAATGATTATCTTTTACCTTATATCAGAGGATTGGAAAGTGCAACAGATGTGTGGAATGCTTTGGAAGAGCATTTCCAAAACACAACCAAGTCAAGGAAGTCTTCATTATGGGCAGAGTTTACAACTTTTAAGAAGAAGAGCTCACAATCAATTTTTGATTATGTGGCAAGGATGAAGGATATTGGAGATAGCTTGGGAGCTGTAGATGAAGACATTGAAGAGGATAAGTTGGTAAGGCAAATACTTATAGGTCTGAGAGGAGATGAGAAGTGGAAGCCTTTCATATTGTCCATAGAATTGTCATTTGATCACTTTACTCCTGATCTTAATCAATTGCTAGGACACATGCTAACTTTTGAGCAGGACATTAAGGGAGATAATGATAGGAGTGCAAGTCAAGCTATGTACTCCAAGGACAAGAAAAAGAATGGCAAAGGGAAGCAGTCAACTGATGATGTAGGATCTTCAAGTCAAGCTAACTTTACAAAAGGAAAGATGAACTTCAGAGGTAAAGGAAGAGGAGGTAAGAACAAAGATAATACTAAAGCTTGTTGGATTTGTGGCAGAACCAATCATTTGGCAAATGATTGTTGGTATAACAATCAAAATGGTGGAAGCAATAATCAGAGTTTTAATCAAAGAGGTAGAGGAGGTAGAAACCAAAGAGGCAATTTCAGAGGAAGAGGTAAAAGGACATCATATGCTAAAGGAGGTGGAAGAAGTTTCGAATCTCAGTCCTACAACAACAATTATTATAATTATGCATCAGATCAAAAGGATGACATGACTCTCATCTTGAATGCAACTCATGAAGCAGTAGGAGAAGACCAAAGGGTGTTTTATATTGACTCAGGATGTAGCAATCATCTGAGTGGCAATATATCACTAATGACTGATATGGAAGCAAAGGTGAATGGACATACAGTTCAAACAGGTGACAATACTAAGCATAAGGTGGAAAGCATTGGATCAGTGAAGACAAAGAATGGAAGTACACTCTTGAGCAAGGTACTTTATGTTCCTACTATTCCTAAAAACTTGATAAGTGTAGGGCAAATTGTGAAGAAAGGATATGAATTCAGATTCACAAATGATGGTGTCTATGTGCAAGATCCAAATCAGGGATATAGAAACATTATTGCAGGTAAAAAGGAAGGAAGCTTGTATACTCTCAAAGTCCAAGGTAATGTGGGACATGCTCTATTTACTTATGGAAGTCAAAAGATGTTTGAGTTAGACCTATGGCATAAAAGGCTAGGTCATTTCAATGAGAGAGACATAAAGGAAATGTCAAGGAATGATGTGGTGCTTGGTTTGCCAAAAGTTGAAGGGCAACACATGGTGTACAAGTGTGAAGCTTGTCAATTAGGTAAAGCACACAAAAATTCTTACAACAAATCAGGATACAAGTATTCAAACATGCTTGAGTTAGTTCATACAGATGTGTGGGGTCCTTCAAGGGACTATAGCATAAATGGATCGAGTTATTATGTGTTGTTTGTTGATGATGCAACTAGATGAATTACTTTATATGTAATCAAGGACAAATCAGAAGTATTCAAGACATTCAAGCATTATCATGCTTATGCAGAAAGGATTACAGGACAAAAGCTCAAGAGGTTCAGATCAGATGGAGGGGGAGAGTATTTTTCTAAAGAGTTTGATGATTATTTGTGGAATGCAGGTATAAAAAGAGAAGTAACTTGCAGGTGCTCCCCTCAACAGAATGGAGTTGCAGAAAGAAGAAATAGAACTCTTGTAGAGTTTGCAAGAGCAATGATGAAGGAAAATAATTGTCCAAATTACTTATGGGCAGAAGCTATCAACACTGCAACATACCTTGTGAATAGGTTACCTTGTAAAGCATTGGAGGGAAGAACTCCTTATGAAGCATGGTGGGGTAAGAAACCTACTCTTGATCATTGTAAGGTATTTCGATGTTTAGCATATGCTTATGTTCCCTCACAATTGAGACATAAGTTAGAACCCAAAGCAGAGAAGTATGTATTTATTGGGTATGATGATAGACAGATGGGTTACAGATTATGGAGTCCATCTACAAAGCCATTTCTTGTTACCAAAGATGTTACATTTGATGAGCAAAGCACATGGTATACAGGGTCAACAAATGATTATGCAGATGACAAAGAAATAAAAAGAAAAGGGAAGGCAAAAGTAAGTGTGTATGAAGAAGATATTGATTATAAAAGTAAATTGCAGGATAATGTTGAAGATGGGCCAAGATTTGATCCAGAATCAAATGTGGCTGAGACTTCAAGAAGTGCAGAGGTTAGAAGATCCTCAAGGGAAAGAAAAGAGCCTATCAGGTATAGCTATGATACATCTTTCTTAAAAACAAAAGATTATGCTTACATTGTGAAGACAGAAGAGGATCCAATCACATATGAAGAAGCTAAAGGTAAACAGAATTGGGAGAAGGCAATGCAAGAAGAGTATGATGCTCTACTTGAAAATGAAACATGGGAATTGGTGCCAAGACCAAAGAATCAGACAGTCATTGGATGTAAGTGGGTGTATAAAACAAAAAGATTTGCAGATGGTAAGGTGTCTAGATACAAGGCTAGACTTGTGATCAAAGGTTATGCTCAAACTTATGGGGTAGATTATGATGAAACTTTTAGTCATGTTTCTAAAATGTCTACAATTAGATCATTGATTGCTATTGCTGCTTGTAAAGGATGGAAGTTATCACGATTAGATGTGAAGAATGCATTTCTGAATGGATACATTGCAGATGAAGTGTACATGGAGCAACCAGAAGGTTTCATGGATTCAATTGGATCAGATTATGTGTGTAAGCTTAAGATAGCTTTGTATGGGTTGAAGCAGGCCCCAAGAGCATGGAATTACAGGCTTGTTAAGTTCTTAAATGAATATGGATTTCAAGCATCAAAGGCAGATAGTAGCTTGCTAGTGAAGGCAAGTGAAAATGGATACATATACATGTGTATTTATGTTGATGACATTATTGTCACAGGTCATATGCTCAAGGAATCAATGAGCTTGAGAAACAAATAGAGAAGGAGTTTAAGATAAGTGATTTGGGAAACTTATCTTATTTCTTAGGAATGTAGATTTTATATACTCAATATGAAGTATATGTTACACAAGAGAGGTACTTGAAGAATCTTCTGGTCAAATTCAACATGGAGGATTACAGGCCTTCAAGCACACCATTGGAGGTAAATCATAAGTTAAGCATGTATGACGGTGAAGAATTCAATGACATGAAGAAATATCAGAGTTTGGTAGGTAGCTTAATCTATGCTACCTTGACAAGGCTAGATCTATCATATGCAGTAGGTGTGTTATCACAATTCATGCATTGTCCAAAAAACACTCATTGGATTGCAGCTCAAAGGGTACTCAAATATATCAAAGGAACCCTAAGTGAAGGTTTGTATTATGGATTTACTTCTGATACAAGAATTAAAGTATTTAGTGATGCAGATTGGGCAGGTGATTCACATGATAGAAGGTCTACTCATGGGTATCTCTGTTATATTGGAGATAAGTTAGTTTCTTGGTGCTAAAAGAAGCAACATACAGTTGCTTTGTCATCCATAGAAGCTGAATATAAAGGATTGATAGAGGCTGCAAAAGAAGTGATATGGTTAAAGACCTTGTTGAAGAGTTTTGAAACTGATCAGAGTACTCCAATTATTTTTGGAGATAATATGAGTTCATTCTATTTGGCAGCTAACCCTGTTTTTCATGCTAGGACTAAGCATATAGAGATTCACTATCATTTCTTGAGGGAACAGGTACTTGACAAAGAGATTGAAGTGATGTATACTTCAACAAAAGAACAAGTTGCAGATATGTTAACAAAAAGCTTGGATGGACCTAAGCTACAGAGATTCAAAGAGATGGCAGGAGTGAAGAAGAATGGAATAATCACAATTAGTGATTGAGGGGGGGCTGTTGGATCAAACCAATCACAAATTGGTGATTATAAAGAACTTGAAGGAAGTCAATGATCAGTTTGGAGTGAAAGAAGTTACTTGAGAAAGTGAAGAAGATTTCAGAATGATAGCTTGTATACATATGTACATTACACGTGGAAATTCTTGTAATCTGAGTAGAGAGAATCCTTAGGATGATAAGGAGTAATGTAATAGATGTAGGATAAGTCTAGAATCATATGTATATAAGCCAATGATGTAAAGAAATACATAAGAGAGTCATTAGAAGACA
Organism: Ceratopteris richardii; assembly: GCA_020310875.1. Classification (NCBI taxonomy): domain Eukaryota; kingdom Viridiplantae; phylum Streptophyta; class Polypodiopsida; order Polypodiales; family Pteridaceae; genus Ceratopteris; species Ceratopteris richardii. Next base: position 131,398,075 of record CM035442.1, read on the forward strand.
AGTGTCATTGTGGTAGATGTGTAGAGAGTCTTTCTCAGAAAATTAGCGACGAGTTTTTCTCTGAGTTCTCTCAGTCTGATCATGTGGATCAGAAATCCTTTTGTACACATCTAATCTAGAAGCTAATGAAGCTATGTTAAAAGTTTCATGGTCTAACTCCTTTGATGCTGTGAGTATGATCAATAGGAACATGTGTATGTAAAGTCTGCAGAAAAATCTCTCAGAGTCGCGCACTTTTTCATGCCAATGTTTTGATTAGATCTCAGTGCATAGTGTAAAGTTTTTTATGAGTGAGCATTCAAAATCTAAGTTAGAAGGTAAGGAAGCTATGGCTAAAAGCATTTAGCAAAACGGGATTTGTACTATGACAAATCAACCTTAGACGTTACCTATGTCAAAGTCACTTATTTAGAAAGACAGTTTCTGACATACTTTTGATCTTAAGGATCAAATTGAAGTTTTAATGATTCTTTTGAAGGACTAATTGTTGATATGATTGTGCAAAGGTAGCTTGGAGGTATGTATATCATTAGATTGAAGAAATCTGAAGATATGTGCAGGTAATGAAGTCAATCTTTGAAGCAGACTTCTTGAAGAAGGAAAATTCTCACTCAGAGAATTGTTCATGAATGATTTGGTAAATCAAAGTAACATTTGTGTAAAGTTTGGTCTATAACTGATATAGAGGTACTCTTAGATCAGTGTAGATCAAGCCTTTGGAGATTAAGAGGTCTCCAACAGCATGGGTATATCCATTGAAACCAAAATCCAAAGTGTTTATGTGCTTCAAACAGTTTCTAGTTTTGGCTGAAAATCTGTTAGCATGTAAAATGGGCACCCTTCATTCTGATCAAAGGGGGGAATATATGTCTTCTAAGTTTAATGCATTTTTTCTCGAACATGGGATAAAAAATCAGTGTACACTGTCGTATTATACACCTCAAGAGAATGGATGTGCTGAACGAAAGAACAGGTCACTCATGGAGATGGCAAGGTGTATGCTATGGTTTCTAGCTTGAGGCTATCATGTATGCAGCATATGTACTTAACAAGCGTCCCACTAAAGCATTGTAGTTTATCACTCCATATGAGGCTTAGCATGGTTGCAAACCATTTGTTGCTCACCTGCATGTTTTTGGCTGTCTCGCATATGCATTAGTGCTTGAACAACAACGCAAGAAATTGGATGATAGAGCAATGAAATGTATTTTTGTTAAGTACAATTCTGAAAGTAAAGACTATCATCTATATCATCCATAGACTAAACACATTTTGGTTAGTCATGATGCTATTTTTGTGGAAGTTGTTATTCAACCATTACTTTCATGTACTAAGGAGATATTAGTTAGCTCTAAAGACATGTATGACACTTGGCTGCCTCTTTTTACAAGTGGACAGTCTAGTGTTGATCCTAATGAGGCCAGTTCTCAGCCTTTACACATTTCAGGTGATGATGCAAATCATTCCATTTTTTATGCAAACTTACATGATGCACATGTTGATGAAAGACCTCATATTGAGGAGGCAAAAACTATGCCAAAATGGCTAGAGCAAACTTTGCATGACAACAAATTAGGTTCACCTCTATCATATCGTACTTGATCAGGCTTTCATAGTGCCTCTTTTGCATCAGATTTCTATGCTATGGCTGCTCTGTGATGAGAATGAGCCTGTTTTGTTTGATGAAGCACAAAATTCTAAAAATTGGATGGCTACTATGCAATCAGAATATGATGCTATCATGAAAAATGGTAACTAGTCTTTATGTGACTTGCCTCCTTGCAAACAGGCCATTGGCACTAAGTGGGTATACAAGCTGAAGCCTAAGCTTGATGGAACAATTGACAGGTATATGGCTAGGCTTGTTGCAAAGGGTTATGTGCAGGAAAGAGGCATTGATTTTGATGAGACCTTTGCACCTACATGCCAAATGACTACTATTCGTAGCATATGTGCACTTGCAGTTCATCATGGTTGGAATGTACATCAGTTGGACATTAAAACTACATTTTTGAATGGTGACTTGCATGAAGAAGTGTATGTTTTTCATCCTTGTGGCTTTGTGCACAAAGGGCATGAAAACCAAGTGTGCAGATTGAAAAAGGCATTTTATGGTTTGAAGCAAGCACCATGTGCTTGGTATGAAAACATGCATGCCTATTTGATTGCACATGGTTTTGAGAACAATCCATCTGAGAGCACCTTATATGTTGAGCATGCAAATGATGTGCTTCTGATCATGGTTGTGTATGTTGATGACATTCTACTCACTGGTCTTCATTGTTGAGAGTTGCATGCTCCACCCTTTTGTCCAAAGCTAGTTTCATTCTCATGCAAACACATTTATCCCACATGCAAGGGAATTCTCCCAAACTCCATATAAGCAAGGCCTCCCTTCACTCCGCACAATTCATTCCAGTCTAGCTCATTGCCAAGAGTGTGCATCCTCTCCTCATGGAGTCTCCGTGCTCATAGAACATATTTTGTAAGTTCATTTCTACTTGTTTCATTAATCATGTTTTGTTATCTTTTGTTCCTTCCTTCTTAGCTTGTTAGATGTGTGCATGTGAGTAAAGTAGGAGTAGTCCTCTTTCATTTCAACATGGTATCAGAGCATAGGTTAAGTTTTCTTTTTGTGTTTAACTCTTCCTTTTTCATCAATAACCTTTCATGCATCATCTATACAATACAGTGCTCTTGAGCACTACTTTTATTTCTCATTAATCATGGCTATCATCTTTTTGTTTTCATTATCTTCATTAACATGTAAAGTACTCTTTAATCCCTCCCACCCTCCCATATCTTGATAATAACGGTGCTTCTCAGCACTATTTCCATTGCATATGTATGGTAGGTGTTTCATTTCCTTTTTACTTATCATTAAGTTCCCATTCGTTGCATTGTAGCAATTTTGTTTGAATAATAATATGGTTTTGAAATGCTCAAAGTGCTCATAAGCACTAGTGTGGAGATATAGAAGTCACCACCCAACCTACCACTTTGGCACTACCACTCATCATCTGTCTGTACATATCTCTTCTCATGGGTATATCAAATGTGCACTCTAAGCAGGCAGATGACACTTTGTATTCTCACAACATTACAAAGAGAAGAGTGCAAGCATCCATAGGTGCTCCCGTTATTGCAAGCCATCATCAACCGGAGGAGAAGGTGATTGGTGGCAGACATCCTTCTCTCCCATCCTGACACCTTCTTCTCTCTTCTCTTGAGAGGCCTCGTCGTTGCATGCTCTTTTCTGTTCCTGCACTGAAGCCTAAGGCCTGCTCACAACCTTGTGCCTTCCCTTCCACGGTGAAGGTCATGGCGATGGCTCCAAAGAACAAGGTAAATATTTTCCTCTGATGTAGATTGGAACAAGCAATGGTTTGGAGTTGGGATCTTTGCAGAGAACATGGCGACTGCACCTGTCAATATCTTCCAGAAGATGGAGAAAAAGCAATTGCTAAGTCCAGTCGAGTAGGCTGGGTTATTGTCTAAGGCTGAGAGTGTAGGACACACCCTTTCCTCGATCGTGAAGATGGCATCCAACAACGGTGTCTATGAGTTGTGTGAAATCTCAAAAACCCAGCAAGGATGTCCAGCAGTGGTGTCTATGAGCTGTGCGAATTTCTCAGAGATAACTGATAGTCCTAGCGTAAGCAAAAAAGAGGAGCTACTGTCTGGTTCGAAAGTGGAAGCGAATGTTGCACGAGTATAGGTGTCAAGGAGAGCATCGAGATCACCTCAGAAGATACATCTACACGGGGCACTATTCAGACCGATCGATGCATTGCAAATGTTTGCACTTGTGCATGGATTTCAGTGTCATGGTTGTATTATTGTTTGTCAGGCTTGCAAACCACGCGCTTGCAGACCACTAACTGATAGGCGATAGAGTTCGGCATGTGGCACGCTTGTAGAGCACTAAATAATATGGCCTTCTTGGCAGAGATCGGAGGCATCCCAACTTATGATATCTTACATGGATGCATGTAATATGTGGTCATGTGAAAATAAAGTAGATCTAGAAGATATTTTATTAATAGGATATCACTGTATTCACTGAATGCAGACTTGGGAAATGACCTGCATGCTGCACTCTAATAGCACTATGCACAATGCACACCATGCGATGTGCAAACTCGGAGAGAATTCAGCAAGTCCTTATTCATCATGCAAATAGAGACAATCATCTCTCATTCATGTAACTCACATTGTTTTCTATCTGAGCATGCATGCAAAATGGGACCCACCCCAAAACTTATCAAAAACAAATAAATAAAGAAATAAAATTACTTCCAGCTCATATGTTGAAGGTTCAAATACACTTAAGATGAACCAATTCATAAACTGTGTGGAATTATTTAATCCATTGAACATATGAATCACATATGACCCTTTGTAAGGGATTAGACACCACCATGCAAAGACATGGTAGGACCTTCCCATGACCATATTGTGAGTAATTTTCCTATCTCTCCAAAGAGTTAAAATCTCATTGAGCTCCATGTACAGAGATTTGACACTGTACTTTACCAGAGTAAAACCTTCCTTGGTATATTAGCACTAATTCCTTCTCTCCATTTTCAGGTGCACATCAAAGGGAGCCAAATACTTTAAGCAAGCTTCTCCATTCGAACCCTTACCTCATTCTTGACTATGGAGGAAAAGAACGAGTCCACCTTCAATGGCCAACATTTCCACACTTGGCAAGTCAAAATGCAATACAAGCTCATGAAGAAAGGCATATGGGGCATTGTTAGTGGTAAGGAGAAGAAACCCAATACAAGAGAAGGTGATGCTTCTTGGAAAATCAAGGACGAGAAAGCACTATCCACCATTGCACTTGGATTAAGTGATCATTATGTGCATCACATTGATGAGAAGGGCACCGCTCATGGTGCATGGACACAGCTTGATCACCTTTTTGGCTCTAAATCCAAATCTTCCAAAATCACCCTCCTTATGAAATTATTTGATCTCAAAATGGAGCCCAACTCCTCTTTGGCCTCCCATCTCAATATATTCAAAAGTATGTGTACTCAACTTGTTGACATTGACAAAAAGCTTGATCAAGATGTACTCATTGCCTTGCTTCTACGAAGTCTTCCCCAGGATTCATATGGCCACATCGTCACCACACTTAGGCTCCTTCCACAACCAACCCTTAGTGATGTTGAAGCTGCCCTCCTTGATGAAGAAAAGAACCTTCAAAACCACAAATCCTCTCAAGAGAAAGATCTTTTTAGCAAGAAGCAACCTCCTCATAAAAAGTACAAACCATGTTGCTTTTGCAAGAGAACCAATCATCCTGAAGAGAAATGCTACTACAAACCCAAGAAATATGCCAACATTAGTGAAGAAAGAAGTGATGAAGAATCTGATGGGTCACCCAAAGCAACCATTTTTAAAGAAAATCTCTTTTAAAGCATCTCATAAACACTACCTACCCCATGATGTAAACCCTTTGTATGTCCAAGGATCCCATATGTCCCTAGATTCCAAAAACCATGGATCCCATATGTCCATGGAACAAAAACCCAAGGGATGCCATATGTCTCATACTTGGATCCCATATGTCCAAGTTATGTCTAAGGATCCCATATATCCTTAGATCCTAAAATCAATGGACTAAGTGATCCCATATGTCACTAGTCCCCCATATTAAAAACAAAAGGGTCATCACATGGAGGGGGGGTGTTGAGAGTTCCATGCTCCACCCTTTTGTCCAAAGGTAGTTTCATTCTCATGCAAACACATTTATCCCACATGCAAGGGAATTCTCCCAAACTCCATATAAGCAAGGCCTCCCTTCACTCCACACAAGTCATTCCACTCTAGCTCATTGCCAAGAGTGTGCATCCTCTCCTCATGGAGTCTCCATGCTCATAGAGCATACTTTGTAAGTTCATTTCTACTTATTTCATTAATCATGTTTTGTTATCTTTTGTTCCTTCCTCCTTAGCTCGTTAGATGTGTGCATGTGAGTAAAGTAGGAGTAATCCTCTTTCATTTCAACACTCATGAGAAGCATGTTGATGATTTTAAGGATGATCTGCATGCCTCATTTGAGATGTCAGATTTGGCACATTTGTATCATTATTTGGGCATTTATTTTATGCAAGTTGATGGCGGAATAGCTTTGGCTCAAACAAAATATATTGACAAATTATTGCAATGTTTTGGTCTTGAAGATTGTAAACCCATTGCCACTCCTATGGAGACACGTTTACGGTTGAGTCTTCATGATGCAAGAGATGCATTTAGTGTTGTTTCAGGGGGGATCACTATCGTTAGATTTACATGCTTTTTTTGACTCTGATTGGTCTGGTTTCTATGACACTCGAGTGTACATCAGTGGTTTTTTCTTCATGCTTGGTAGCTCATCCATATCTTGGTTGAGTAAGAAGCAGCCTACTATGGCCACTTCTAGTTGTGAGGCTAATTATAGGACAACTTTCAGAGCGATTGTTGAGTGTGTGTGGCTCAGATGCCTTATGGCTGATTTGGGTGTTGGTCATTTTTTTGCCACCACCATCTTCATCGAAAGTCAAAGTGCATTGGTAGTTGTGAGGAAACATGTGCTCCATGCTCACACTAAGCACATTGAGGTGCACTATCATTATGTCAGGGAGAGGTTCTCTACTAGAGAGATCAATTTGGCATATGTGTCCACACAAGAGAACATTGCATACCTTTTCACAAAGGCTCTGCCTAAGGAGAAGTTTGAAGCTTTCCACAAAGCTTTGGGCTTACTTCCTTTTATTGATTGATTCCACATATTTTGACACTTCCCTATACATGAGTGCCAGCTCCTTGTTCACCGCATCAATCCCAGGGGGGGGATTTGTTGATATATTTAGGTAGTGATGTGTGTGAACACACTAGGACCGCTGGGACATTTTTTCCCTCTTTAGGAGGTTTTTTTTTTCCTGGCTTATATATATGCCTATCAACTTAATGGGTCACTTATCTTTGTACATTCTAGTTGTAATACATCCAATATTGTGTGTTGCGCTCCAAGATTCTTCTTCTTCTTACTTGTGATGTTTGTGTGCTTCTGAAGACCTCAAACTCCAACATGGCTCAGATGCCATATGGACGATTTGGGTGTTGGTCAATCTTGTGCCACCACCATCTTCATTGAGAGTCAAAGTGCATTAGCAATTGTGAGGAACCCTATATTCCATGCTCGCACTAAACACATTGAGGTGCACTCTCATTATGTCAGGGAGAGGTTCTCTACTGGAGGGATCAATTTTGCATATGTGGCCACACAAGCGAATGTTGCAGACCTTTTCACAAAGGCTCTTTCTAGGGAGAAGTTTGAAGCTTTCCACAAAGCTTTAGGCTTACTTCCATTCGTGGATTGATTCCACATAGCTGGGCACTTCCTTATACATGAGTGCCAACTCCTTGTCCACTACATCACTCCCAAGGGGGATTTGTTGATATCTTTCAGTAGTGATGTGTATGAACACACTAGAAACGTCACGAGACTTTTTTCCCTCTTTAGGAGGCTTTTTTTCCCTAGCTTGTATATACTCCTATAACTCTAGGGAGTTACTTATCTTTGTACATTCTCTTGATAATACATTTAGTATTGTGTGTTGTGCTTCAAGCTTCTTCTTCTTCCTTGTGCTATTCATGTGCTTCTCGAGACCTCAAACTCCAATAGATAGGCCCATGCATGCTTGGAGAAATCATTGATAAAAGTCATGAAGTATAAGTACTTCCCAAAAGAAGGTGTGTATGCATAGGACCACATATACACTATGAACAAGCTGAAATTTATGAGGAACTCAAACTAAACGAGAAGGGGGAACGTTGCATTTTGTGAAAAAATACAATTTTTTACAATGTGCCTCAAGTTTGGGCGGAGAGGACACATTTTCAGATTTCAAATTTTTGTAGTGGAAGCAAACTAGAAATTCAAATGCAAAGCATGCATGCCAAAGCTTTGTATTTGAGATAGTTTGAGGATCATGAGCTACATATTCAAAATCATTCACATATTTTGCATAGCCTATGAGCTTATATATCCCATGATGTAAAATGCAAGAAGCAATAATAATATCGAAATTTGATAGATCGTGAACTATACATCTATCATCAAAAAATTTGATAACCAAGCTGATCTTGGCTAATGTTGAAACTGACAACATACTATTTTTTATCCCTAGCACATATCAAGCATCTGACAATGTGAAGGAACTACCATCAACAGTATTTAGAATGATCTTTCCAACTCCCATCATAAGATAAGAGGAGTTTTTAGCACATTCGACAATATTTCCTATACGGGTAGGCTCAAGTGAAGTGAAGCAACTAGGCTGCGAGGTAATATGTTTGTTTGCACCATTGTCAAATTACCAAACATCCAAGTCTAATGCAGATATACATTACTCATGTGAAGATGGGTCATAGCTACAAATACAAGTAAATGCCCATTCTTCATTCTAAACAAGATTAATAGACTCTGTTTTAGGTGTGGTAGCCTCTTCAAAAATCATTGGAGCCTCTTTCTTCTTTGCCTTGTTTGCAACCACTTTCGAACACGTCTTTATGACATGATCACTTGCCTTACAATCATTGCAAAAATGTTTTTTCTTTGTTGTTTTCCTATCATCATTGTCTTCTTTCTTTGACTTCATCACACTAGTATATTTTTCTTACTAGTAGATGAGCTCCATTTACCTTTTCTCTTCTAATTAGCTAAGAAAGATTAATTTGCAACATGCATAATTGACATGTTCTGCTTGGACTAATCTTGGTGCAACAAAATAGAAACTAACTCCCCAAATGTTAAGGCATTTGGATTGCCTTTCATCATCAATCAAAGAGTAGAAGCAAAACTTTAATATGAATATGAAAGATCATTAAGAATAGTTTGCATAAGTGAACTACTTGACAAGATTTCATTAGCACAAATCAACTAGTTCTTCAAATCTTTGATCTTTGTCAAAAGAACTTCCATATAATCTCCTTCATTCATATGCTCACTCTCCAATTGTTTTTCAAGTTAAGCAACATAAGCCTCAATTCTTGCTAGGTATGAAGTTGTAAGAGTGGTTGGTGCAATTAAGCCCAAGCCTACACACTTGATCATTTTACATAAGCTTGATGTATTAGCATATCACTTGGGAAGCTCATATGTACAATCTCTTGTAACTTTGAAGTTACAATTACTCATTGTAAAAGGTCAATGAACCCACGAGGAGTTAGGAAGCATAGAATCTTGTAATTTTTGGTAGTTGAGTCAAGAGAGAATCAATCCTATACTTTAGGATGCACTTTATTGGTAAAGATTTGAATTTGAATTCAAATCCTTGGCTCCAACAAAAACTATAAAAGATGAGATGAAAATCCCACGTGTATCTCGAGGCTGAGAGATCATTCCATGCACCTTCATTGAGAAGAGCAGCTCATACCATATCTCTCACATTATACACTCATTGAGCAATGCCTTATTGCCAATGACTTTGTAATTTTACATGATTTAGTCAATACATGTTCATTACTTCTTAGTTTCATATCTTTGTCACACTCTATCAGAACAGTGACTTTGTCTGAGCTGGTTCTCACTGTTTAGTGCATCATTTTACATGCCTTAAAGTATGACATATTCAGCATACTGTCTACTTTGATCCTAAAAAGTTTCATTGATATTGGTTCTCGCAAACGTTGGATATCATTCAATTAATGCTCACTAGTATGTGATTGTCAAGGCCCGTAAAGGCGGGGGTAGTTGCTTAACTTGCTAAACATATTTCTCTACATATAGTTTATCACTTTAGATGATTCCACTCATGAATGGTAGCTTGTTAAGCTAATTGAAGTTCCCCAAAAGGAATTTTACTAATTGTTGTTGTACTCAGAGAATTGAGTAAAACATTAAGCAGGTGTCTCAACTAAAATAGCAAGTTTTATGCATTGAATCATATGCCTACATATCTGTTTTGATTCTATCATTTGTGCATCATCTTCCAAGCAACATATATGATAATTTATTCTTATTATCTAGCTAAGGAGGCCCACAACACTCTCCAGCCATTACTTATAGTAGATGTGAAGCAAGTTTTAGCTACACCAACTCATCTCTTGTGATTATCCACCATCTCCACCAACAGTGGTATCAGAGCAAGTTCAATCAAGATGGGAGATGGTTTTCCATCCTTCATTGAAAAATTGGATAGGAACAACTACTCAGCATGGTCCCTAAGGATGCAAGCATACCTTCAAGGGAGAAGCTTATATGGATACGTTTCAGGAGATGAAGATATGTGTCACTCTAGCACAATGGTGAGTACCAACATGAGGAGATACACCTCATAAATGTTAATCCGTGGAGACGTGAGGACCGGTATGAAGACCGTGAGCAAGTGATGGCACAAGTGCGTGAGTGAAAGCACACAAGCATGCACACACATACACGCACACACACAAAGCAAGAGCAAAGAGTGGAACAATGGAAAGCTTCGATTACAAAAGAGTTCTCTTACAAAGCTGAAATCTACAACAAGCTAACCCCAAAAACGAGCTCTCCAGCCCTTTTTATAGTTTTTGAGTGGTTTTGGCCCTATCCAGACCTAGTGTTCGGCCTAGTTAAAAATTAGGTTCCAAGGCTTATTTGGGGACTCAAACGGAATCTAAAAATTATGAAAATTGGTAGGATGATACTTCTAATACTCCTCAAGCTCAGGGACTCCTTGCTTGAACAAAGTGGAGTTATAATAATAGAAAATGGTATTTACAATGGTTTTTAGTGACAAAAGTCACTATTTTTATAGGGATTTCTTCTGAAAATTTGACATGTGATTCTTGGAGCTCCCTACTTGCTCCTTCTTCTTGTGTGTCCACTTCATTGATGCGCTTCCATGCTTGTGTGTGACCTTGATTGTCAACACTCCCCCCTCTCTAGAGTCTGTCGTCCCAGACAGACCCTTGTTGTAGTGGTTCTTCCATGTAGTGTGTGGAGAGATAGTGTCCAACATGTATCCACAAGAGTGGTCCATCTTTCACTTGTAGCTTGGGCAGTTGTCGGGTTCTTCATTATGTTACTGCATCCTTTGTATGTACTTCTTCCTTGTATTCAAGTTGGATGGTGTCTTTGTGAGCTTTCCAAAGATTGTGAGCTAATCAAAAGAGGTTGTCAATGTGGTTATGAGCAACTCTCATGGTGGATTGCTTCCTGGCTCTTGTTGTTGTCATCGTGATGTCCTCTAGTTCTTCAAAAGATGGATTCCCTAGTTTCCATACCAAGTAATCGGGACCCATAATGATTGATGGGTAAGTGCATTAGTGCCTGGGTTGGAAGAAGAATGTGCCTTGTGCACGGCCTTGTAATGTAGCCCTATGCATGCATACTTGGGAAATGCATTGGAGGAATAATGGTGCAAGAAGTTGGGTCTTGAGCTAAGTGCTCAAGAGTATGCCGACGAAGAGGTTTCCTAATCGATCATGGTTATGTTGTTGTTGAAGCATAAAATTCTTACCATGGTGAAAGTTCCGTCGATCTTTAACTCTTCGTGTTTTACTTCCATCATGGTGATTCACCATCAACTTGTCTTTCGTTTTTTATGGTTCGCATTGGGGATTTGTCAAACACACAATCCCATTCTTTTTGTCATCTTCTTCCTCTTTTTTTTTTTTTTTGTGGAACAAGGTCACAAACAAGAAGAAAGATGTTAGTGTCAATAAAATATTTTACATATCTCGAGTGTATCTCATGTGCCTGGGATTCTCACTTGTGTCTATGCACCGCCTTGTAATGTGGCCCTATATTGATGCATACTTTGGAAATGCATGAACTGAATTTTGCAAAAGACAAGGTTATGCCAAAGGCACATGGTTGTTGCACGTCGAGGCTTTCAATGCTATTGATGGACGTTGATGCAGTTTTTGTTGGAGGTAGCCAATGGATCTTGAAATGATGTAATCCTTCTTATAGGGATCCATTTCAGGATAGTATTTCGCCCTATAGCAAAGGCTCTATCCTCTTTATCTTTGGGTGGTTTCTGAACTTTGGTATCCAGCGTAGTTGGTTCTTTGGCTATGTGGAAGCTACTGATTCTTTTGGCTTCCACACCCATACCCTTTTTTGTTGTCTTTTTATTACCAGTGAGGAGATGAATTTATTTTCTATTGGTCTCGTTTCATGGTTTCGACTCGTGCTTATCCGTGGTTTCTTTGCTGAGATTTTTCTTGTGAAGGAGATCATATTGTTTTGTGCATGTAAGAGTGCCTTGGGTACCCACATTTGCAATCGCCCTTGTTGAACTGCAGCTAATTTCTTTGGCACCCAAATTTGTATGTGATTATGGTCGGCCTTCATCAATTGCTTTGGTACCCAAATTTGTCGAAGACTGTAGGATTGAGATGGTCCTCGTTTCTTGGTGTTTCTTTTAGCATGGTTGACTTGCCTGACTGGGAAGGATTGTGGCAAAGCTGGTGGTTGTTCTCCTTTTCGTACCCAAATCTGCTTCATGCCTTGAGCTTCTTTCTTCTTGAATTCCATCTGTCTAGTTGATATAGCAGATGTCATTTTTGCTTGCCTCTTTGGTCGAGTGACACTTGCATTAGTATGTAAAGAAGAAGAGAGGTTTGCTGGCCTTTGAGCTTGTGCTTCCATGATTGAGTCCTTTTGCTTCGTAGGGTTAGTGACACACAATATTTTCTTTGCGAAGATTAGTTTCAGAAGAACTAAGAGAATGTGTGACCTCTCTATTTGTGAGCATGCAATCTAATGTAATACATTGTTCATGTGCCCAAACTTGAAGGATTTGACTTCTTAGGTTCAAGTTTATTGCATGGTAATAAATCCAATCTTGACCTAGGACAAGTGGTTCTGTAAGGTTCTCATCTGCACACACTAGCATTTTGACACTCATTGAAACATCTTGAAGATAAATGGGAAGCTCCACCTCGCCCAAACAAGGGGTTTCCACACCTCCCAAATCTATGAGATAGGCTTCTATGGGCTTGATGTTCAATTGTAGGTCTTGGCAGTATGAAATTCTAAGTGCACTAGTTGCTGCACCTGAGTCAATCAATGCTCTCACAGTCCTTGCATTCTTCCCTTGTCCCACTATGATGTTTACAAATGGACGTCGGTCAATTATTTGAGAAGCCTTTGCACTTGATGTTTGACACATGGCCATGTGGTATCTTGGGGCCTCAGGGTTGACATCTAGGCCTAGGCGTCTTAACTTATTTCTCCTAATGCGTTCTCTAGCCTCTGCATGTGCTTCTTCTCTAACCCTTAACTCTTCTTCTTTTCGCTTCTTAGCAGTGTTAAGTCTCTTTAGCATATCCTCTGTAAGAGGTTCTTGATATAGCTTGACTCGATAACCACTGATATAGTTGGGCAAGGTATCACCTTCTAGTGTGGCCAATTGCACTGCACCGCTAGTGGAAATTCTATTAATGATCATGGGTCCATATCCTCTTTTTTCCAATTTACGAGCATGTTGCTTTAGTGTATAAACCAACACTAGGTCTCCCTCTTTCAATCCTTTATCTTTTATATGTGCATCAAAGTATGCCTTTTGCCTTTTCTTTGCAGTATAGATGCCTGTCGCCGCTCGTAACCTTGTCTCACCTAAGCGTTCTAAATCAAAGATCCTAGAGGACAATTCATGTCCATTCCAATCGTATGCTTGTGCTACTTTCAAGGCTGGGATTAGGAATTCCAATGGTAGCACCGCATTCTGGCCGAAGACCATCTGAAATGGGGTGGCATTGAGTACCATTTTGTAGGCAACTCGATAAGCCCAAACAGCATGATGAAGTTGTTTTGTCCCAATCAGAGCGTTTGTTATTTACTAGTTTTGTCAATACATTACATAGGATCTTATTTGTGCTCTCAGCTTGTCTGTTAGCCTGTGGATGATAGGGGGCAGACTTCTTATGTATCACCAAGAATTCGTGAAGAAGATTTTCAATGACTTCATTCAAGAAGTGTGTGCCTCTATCACTCACTAACTCTATTGGTACTCCGTATCTCGTGAACACATTCTCAAATAAGAACTTTGTCGTTGTTTGAGCATCATTCTTCATTGTGGCTTTGACTTCTACCCACTTTGTAAGGTAGTCCGTGGCTAGAATAATGTATTCTGCATGGGAGTTTCTAGCTGGGGGGTTAATAGGACCTACAAAGTTTATGCCCCACTTCGAGAATGCACGTCCTCCCATCATTGGACTCAAAGGCATCTTGTCTTTTCTAATTGGGTACTAGGCACGTTGCCATGTGTCACATTTCTTCACATAGGTATGTGCATCCATATGCAGAGTGGGCCACCAAAGTCCTGAGAATAGAATAGTCTTAATTACTCGATCAGGACCAAAATGTCCACCTACGACACTGCTATGGGCAGTTTCTAAGACTTTCAAGTAGTCTGATTCGTGAATGCACAATCTTAAGTAACCATCTTTTCCTCTCCTATATAGGTTGTCTCCTACGAAGGCGTAGTCTTTAGCCTCTTGCTCCATGCTTCATTTCCTTGCTAGACTAGCCTCCTTGGGTAAGGTTCCCGATCTCATGAATTCTACCACTGGAGCACTCTAGTCTGGAATTAATGACACGTGATAAAGGGTGGCATGCTCCACGAGGGGTCTCTTCTGGCACACTGGACAATTCTTGATCCACTCATGTATTTCTGTATCTATACTAGGCCAATACACTCCTAAACGTTTTAGATTTTGCAATGTTCGTTGTTTAGAATAGTGATTCCCTAGAAATCCTTCATCGGCTTGTTGCAACCAACTACTATGTTCATCGTCCTCGACACAACAAGCTAGAACACCTTTCGTGTCTTGTTTATACATGCTTCCTGCCAATATTTGATATCTTTGTGATTTTACAATCTTATATTTGTTTGTTTTTACATTCTTATTTGCGGGTCCAAAGGTTAGGACTAGTACCAACTTATTTGCCCATTTAGGAACAACTTCTAGATTGAACAGATAAGCGTCGGGCAATTCATCAGACACTCCTTGCGGTGACTCACCTAAGGTGATGCGAGAAAGGTGATCCGCTCTAAGGTGGGTCTTACCTTTCCTAACAACCACTTCAAAGTCATATTCCATTAGTAAGAGGAACCATCTTACTAAGCGTCATGTATTGCAAGGTTTATTGACCAAGTATAGTAAAGCTTGATGATCAGTGAAAAATTTGAACTTGTTGGCCAATAGATAGTGTCTAAACTTCTTCACAGCATATACCATGCCTAACCCTTCTCTTTCGGTTGTGGTGTAGTTTCGTTCAGCAGCGTTCAATTGCCTACTAGCATAGGCTATAGGCAAATCTAAATTTCCTTCTCCTGTGGGTTGTGACAACACACATCCTATTGCATAATTGGATGCATCCACATGTACATGGAATGGCTTATTCCAATCAGGAGTGGTCAGTATGGGTGTTGTGCACAAGCGTTTCTTCAGCTCATTGAAGGACTTCTCGCATTCGTCGTTCCACTCAAACTTTGTCAACAAGGCATAAAGAGGCTTAGCTATAATTGCATACATGTGAATAAACCTACGGTAATATCCACAATGGCCCATGAAGGCTTGTGCTTCTTTAACATTCCTTGGCCTCGGCAACTCTGCTATGGCTTTTACCTTGTCCTCATCTGTTGATATTCCATTCTCAGAGACAATGTGACCTAAGATTTTACCTTGACGTACCATGAACACACACTTCTCTGGGTTCAGACACACTCGATATTCTCTACACTTGTTGAAGATCTATTTGAGCTCAGGAATGTGGCATTTTCTTTGTTGGGAATGAGCACATAAATCATCCACATATACTTCTAAGCTCTTTTGCAAGAACTCTTTGAAGACATGGCACATAAGCCGTTGAAAGGTTGCAGGTGCATTGGTGAGGCCAAATGGCATCACCCGAAATGCAAAGATCCCCCACTCTGTGGCAAAATCTATTTTATGTTGATCTTCTGGGGCAATGGCTACTTGATTGTAACCTGAAAATCCATCAAGGAAACTATAAACTTCCTTGCCTGCAACACGCTCCAATAAATCATCAGTGATCAGGAGCGGATAACTATCTCTTATTGTGGCAGCATTAACTTTTTTAAGGTTAATACATACACGCAACTTTCCATTCTTCTTGGGTACCACAACAATGGGGGACACCCATTCTGTATGCTCAATCTCATAGATAAATCCAGCTTCAATCAATCTGTCGATTTCTTCTTTTATTTTGGTTGCATAGGTGTCATTATATGTGTAGGGCTTTTGTTTGGTGGGCTTGGCATCCGCTATCATGGGGATCGTATGAGAACAAACCTTCGGATCTACTCCCTTCAAGTCTCTATAGTGCCACGCAAACACGTCCCTATATTCCCTTAACAAGGCTACCAACATTGCTTCCTCTCCTTTACTTAGGTCATCTCCTATGTATGTGCATCTCTCTTCATTTTCTTCAATGGTGACTATGACTTTTCTGGTCTTTCCTTTGTTATCATATGCTTCTCTTGTGGTGGCCTCTCTCTTAGGCATTCGTACCAAAATTTTTTGGTCCTCAACTTCGTATTTCTTGAAATTCTCTGGTACTTCGAACAATGATTCCTTCTCTTCTTGTTTCACTCCTTGTCTTTTCTTTTTCTTTTGATCTCCTTCACTTCCATCCTTTGAATTGACAGTTTTAATGCTTGTGAGAGGTTCTTCTTCCTTTTGGGTAGATACTCCTATGTCTTTTAGATAGTGCTTCTCTGAAATAAAGCAACTATCCATCACAATGGACTCTAGATCGTCATCATTCTCTTCTTCTTCTATGAAGTCATTAGAGTCACCTTCTTCTAGCAAGGGTTGACACATGAACACTGAAATATCATAACCCTCCTCATCACAATGAGGTGTCCATTGTTCTTCATTGACAGCAATGTCCATGGTAGCTAAGATTTCTGCCCAACCATGAGGCTCAAATTCCTCATCTGGAAATACCATCGGCATATAGGCTGGGTCTCTAACTGGTCTATCTCCTTGAGAAGCTCCTTTTTCTCTTGCCTTTAAGCGTTTTTTCTCTTCCTTTGCGACCTTGCACATCCACAAATGAGTATCTTCATGCATCCAAGATGTATCAGATGAACTTTTAGAATGCAAAGAGATTGGATCTTCTTGCTCCTTGTGGATAGGATTCCACTGTAGGGGTGGTACATCTCTGAAGGTGTAATCCTTCAAATTGATCTTGGTTGTGACCCCTAAGCACTGCAAGTACAATGAGTTGGTTCCCCAATCCTATACAACTTGTAGTTGTCGTAGGAAGGGTCTTCCTAGGATCATCTTGTAGACATTATTTTTTTCAAAGTCACATATAGCAAATGTGTGTTCAAACTCTACACCACAAGTGGTTAGAGTTATCCCTTCGAGCAATCCTAGAGGTCTTTCCACATTGCCGTCAGCCATCTGAAGCTTCATTCTAGTTGGTCTTAATGTGGGATTGCCCCATCGTTTCCACAAGGAGGTGGTCGCAATAGCAACACCAGCACCTGAATCTATGATTGCTTTGGTTGTGTAACCTTGGTAGGTGATTGGAAGATATGTATTACCTTCTTCACCCTCACACATGTCCCCTATTTTGTCTAGAGGTATCTTTGGGACTTTCTGCTTAGAGCCTGCTTTTGGCATATGGGAATTAAGTTATGGGACCTGATTTGCCACATGTTACCATAACTCCAGTTTTACTTTGAGTAGCTCTTCTAAAGTGAGATGACACTGAACCTTAGTGTTCTTCATGACTTCAGTGTTTCTTGGAACCACCGAGTCTTCATTTCTAATCAATATGGTGGGAGCTCTGATCTGGAGAGATTCAGATTCCCATGGGCCTGTGAACTGTGGCAACTCTTGTAAAGAATTAGATTCAAAATCTAATCGTTCATCTTCTTGTTGCTCTGTTTGGTCTCCATAAATAGATGGAATGTCTTGTGGAAATTGATTATGAAGGTCGTCAATCTCAAGAATAAGAGGGGGAACATCCTTCTCCTTGGCCCATTTTTCTTCTTGTATTTCCCGCAAGAACTTTTGAGTGTGCTGTTGAATTGAAAGAGGTTCTCCATCATCTATGAAGTCAGGAACATAGACTTTCTTTGGTGATGAGCTTGTTGAGCCTGTGGAGGTAAAGAAACTTGCGGTTTATTTACCAACTGCTCTAATCTTTCTAGTAAGCCCTCGAAGTGCAGACCTGGTGTAATAGCATTCGTCTGATTGAATGATTGATTGGCCTCGAACATAGCTTGATCTAGTTCCACCATTTTAATGCACATTTTTGTCCTTTCAATCTCTAAATCTGCTCTAGGGTAGCTCTTGTCTAGGTTTGCAGGTGTTGGCCCTTCTTGAAGTCGAGCCTGGTATGCCTTGAACATCATGTCCAAGTCTTTTGGGGTTGGATATGCAAGAACAGACCCTGGTTGTGGTTTATTTACAGTGGTTGGTGGGTGGGGATGAGGTGGTGTGGATGGAGTTTTGACCTGCGAGGGGTTTTGAGAGGCAATATCTTCTATTTTTGTTTTTGCATCTTTCTGGCTTTCTTCTAGTTCGGATAACTCTTTGGTCCACTTACGATTGGCCTTCTCTCTAGTATCCTTCCAAGTTCTTTTTTTCCTCTTACTAGGCTCTCTTGATTCACTTGACTCTGATTGCTCAGCTGGTTTAGTTTGTTGTAAGGCTTCTGCCCTAGTAACTGCGTGTATAAGAGCCACATTATCACTACTGGAACCTGAATCCCCCACTAAGCCTACTACATTAACGGGTGTAACCTTTGGTGCACTAGAGGGATGTTCGGGACAATCTCTCAGGAGTTGTTCTTTGCCACACTCAAGACAAACAACTTGTATTGTGATGTTCTACCCTTGTGTCGGAGATAGTGGGTGGGGTGATTGTTGTCCTGGTATAGGTTGAGGTTGGCCATATCCTCCATGTTCATACAGTCTAGATGCTCCTCGTGATCCTGGACATGGGTTATACCTAGGAACTTCTCTTCCTTGTTCTGTAGGAGGGTACTCGTATGGTCTACAGTGAGGTGGTACAAACGGTCGTGGATGTCTATTCATTGGATAGTTTTTGGTGTTGTACTTGATGTACTTCTGCTCACTATAAGAGTACATGTTAGGCACTTGAGTTGGTTTTTTATCGTAAGGGTAAGGTTGTGATAACCCTAATGCTTCTCTGGTGCAGACATGAGATGGATGATCCCCACCGCAAAGTGTGCAACTCCCTAACATTGGCACTCTCAAGGAGGAGTTCTAGTAGTTCCTTTGTCCTTGTATTCCTAATTTCTTGGCCACTAACTCTATCACTTCCTCCACATAACTCGCACTAGAAGTTTCCTTGCTCCTTGTATCCTCTGATTTGGTAGGATCCTATGTGGTTTTGAGATCCTCAGCTAAGTTGTCTTCCAAATCTATGCACTCCTGAAGACATTCACTTAGGGTTTGTAGTCGTTTTACATATACTAAGATTCTCAATGTTCCATTGGTTAGACCTTCTAAAAATAAATATATCATTTTTTTTTGAGAAGGTCTCTCTGTCACAGGGCATTGGGCTACATATTGCTTAAATCTTCGTGCTGCATTTTTTACTGTCTCATTAGGAGCTTGTTTGAAACTATGTATAAAGGATGACGAATTGTGCTTGATCCCTCGCTTAGTGAATTTCCAAATAAGTTCTTGGAAGAATTGTTCAATATGTTCAAAGCAACTTGGATCCAAGGATTGAAACCAGGTCAAGGCTATTCCTGTGAGGGTTAGCCCAAAGGATTCATATTGCATGAAAAAGTCATTCACTTGCTCCGCTCGCAATACTTGCTTGAATTCTGCAATGTGGTCATACGGCTCTCCTGTGCCATCGTAATGATTTCGCATACATTTGGCCAATTGGATTGGTCTCAGTATTTTGTCGGGCTCTAGGGTTTGACTTATGATGGGATAAGCAGATTTTACTAGGTGTATTCCAGCTCCTACACCTTGGTCTAGTTCTCCCCTAAATGTGGTTCTATTCAGATTTCCCATTCCCTGGCTAGTGTGGCTATGGGGTTTAATTCCTGGCATGGTGAATTGCTCATGTGTTCCATTGGGTATACTACCTTGGCTCGTTTGTCCTAACATCACGTTTTCTGTTCTTTGCTGGGTCTCAAATGGGTTTTGTGAGGCAGTTGCCTGATCTCGAGCTAACTCTCCTCTTTCATTAATCCGATCAGGGTTTTCGATTAATACATATATCTGGCCCATCTTGTCCATGTAAACTCCACTTTCATACTTGGTAGCTAGTCTTGGAACTATTTCAGTTTATGTCATGTTTATCATTCTTGCTACTGTCCTCTGTAGACCATCAAGGTAGATGGGTATTCCTTGTGAGTTAGTGGATATGTATTGAAGAGACGTCCTATATTCCCCTTCCATTGTAGACATAAGGCCTTCCCTAGGTTCGGAACTATGCATGTCTTCAAAAGCTAAGAGTCTCTCCCAATCAAGTGACATTTTTTATTGTTGGACACTGTCTATGAACTCAGCACGTAGTGTTAACCCCTGAGTTGTGAGTCCCTAACTTGGTTGTGTAGTTGACCTTAATTTCAAGTGATTTGGTACTTTATCTATCTCTTCCTAAGTGTCTACTTGATCTTAGGTGTTGGGAAAGATGGATGGATTCTCCAGAAGATTAAGTAGGTGCTGCTAATCGTGCTTTGCACCAGCCCTCAGTGACTCCAGATATGATTGGTAGACACTCTTAGCTTCCAAATGATACCAAGAAATGCTATATGTACTTTGGAAAAGGTTTGAGTAATGACTTGATCAAAACAGATGAGTTTGTGAATCACAAAGCTAGAAAAGTTTCTATTTTGGTGTTGATACCTGCTCGGTCTTTCACTCAGTATGACCAGTACACTTACAATTGGCAAAATTCCTTCTAGATATATTCTATTAGCTTAGTAAGCTACCATTTGCAAGTGGAATCATTCAAAATGATAAACTATACTAGGAGAAATCACTTTAGCAAATTTATGGACATCCCCGACCTTTTAGGAAGTATGCAGACAAATACCAGTGAGCACTTCGACGACAATTTCTCGAGATTGGCTGAACCAAGTTGCTTCAAACTTTTTATGCTTGGAGTATGCTTTGAGATGGATCCACCAAGCTTTGAATCACTTGATTTGGTGAAGTAGGCACTGAGATATGCCTCCTTGAAGTTGGCAGACTTGAAGTGGTACACTCAGAGAACACAGAGTCGATGAATGTGAATATATCTATTAATTGACATAATTCTACAATCTCATTAGCATGATAACCATAGCTAGATGAGGTAATGAGGTATGGGCTTCAATGTAGCACTCATACACACTCAGATACAAATGATAGATGTCTCGGGAAGTGAGCTAGAATGAGTTGAGTTACCCGCGACTTTTGACTTGCATCTTTTATAGAGTTGAGTTGAAACTTCAAGTTTGAATTCAAATTCAAACTCCTAGAATCTTTCACCTAAAAAGGTAATGAGATATTCTCTCAATCAATCAACAACTTTTTTCACGACTCTAATCAAGTAGGTGTGTACATAAGAAATGCCAAGTCTTTTAGACTTTTACAAGGAGTAAAATATTAAGAACTTATAAGCATAAGTTCATATGGTCCTTCCTTCAAGTGGTGTCTTCATGAAGTAATCCAAGCCAAATTGTGAAGGCTTGAATTGCACCAACAGCTCCCCCTCAAGCCAAACACTTTGGCTTAAGTCTTCATCTTCAATCTTCAATCACATCCTGCAATCCAATCATGGATTTGAATCTGCATAATTTGTTTCCATCCAAAGCTTTGGTGAGTAAATCTGCACATTGCATATTAGTAGACACATAGGTCAACTGAATGTCCTTGCTTAGCAACTTCTCTCTCACATAGTGGTAATGAACCTCTATGTGTTTTGTTCTAGCATGATATATTGGATTAGCTGCAAGGTGAAGAGAGCTTGTGTTGTCTCCAAAGATAATTGGGGGCCTAGTGTATAGGCCTAGCTCTGTATACAAAAGCTTTAACCAAATAGCTTCTTGAGTGGCATTGGCTAGCCCTCTATACTCTGCTTCAGTGGATGACAATGCCACTGTTGGTTGTTTCTTGGCTGACCAAGAAATAGGTTTATCACCTGCAAAAGATAAGTATCCTGATGTGAACCTCCTATCATCCTTGCATCCTGCCCAATCTGCATCTGAATACACTTTAATGTCAATATCTGATGTATAAGGAAAGTACAAACCATGGTTCTGAGTTCCCTTTAGATACTTCAAGATCTTCTTTGCAGCCTCAAGGTGAGGTACCCTTGGTTTGTGCATGAATTGACTTAGCACACTAACTCCATATGCTATGTCAATTCTGGTCAAGGTAGCATAATTCAAACTACCTACCATACTTTGATATCCTGTAATGTCTTGGACTTCATCCCCTTCATGAGCACTTAGCTTTAGGTTGACCTCCATTGGAGTACTTGAGACTTTAGCATCCTGCAGGTTAAACTTCTTCAACATGTCTTGTACATGCTTTTTCTGAGTGATATATATACATGAATTAGTATAAACCAATTCAATTCCTAGAAAGTACTTCAATAATCCAAGGTCATTGATCTTGAACTCCTTCACTATCTAGTTTTTTATGCTTCTGATTCCTTGGACATCATTACCTGTAATGATGATGTCATCAACATATACACAGAGATAAATTACCTCTGAATTGCTCCTTTTGATAAACAATGAAGTATCTGCCTTGCTCATAGTAAACCCTTGGTCTTGGAGGTATGTTGTCAGCCTATAGTTCCATGCTCTAGGTGCCTGCTTCAATCCATATAGAGCCTTCTTCAATTTACAAACATAATTTACCTTCTTGGGATCTTCATAGCCAGGTGGTTGTGACATGTAGACTTCTTAAGATACCCATCCATTCAGGAAAGCATTCTTGACATCTAATTGGTACATGTTCCAATTTTTGGATGCAGCTACACTCACCAATAATCTGATTGTTGGCATCTTAGCCACTAGAGAAAATGTCTCCTCATAATCAATGCCTTGGGTTTGTGCAAAACCCTTGGCCACCAACCTAGCTTTGTACGTGTTGATTGTACCATCAGAGTTCCTCTTTAGTTTGTAGATCCATCTGGATCCTACCACCTTCATAGAGTCCTTCTTGGGTACCAAGTCCCATGTGTCACTCTCCTTGAGAGCTTCTATTTCTTCATCCATAGCTCCTTTCCATTCTGGTTTGGTGATTGCCTCTTCATATGAACCTGGTTCTTCACTTAACAAGTCCTTTGCAAGATAAATTGAATGCTTAGTAACAAGAGATGTATCATACCCATATCTGATAGGTCTCTTTCTGTCTCTCTGAGATCTTCTAGTTGACTAAGTTGAGGATTCTGGAATATCCTCTAGCTGCTTCATATTCATCTTTCCTTTGGACTTCCATGCCTTGAATTCTTCAATATTGATTGTGTCATCATCTTCTGAACTTGAGTCTTCCTTCTGGATTGGTTCCTCCTTTGAGAGTTTTGGAAACTCCTCTTCCAAATCATAGGGTAGACTAACCTTCCTGCAATTATTCTCATACCATGAGTCATTCTCATCAAAGATGACATCTCTGCTTACCTTGAACCCTTTATTGGTTGGATTGTAGAATCTGTACCCTTTTTTATTCAAGTCATAACCAATGAAAATACATTTTTCTGCTTTAGGGTCTAGCTTTCCCCTTACCTGTGAAGGAATATGCACATATGCTATACAACCAAAAATTTTGCAATGATCCAATGATGGTCTCTTACCATGCCAAGCTTCATAAGGTGTCATTCCATCAAGTGACTTTGATGGCAACCTGTTTATGAGATAGGTGGCAGTAGATACACTCTCTACCCAAAGATAATTTGGCAACTTCTTTTCATTAAGCATGGACCTAGCTGTTTCAACAATAAGTCTATTCCTTCTCTCACCTACCCCATTTTGTTCAGGTGAGTACCTTGTGGTTATTTCCCTTTTGATGCCTCTTTCCTGCAAGAAGTCCTCAAACTCATTGGAGAAGTATTCACCTCCTCCATCTGACCTCAGCTTCTTCAAGTTCCTTCCTGTTTGATTTTCAACTAGTGCAAGATATCTTTTGAAACAATTAAACACTTCATCCTTGTGCTTCATAAAGTATAACATAGTCCATCTGCTATAATCATCAATGAAAGACACATAGTACCTTGATCTTGAAATGGAGGGATCCTTGCTAGGTCCCCAAACATCTGTGTGTACCAAGTCTAGGTAGTCTTCATGCATAAAACCTTTCCTTGAGTAGGGCAATCTGTGAGACTTACCAAACTGACAAGCACCACATTTGTAAATCATGTGTTGCTTGGATACATTAGGTATCCCAAGCACACATTGGTCCCTGCACATTTGCTTTAAGGTCCTTTCACCTATGTGACCTAATCTCTTGTGCCATATTCCTAATTCTGAAAGTGTTTGATCCTTGTAATTGTATAAAGCAATGTTTTTGGTGTCTTCTAGCTCAAAAGTAAATAATCTACCTGATTTTTCTCCCTTGGCTATCCTTTTGAATCCATGTCTTGGGTCCTCTACATATGCTCCATGTTGATTGAACCTGACCTGCAAACCTTTCTCCACAATCTGACCAACACTCATTAAGTTTTTGGTAATGGTTGGTACATAAAGTACCCTGCTTAATAGGTTCTAGTTACCATCACAAGTTTTTACATTTCCAATCTTTACTACAGAATGCTTAGTATCATCACCTGTCTGTACTTGATCTTTGCCCTTGGGTTCCTCAAGATCAGAGAGTAGTGCCACATTGCCAGCTACATGATTAGAACACCCTGAATCAATATAAAACAGATGATCATGATTGATGCCTGACTTGGAAGTCATATTCATGATCAATAGGGAGTCATCTTGCTCCTCTGTGTAGTTGGTGTAGTCTTTCCTATTTCTGCCCTTGGTAGTTACCATTATGGTTGTTGTTGTAATTGTTGTTGTAGTTATTGTTGTAGCCATTGTAGCCTTGGTGTTGGTTGAACCTTCCTCTGCCTTGAGAGTATCCACCTCTTTGATAGCCTCTTCCTCTCTGATTTTTGTAGTTTCTGTAGCACTCATCTGTGGTGTGGTTAGACAATCCACAAATATTGCATGGTGATGAATTGTAGGGTCTCCCCCTACCTTGCTTACCTCCTCTTCCCCTGCTTCTTGAAGATCTACCTCTCCCTGCATAGTTGGCTTGGGAGGTAGAACCTTCATCTTCTTGCTTTTTACTTTTACCTTTGTCTTTAACCTTTTTATCAGTATATAGGGCAGAAGGAGTGTTACCTTTAGATGTATCTCCAACCTTTGTGAACTTTTCTTCATGTGTGAATAGTTGGCCCATCAGAGTTGTGAGATCTGGGGTATGCATATCCATGTAGAGATCCATTGTAGTGGTGAAGCTTTCCCACTTATCATCTGCCTTTAGTCCATTGGTTACTTGCCTTACTATTTGTTCCTCTTCAATCTCCTCTCCTATGCTTGCTAATTGGTCTGCCACATCCTTGATCTTGGTCACAAATTCTAAGACTGATTGCTTTGGTTGCTTCCTAAGGGTTGTGAATTCAATCCACAATTGATTCTTCCTGGCCCTTGTATTAGATGAAAAATATGATGACAAGGTTTCCCAAGTTTCTTGGGAAGTCTTACAATTCCTGATGTGAGGTAAAAGGAAATCAGATATAGAGTTATGAAGATAAGACCTAGCCAATGCATCTTTTGCACACCATGTATTAAGCCTTTCTTGTTCTTCCTTGGTGGGTAGACCCCTTGCTTTGAATGAGGGCAATTCCTCATCTCCTGAGATGAATCCAAATAGACTTCTTCCTTGTAGATAGGTCTTCATCCTCAGAGACCAAGCTTGATAATTGTTCCTGTCCAATTTATCAATGAATGAAGGAAAACCATCTCCCATGTTACCTTGTTAGCTCTGATACCACTGTTGGGAAAGATGGATGGATTCTCCAGAAGATTAAGTAGGTGCTGCTAATCCTGCTTTGCACCAGCCCTCAGTGACTCCAGATATGATAAGTAGACACCCTTAGCTTCCAAATGATACCAAGAAATGCTATATGTACTTTGGAAAAGGTTTGAGTAATGACTTGATCAAAACAGATGAGTTTGTGAATCACAAAGCTAGAAAAGTTTCTATTTTGGTGTTGATACCTGCTCAGTCTTTCACTCAGTATGACCAGTACACTTACAATTGGCAAAATTCCTTCTAGAGATATTCTATTAGCTTAGTAAGCTACCATTTGCAAGCAGAATCATTCAAAATGATAAACTATACTAGGAGAAATCACTTTAGCAAATTTATGGACATCCCCGACTTTTTAGGAAGTATGCAGACAAATACCAGTGAGCACTTCGACAAAAATTTCTCGAGATTGGCTGAACCAAGTTGCTTCAAACCTTTTATGCTTGTAGTATGCTTTGAGCTGGATCCACCAAGCTTTGAATCACTTGATTTGGTGAAGTAGGCACTGAGATATGCCTCTTTGAAGTTGGCAGACTTGAAGTGGTACACTCAGAGAACACAGAGTCGATGAATGTGAATATATCTATTAATTGACATAATTGTACAATCTCATTAGCATGATAACCATAGCTGGATGAGGTAATGAGGTATGGGCTTCAATGTAGCACTCATACACACTCATATACAAATGATAGATGTCTCGGGAAGTGAGCTAGAATGAGCTGAGCTACCCGCGACTTTTGACTTGCATCTTTTATAGAGTTGAGCTGAAACTTCAAGTTTGTATTCAAATTCAAACTCCTAGAATCTTTCACCTAAAAAGGTAATGAGATATTCTCTCAATCAATCAACAACTTTTTTCACGACTCTAATCAAGTAGGTGTGTACATAAGAAATGCCAAGTCTTTTAGACTTTTACAAGGAGTAAAATATTAAGAACTTATAAGCATAAGTTCCTATGGTCCTTCCTTCAAGTGGTGTCTTCATGAAGTAATCCAAGCCAAATTGTGAAGGCTTGAATTGCACCAACAGCTCCCCCTCAAGCCAAACACTTTGGCTTAAGTCTTCATCTTCAATCTTCAATCACATCCTGCAATCCAATCATGGATTTGAATCTGCATAATTTGTTTCCATCCAAAGATTTGGTGAGTAAATCTGCACATTGCATATTAGTAGACACATAGGTCAACTGAATGTCCTTGCTTAGCAACTTCTCTCTCACATAGTGGTAATGAACCTCTATGTGTTTTGTTCTAGCATGATATATTGGATTAGCTGCAAGGTGAAGAGAGCTTGTGTTGTCTCCAAAGATAATTGGGGGCCTAGTGTATAGGCCTAGCTCTGTATACAAAAGCTTTAACCAAATAGCTTCTTGAGTGGCATTGGCTAGCCCTCTATACTCTGCTTCAGTGGATGACAATGCCACTGTTGGTTGTTTCTTGGCTGACCAAGAAATAGGTTTATCACCTGCAAAAGATAAGTATCCTGATGTGCTCCTCCTATCATCCTTGCATCCTGCCCAATCTGCATCTGAATACACTTTAATGTCAATATATGATGTATAAGGAAAGTACAAACCATGGTTCTGAGTTCCCTTTAGATACTTCAAGATCTTCTTTGCAGCCTCAAGGTGAGGTACCCTTGGTTTGTGCATGAATTGACTTAGCACACTAACTCCATATGCTATGTCAATTCTGGTCAAGGTAGCATAATTCAAACTACCTACCATACTTTGATATCCTGTAATGTCTTGGACTTCATCCCCTTCATGAGCACTTAGCTT
Organism: Ceratopteris richardii; assembly: GCA_020310875.1. Taxonomy (NCBI): domain Eukaryota; kingdom Viridiplantae; phylum Streptophyta; class Polypodiopsida; order Polypodiales; family Pteridaceae; genus Ceratopteris; species Ceratopteris richardii. Next base: position 131,425,888 of record CM035442.1, read on the forward strand.
TAGGTTGACCTCCATTGGAGTACTTGAGACTTTAGCATCCTGCAGGTTAAACTTCTTCAACATGTCTTGTACATACTTTTTATGAGTGATATATATACATAAATTTGTATAAACCAATTCAAATCCTAGAAAGTACTTCAATAATCCAAGGTCATTGATCTTGAACTCCTTCATTATCTGGTTTTTTATGCTTCTGATTCCTTGGACATCATTACCTGTAATGATGATGTCATCAACATATACACAGAGATAAATTACCTCTGAATTGCTCCTTTTGATAAACAATGAAGTATCTGCCTTGCTCATAGTAAACCCTTGGTCTTGGAGGTATGTTGTCAGCCTATAGTTCCATGCTCTAGGTGCCTGCTTCAATCCATATAGAGCCTTCTTCAATTTACAAACATAATTTACCTTCTTGGGATCTTCATAGCCAGGTGGTTATGACATGTAGACTTCTTCAGATACTTATCCATTCAAGAAAGCATTCTTGACATCTAATTGGTACATGTTCCAATTTTTGGGTGCAGCTACACTCACCAATAATTTGATTGTTGTCATCTTAGCCACAGGAGAAAATGTCTCCTCATAATCAATGCCTTGGGTTTGTGCAAAACCCTTGGCTACCAACCTAGCTTTGTACCTGTTGATTGTACCATCAGAGTTCCTCTTTAGTTTGTAGATCCATCTGGATCCTATCACCTCCATAGAGTCCTTCTTGGGTACCAAGTCCCATGTGTCACTCTCCTTGAGAGCTTCTATTTCTTCATCCATAGCTCCTTTCCATTCTGGTTTGGTGATTGCCTCTTCATATTGAACCTGGTTCTTCACTTAACAAGTCCTTTGCAAGATAAATTGAATGCTTAGTAACAAGAGATGTATCATACCCATATCTGATAGGTCTTTTTCTTTCTCTTTGAGATCTTCTAGTTGACTGAGTTGAGGATTCTGGAATATCCTCTAGCTGCTTCATCTTCATCTTTCCTTTGGACTTCCATGCCTTGAATTCTTCAATATTGATTGTGTCATCATCTTTTGAACTTGAGTCTTCCTTCTGGATTGGTTCCTCCTTTGAGAGTTTTGGAAACTCCTCTTCCAAATCATAGGATAGACAACCTTCCTGCAATTATTCTCATACCATGAGTCATTCTCATCAAAGATGACATCTCTGCTTACCTTGAACCCTTTATTGGTTGGATTGTAGAATCTGTACCCTTTTTTATTCAAGTCATAACCAATGAAAATACATTTTTCTGCTTTAGGGTCTAGCTTTCCCCTTACCTATGAAGGAATATGCACATATGCTATACAACCAAAAATTTTGCAATGATCCAATGATGGTCTCTTACCATGCCAAGCTTCATAAGGTGTCATTCCATCAAGTGACTTTGATGGCAACCTGTTTATGAGATAGGTGGCAGTAGATACACTCTCTGCCCAAAGATAATTTGGCAACTTCTTTTCATTAAGCATGGACCTAGCTGTTTCAACAATAAGTCTATTCCTTCTCTCAGCTACCCCATTTTGTTCAGGTGAGTACCTTGTGGTTATTTCCCTTTTGATGCCTCTTTCCTGCAAGAAGTCCTCAAACTCATTGGAGAAGTATTCACCTCCTCCATCTGACCTCAGCTTCTTCAAGTTCCTTCCTGTTTGATTTTCAACTAGTGCAAGATATCTTTTGAAACAATTAAACACTTCATCCTTGTGCTTCATAAAGTATAACATAGTCCATCTGCTATAATCATCAATGAAAGACACATAGTACCTTGATCCTGAAATGGAGGGATCCTTGCTAGGTCCCCAAACATGTGTGTGTACCAAGTCTAGGTAGTCTTCATGCATAAAACCTTTCCTTGAGTAGGGCAATCTGTGAGACTTACCAAACTGACAAGCACCACATTTGTAAATCATGTGTTGCTTGGATACATTAGGTATCCCAAGCACACATTGGTCCCTGCACATTTGCTTTAAGTTCCTTTCACCTATGTGACCTAATCTCTTGTGCCATATTCCTAATTCTGAAAGTGTTTGATCCTTGTAATTGTATAAAGCAATGTTTTTGGTGTCTTCTAGCTCAAAAGTAAATAATCTACCTGATTTTTCTCCCTTGGCTATCCTTTTGAATCCATGTCTTGGGTCCTCTACATATGCTCCATGTTGATTGAACCTGACCTGCAAACCTTTCTCCACAATCTGACCAACACTCATTAAGTTTTTGGTAATGGTTGGTACATAAAGTACCCTGCTTAATAGGTTCTAGTTACCATCACAAGTTTTTACATTTCCAATCTTTACTACAGAATGCTTAGTATCATCACCTGTCTGTACTTGATGTTTGCCCTTGGGTTCCTCAAGATCAGAGAGTAGTGCCACATTGCCAGCTACATGATTAGAACACCCTGAATCAATATAAAACAGATGATCATCATTGATGCCTGACTTGGAAGTCATATTCATGATCAATAGGGAGTCATCTTGCTCCTCTGTGTAGTTGGTGTAGTCTTTCCTATTTCTGAATCCTCCTTGGTAGTTACCATTATGGTTGTTGTTGTAATTGTTGTTGTAGTTATTGTTGTAGCCATTGTAGCCTTGGTGTTGGTTGAACCTTCCTCTGCCTTGAGAGTATCCACCTCTTTGATAGCCTCTTTCTCTCTGATTTTTGTAGTTTCTGTAGCACTCATCTGTGGTGTGGTTAGACAATCCACAAATATTGCATGGTGATGAATTGTAGGGTCTCCCCCTACCTTGCTTATCTCCTCTACCCCTGCTTCTTGAAGATCTACCTCTCCTTGCATAGTTGGCTTGGGAGGTAGAACCTTCATCTTCTTGCTTTTTACTTTTACCTTTGTCTTTAACCTTTTTATCAGTATATAGGGCAGAAGGAGTATTACCTTTAGATGTATCTCCAACCTTCGTGAGCTTTGCTTCATGTGTGAATAGTTGGCCCATCAGAGTTGTGAGATCTGGGGTATGCATATCCATGTAGAGATCCATTGGAGTGGTGAAGCTTTCCCACTTATCATCTGCCTTTAGTCCATTGGTTACTTGCCTTACTATTTGTTCCTCTTCAATCTCCTCTCCTATGCTTGCTAATTGGTCTGCCACATCCTTGATCTTGGTCACAAATTCTGAGACTGATTGCTTTGGTTGCTTCCTAAGGATTGTGAATTCAATCCACAACTGATTCTTCCTGGCCCTTGTATTAGATGAAAAATATGATGACAAGGTTTCCCAAGTTTCTTGGGAAGTCTTACAATTCCTGATGTGAGGTAAAAGGAAATCAGATATAGAGTTAAGAAGACAAGACCTAGCCAATGCATCTTTTGCACACCATGTATTAAGCCTTTCTTGTTCTTCCTTGGTGGGTAGACCCCTTGCTTTGAATGAGGGCAATTCCTCATCTCCTGAGATGAATCCAAATAGACTTCTTCCTTGTAGATAGGTCTTCATCCTCAGAGACCAAGCTTGATAATTGTTCCTATCCAATTTATCAATGAATGAAGGAAAACCATATCCCATGTTACCTTGTTAGCTCTGATACCACTATTGGGAAAGATGGATGGATTCTCCATAAGATTAAGTAGGTGCTGCTAATCCTGCTTTGCACCAGCCCTCAGTGACTCCAGATATGATAAGTAGACACCCTTAGCTTCCAAATGATACCAAGAAATGCTATATGTACTTTGGAAAAGGTTTGAGTAATGACTTGATCAAAACAGATGAGTTTGTGAATCACAAAGCTAGAAAAGTTTCTATTTTGGTGTTGATACCTGCTCAGTCTTTCACTCAGTATGACCAGTACACTTACAATTGGCAAAATTCCTTCTAGAGATATTCTATTAGCTTAGTAAGCTACCATTTGCAAGTGGAATCATTCAAAGTGATAAACTATACTAGGAGAAATCACTTTAGCAAATTTATGGACATCCCCGACTTTTTAGGAAGTATGCAGACAAATACCAGTGAGCACTTCGACAACAATTTCTCGAGATTGGCTGAACCAAGTTGCTTCAAACTTTTTATGCTTGTAGTATGCTTGTAGTCTTGGAGGTATGTTGTCAGCCTATAGTTCCATGCTCTAGGTGCCTGCTTCAATCCATATAGAGCCTTCTTCAATTTACAAACATAATTTACCTTCTTGGGATCTTCATAGCCAGGTGGTTGTCACATGTAGACTTCTTAAGATACTTATCCATTCAGGAAAGCATTCTTGACATCTAATTGGTACATGTTCCAATTTTTGGATGCAGCTACACTCACCAATAATTTGATTGTTGGCATCTTAGCCACAGGAGAAAATGTCTGCTCATAATCAATGCCTTGGGTTTGTGCAAAACCCTTGGCTACCAACCTAGCTTTGTACCTGTTGATTGTACCATCAGAGTTCCTCTTTAGTTTGTAGATCCATCTGGATCCTATCACCTTCATAGAGTCCTTCTTGGGTACCAAGTCCCATGTGTCACTCTCCTTGAGAGCTTCTATTTCTTCATCCATAGCTCCTTTCCATTCTGGTTTGGTGATTGCCTCTTCATATGAACCTGGTTCTTCACTTAACAAGTCCTTTGCAAGATAAATTGAATGCTTAGTAACAAGAGAAGTATCATACCCATATCTGATAGGTCTTTTTCTTTCTCTTTGAGATCTTCTAGTTGACTGAGTTGAGGATTCTGGAATATCCTCTAGCTGCTTCATCTTCATCTTTCCTTTGGACTTCCATGCCTTGAATTCTTCAATATTGATTGTGTCATCATCTTCTGAACTTGAGTCTTCCTTCTGGATTGGTTCCTCCTTTGAGAGTTTTGGAAACTCCTCCTTCCTGCAATTATTCTCATACCATGAGTCATTCTCATCAAAGATGACATCTCTGCTTACCTTGAACCCTTTATTGGTTGGATTGTAGAATCTGTACCCTTTTTTATTCAAGTCATAACCAATGAAAATACATTTTTCTGCTTTAGGGTCTAGCTTTCCCCTTACCTGTGAAGGAATATGCACATATGCTATACAACCAAAAATTTTGCAATGATCCAATGATGGTCTCTTACCATGCCAAGCTTCATAAGGTGTCATTCCATCAAGTGACTTTGATGGCAACCTGTTTATGAGATAGGTGGCAGTAGATACACTCTCTACCCAAAGATAATTTGGCAACTTCTTTTCATTAAGCATGGACCTAGCTGTTTCAACAATAAGTCTATTCCTTCTCTCAGCTACCCCATTTTGTTCAGGTGAGTACCTTGTGGTTATTTCCCTTTTGATGCCTCTTTCCTGCAAGAAGTCCTCAAACTCATTGGAGAAGTATTCACCTCCTCCATCTGACCTCAGCTTCTTCAAGTTCCTTCCTGTTTGATTTTCAACTAGTGCAAGATATCTTTTGAAACAATTAAACACTTCATCCTTGTGCTTCATAAAGTATAACATAGTCCATCTGCTATAATCATCAATGAAAGACACATAGTACCTTGATCCTGAAATGGAGGGATCCTTGCTAGGTCCCCAAACATGTGTGTGTACCAAGTCTAGGTAGTCTTCATGCATAAAACCTTTCCTTGAGTAGGGCAATCTGTGAGACTTACCAAACTGACAAGCACCACATTTGTAAATCATGTGTTGCTTGGATACATTAGGTATCCCAAGCACACATTGGTCCCTGCACATTTGCTTTAAGTTCCTTTCACCTATGTGACCTAATCTCTTGTGCCATATTTCTAATTCTGAAAGTGTTTGATCCTTGTAATTGTATAAAGCAATGTTTTTGGTGTCTTCTAGCTCAAAAGTAAATAATCTACCTGATTTTTCTCCCTTGGCTATCCTTTTGAATCCATGTCTTGGGTCCTCTACATATGCTCCATGTTGATTGAACCTGACCTGCAAACCTTTCTCCACAATCTGACCAACACTCATTAAGTTTTTGGTAATGGTTGGTACATAAAGTACCCTGCTTAATAGGTTCTAGTTACCATCACAAGTTTTTACATTTCCAATCTTTACTACAGAATGCTTAGTATCATCACCTGTCTGTACTTGATCTTTGCCCTTGGGTTCCTCAAGATCAGAGAGTAGTGCCACATTGCCAGCTACATGATTAGAACACCCTGAATCAATATAAAACAGATGATCATGATTGATGCCTGACTTGGAAGTCATATTCATGATCAATAGGGAGTCATCTTGCTCCTCTGTGTAGTTGGTGTAGTCTTTCCTATTTCTGCCCTTGGTAGTTACCATTATGGTTGTTGTTGTAATTGTTGTTGTAGTTATTGTTGTAGCCATTGTAGCCTTGGTGTTGGTTGAACCTTCCTCTGCCTTGAGAGTATCCACCTCTTTGATAGCCTCTTCCTCTCTGATTTTTGTAGTTTCTGTAGCACTCATCTGTGGTGTGGTTAGACAAAAAAATATTGCATGGTGATGAATTGTAGGGTCTCCCCCTACCTTGCTTACCTCCTCTACCCCTGCTTCTTGAAGATCTACCTCTCCCTGCATAGTTGGCTTGGGAGGTAGAACCTTCATCTTCTTGCTTTTTACTTTTACCTTTGTCTTTAACCTTTTTATCAGTATATAGGGCAGAAGGAGTGTTACCTTTAAATGTATCTCCAACCTTTGTGAACTTTGCTTCATGTGTGAATAGTTGGCCCATCAGAGTTGTGAGATCTCGGGTATGCATATCCATGTAGAGATCCATTGCAGTGGTGAAGCTTTCCCACTTATCATCTGCCTTTAGTCCATTGGTTACTTGCCTTACTATTTGTTCCTCTTCAATCTCCTCTCCTATGCTTGCTAATTGGTCTGCCACATCCTTGATCTTGGTCACAAATTCTGAGACTGATTGCTTTGGTTGCTTCCTAAGGATTGTGAATTCAATCCACAACTGATTCTTCCTGGCCCTTGTATTAGATGAAAAATATGATGACAAGGTTTCCCAAGTTTCTTGGGAAGTCTTACAATTCCTGATGTGAGGTAAAAGGAAATCAGATATAGAGTTAAGAAGATAAGACCTAGCCAATGCATCTTTTGCACACCATGTATTAAGCCTTTCTTGTTCTTCCTTGGTGGGTAGACCCCTTGCTTTGAATGAGGGCAATTCCTCATCTCCTGAGATGAATCCAAATAGACTTCTTCCTTGTAGATAGGTCTTCATCCTCAGAGACCAAGCTTGATAATTGTTCTGTCCAATTTATCAATGAATGAAGGAAAACCATCTCCCATGTTACCTTGTTAGCTCTGATACCACTGTTGGGAAAGATGGATGGATTCTCCAGAAGATTAAGTAGGTGCTGCTAATCCTGCTTTGCGCCAGCCCTCAGTGACTCGAGATATGACACCCTTAGCTTCCAAATGATACCAAGAAATGCTATATGTACTTTGGAAAAGGTTTGAGTAATGACTTGATCAAAACAGATGAGTTTGTGAATCACAAAGCTAGAAAAGTTTCTATTTTGGTGTTGATACCTGCTCAGTCTTTCACTCAGTATGACCAGTACACTTACAATTGGCAAAATTCCTTCTAGAGATATTCTATTAGCTTAGTAAGCTACCATTTGCAAGTGGAATCATTCAAAATGATAAACTATACTAGGAGAAATCACTTTAGCAAATTTATGGACATCCCCGACTTTTTAGGAAGTATGCAGACAAATACCAGTGAGCACTTTGACGACAATTTCTCGAGATTGGCTGAACCAAGTTGCTTCAAACTTTTTATGCTTGTAGTATGCTTTGAGCTGGATCCACCAAGCTTTGAAGCACTTGATTTGGTGAAGTTGGCACTGAGATATGCCTCTTTGAAGTTGGCAGACTTGAAGTGGTACACTCAGAGAACACAGAGTCGATGAATGTGAATATATCTATTAATTGACATAATTGTACAATCTCACTAGCATGATAACCATAGCTAGATGAGGTAATGAGGTATGGGCTTCAATGTAGCACTCATACACACTCAGATACAAATGATAGATGTCTCAGGAAGTGAGCTAGAATGAGCTGAGCTACCCGCGACTTTTGACTTGCATCTTTTATAGAGTTGAGTTGAAACTTCAAGTTTGAATTCAAATTCAAACTCCTAAAATCTTTCACCTAAAAAGGTAATGAGATATTCTCTCAATCAATCAACAATTTTTTTCACGACTCTAATCAAGTAGGTGTGTACATAAGAAATGCCAAGTCTTTTAGACTTTTACAAGGAGTAAAATGTTAAGAACTTATAAGCATAAGTTCCTATGGTCCTTCCTTCAAGTGGTGTCTTCATGAAGTAATCCAAGCCAAATTGTGAAGGCTTGAATTGCACCAACATTAGGTTCATAAGCCCTGTCTACAAGTCCACAAATGTCCTTTGAACTACTCAAAATCTTGTGGAACCCCTTCCTTCCTAGTCCAGCCTGAGGGTCAACTTCAAAATACCTTATCTAATAATCCTGGTATTAACTTTATTGTAGCCAGTGGAAGTTTTTGTTGTACTCCCCACGAGCTTTCCAACAAACTAAAAATCACAGCAAACGGATTTCATATGAGAAAGTTATGCCAGTTCAGGGTTCTGGGGGTTAAAACAGGGAAACAGGACCTCTCAGGAAATGCTTCAAAATAGGCGATACACGATACTTATCAAGTATCGCGATACTTGGAAGCAGACGATACACGATACTTGCCACACTAGAAAAGTCACGATACTCGATATTTGGCTCACTGGAAAAATTCCATGATATTCGATACTTGAGCCCACACGATACATGATATTCGACCAACTAGACAGATCACGATACTCGATATCTAGCAAGTATCGCGGAAGGACCCTGACGATATTCGATACTGCACAGGTATCGCCAAGAGGAATCCCACAATACACGATACTCGATACTCGATATCAGGCGAGAGTTAGACTCACAATACTTGACACTGAAAGTCAGAATACACGATATTGGGTAGGTATCGTGAAAAAATCACGATACACGATACTTGGAATTCCCATGATATTCGATATTCCTCAAGTATCGTTTTCAGGTCTCTACGATACTCGATATCTACTAGGTATCGCAATAGTTAACTCCACGATACACGATACATGATAGGTATCGCGATCAGAAGTTCACGATATACGATACACGATATCTGTCTAGTATCGTGAATGTTTCTCAACGATACACAATACACGATATGTGACCACTTGCAAGTATCGCGATACTCGACCACAGGAGTTTCACAATATCCAAGTATCGCGATACTTCAACCGCGGGAGAACACGATACTTGGATTTTTTGGAGTCCAAATTCAAAATTTTTTGCAAATATGAGTACCTTGTGTCCTCCTTGTCAGTCCATGTGTCTGTAGATGCAAAAACTCCCTTCAAACTCGCGATATTGCCCTCACGATACTTGGCACAGGTTATGTCACTTTTGAAGCTGTTCACTCAATTTTTGGGTATATTGAGGTGTATTTCTTCAGTGTTTCAGCTCCACACCCTGTCTAACGCTCTTTCTCACAACCACAAGTAAAAAGCGAGGTGAATGTACTCTAAAAAATGGAAAAAATTGAGAAGATGAAGGTGGGTGGAGATGGTGATGATGATGAAGATGAAGGAGAAGAAAAACTCAAAAATTGAACTGAAAATGGTGATTTTTTTACCTTCCAACGTCGCTAGTCTACGTCTTACCGTCACACGCTCGTCCTCCAAGCTCTCTCCCCGGCAACGGCGCCAAATTTGGTGTCACTCTAGCACAATGGTGAGTACCAACGTGAGGAGATACACCTCATAAATGTCAATCCGTGGAGACGTGAGGACCGATATGAAGACCGTGAGCATGGAACAATGGAAAGCTTCGATTACAAAAGAGTTCTCTTACAAAGCTAAAATCTACAACAAGCTAACCCCAAAAATGAGCTCTCCAGCCCTTTTTATAGTTTTTGAGTGGTTTTGGCCCTGTCCGGCCTAGTTAAAAATTAGGTTCCAAGGCTTATTTGGGGACTCAAACGGAATCTAAAAGTTATGAAAATTGGTAGGATGATACTTCTAATACTCCTCAAGCTCAAGGACTCCTTGGCTTGAACAAAATGGAGTTATAAAAATAGAAAATGGTATTTACAATGGTTTTTAGTGACAAAAGTCACTATTTTTATAGGGATTCCTTCTGAAAATTTGACATGTGATTCTTGGAGCTCCCTACTTGCTCCTTCTTCTTGTGTGTCCACTTCATTGATGCGCTTCCATGCTTGTGTGTGACCTTGACTGTCAACAATATGCCAATCTTCAGGAGCAAGAATCAACCAACAAGGGAAGAGCAAGAGAGGCTAACCACATGGTGTGCAAAGGATGCTCTTGCAAGGTCATATTTACTAAACTCAATCTTTAATTTCTTGTTACCACATGTTAGAAATTGTAAGACCTCCCAAGAGACTTGGGAAGTGCTTTCATCATACTTCTCCTCCAACACAAGAGCTAGGAAGAATCAGTTGTGGATGGAATTCACAACTCTCAAAAAGCAATCAAAGCAAGGAGTTGCTGACTATGTAACCAAAATGAAGGGTGTTGCATACCAACTTGCAAGTATTGGAGAAGAGATAGAGGAAGAGCACATAGTGAGGCAGTTCATCAATGGAATTAAAGCTGATGACAAGTGGGAATCCTTCACCATTGCAATGGATCTCTACATGGATATGAAGATACCTGATCTTAACACTTTGATGGGACAACTCTTCACCTATGAAGCAAAACTCAACAGAAATGGTGACAACTCAAGAGTTAACCAAAGGTAGCTTGGTTTGGTTCTTCAATTTTCCACTGCTAGCCTATGCGAGAGTTGGTCCCCTTCTAGGTACTTCTTCCTGGGAATTGAGCTAGATGGTGTATTTGTGTGCTTTCAAATATTGTTAGTTGCTCAAAAGAGGTTTTCAACGTTGATCTTGAGTAGTTGTCTACTATGAATTGCTTCATAAGTACTGATGTGTGACCTTGGATGTCCTTTGATCTTTGAAACAAGAGTTTCATAGTATGAAGTCAAGTACTTGTGACCCATAATGGATGATGGGTAAGTGCATTAGTGCATGGGTTGAAGAAAATATGTGCCTTGTGCATGGCCTTGTAATGTGGCCCTATGCATGCATACTTGGGGAATGCATTGGAAGAAGTATGGTGCAAAAGATGGGGCTCGTGAGCGAAGTGTTCAAGGGTATCCGACAAAGGGGTTTCCTAATCTATCATGGTTATGGTCTTGTCGAAGGGTGTGCTTACCATGGTGAAAGGTCGGTCGATGTTTGTCTCTTTGTGTTGTATGCCCATCATGATGGTTGCCCATTGGCTTGTCCTTCATTGTTGATGGATGTCCTTGTTCATGGTTCACTGATGAGATTCTTGGAGCACATGACCTTGTTTCTTCTTCTCTCTCTCTCCCCTTTTTTTTTTAACAATGTCACAAACAAGAAGACAGTGGTTAGTAGCAATAAAATATTTTACATATGTCAAGTGTGTCTCATGTGCATGGGATTCTCAATTGTATCTATGCACGGCCATGGAATGTGGCCCTATATTGATCCATACTTTGGAAATGCATGACCTGAATGGTGCAAAAGACAAGGTTATGCCAAAGGCACATAATTGTTACACGTTGAGGCTTTCAATGTTGCAGGTGGATGTTGATGTAGTCTTTGTTGGAGGTAGTCAGTGGATCTTGAAATGATGTGATCAGTCGATGGTTAAATGACCATCCTCCCTTTAGGGATCCATTTGAGAACATTGTTCGACTGCATACGTATTACTTTTGAACTCTTCTTCTTTGGATGGTTACTTATCTTTTGTATCCCACGTGGTTGGCTCTTTGGTTCTATGAATGGTAGTGGTACTTTTGGCTTCCAAACCCATATCCTTGATGATTGCCTTCTTATTTTTTTCGAAGAGGTGAGTTTATCTTCATTTGGTCTCTGTGCTCAGTTCTTACCCTTCTCTCTCCTTGGCTTCTTTATGGAGATCTTTCTTGTGAGGGAGATCGGTGGTGTTTGTGCATGTAAGAGTGCCTTGGGTAGCCACATGTGTAATTGTCCTTGTTTAGCTGCAACTAATTTCTTAGGCACCCAAATTTGTATGTTATTATGGTTGGCCTTCATCGATTGATATGGAGTAACCATTTGGGAGAGGTGTGAACCACCTCTTAGCTTATTTAGAAGGGCTCACACATGAGTGCCATGTGACAACCATGTGTAGAGCCATAGGGGACTCATTTAATTATGGAAAGAGAGAAAGAGACTAATATCGGGATACGTACGCGGTTGGGTGGCTATTCTTAGATCGATCTCCATGTTCAGCTTATTTTGCGTGCTCATAGTAGAGGGAATATCTTCCTCGTAATCTGTGCTAAGCTACCCCAAAAGTGAGGGGATTCCTCAGGACAACAGAGCGACTTAGCATTGGTATCAATGCGACGGGCCCAACTGATAATGCGATGGAGACAGCTGACGGGAAAGCCCACGAAGCCCAGAACAAGACAAGCAACGGGAGCACACACAACAGAGTGCAGTAACCGATGGGGCCATTTCCCTCCTCCCCTCCTCTTGGATGTGGGAATGAAGACCACACTTCTCCATTTATACTTGCACTTTGCGCTCAAAACTCCCTATGTGGGATAATTGGACGTGCTCTGCCGCCTCTGCGTGTTCATTTGGAAAACCAGAAGGTATGGTACTCCATTAAAAAATGAGTTTTTTTTAGAATTTGGGGAGGAAAAAAAGGATGCATTGGATCAAGGTTCTGGGAAGATCATCACACATGTAATATGGGCTGTGAAGATGGGGTATGGGTTTTGGGTTTGATCAAAAGGCTTCAGTTTCTCAGTCTGGAGCTTCTCAAAGTCACCCTTCCATGAAGATTAGCTTTTCACCTTCCTACTCGTGACATACCCGGATTTTCTGCACCATAGTTTGTTCGATATCTGATTTCAAAAATTTATGTCACATTACGAAGCTACACTCTAGCTTCACTCAAAGACCATCGGTGTTGGATTTGGATGAGATTTGGTCAACCAAAATCTCTCTGCAGCACTTCAGTAGGAATTAGGCGACCACTTTCGGGCCTAGTTTTTCATCGTCCGATGTCCATATTCACTTTTTTCACTTGAGATAGTATTATATCTTTAAAGTACATGTGCTGGGCTACATTTCTTGGACTGGCGAGGACTGTCAAATCTCAAAAGTTGTTCAGTTTCACTCAGTTTGCCCGTTTGGGGCTAGTGCTACGTGGTTTTGGCATTGTTCTTGTTGGTTTTTGGTGATTAGAACCTCTTCGGACCAACTGGACATTTCCAATTTTTGTTTGGACCTGGTGTGGATTCAAATCAGCAACCTAAAGCTTCAAGGATCACTTGGATTTTGCTTCCGAAGCTTCATTTTGTACCAGAGAAGTGCTCTTGTGATATATTTCTCTTCTTCTTGCATATTTAAGCTTTACTTCCATTCATTTTCACATACTCTAGACGGGGGTTGGGAGACACAATGACACAATTAAACGCATCTATCAAAACAACACACTTGAATTTGAAAAGAATGGAAGTAAATTTTGTATTCAGGGAGAGAGAGATGTACCTAGTGCACCTATCATTTCATCATTAGAGTTGTATAGTCTTTGTTATTCTCAGCATGTATAAGAGATGTTTTTTGTGTATTGTATAGTCATGATATGGAGCATTGTATAGACAGTTCATCTGATGTATATTTTCATGCTACGAATGTAAATATGGACAGGACTTTCTACTATTCTTTTTTGCAAGAGTGTGTGGTTAAAAGTTTTAAGGATCTTATGTTTGAGTATAGAGATGTTTTTCCCACTGACTTACCTAGAGAGCTACCACTTGAGAGAGGGGACATTGACCATGCCATTGAGGTTGTTACTAACACTAACCCTATTTGTAGCCCGCCTTATAGGCTTAGTGTTTCTGAGCATGAGGAGGTTGAGAAGCAATTGCAGGATTATTTAGATAAGGGCTTCATTAAACCTAGTAACTCACCTTGGGCATCGCCAATGCTCCTAGTTAAAAAGAAAGATGGCTCTATGAGACTATGTATAGACTATAGAGCAGTTAATAAGGTAACTATCAAAAATAGATTTCCAAGGCCTAGATTGGAAGATCTATTTGATTAGTTACATCAATCTAGGTACTTTACCAAGCTTGACCTTAGATCAAGATATCATCAGATTAGGATTAGGGCAGAGGATGTCCCTAAGACTGCATTTAGGACTAGATATGGACACTATGAGTTTCTGGTGATGCCTTTTGTTCTCACCAATGCTCTTGCCACTTTCATGAAGCTCATGAATAGTGTTTTACGGCCTTATCTAGGACACTTTGTAGTAGACTTTTTGGATGACATTCTGATCTATAGTGCATCAGAAGAGGAGCACTTGGAACACTTAAGAAAGGTATTTCAAGTGCTATGGGAAAATTCACTCTTTGCTAAGGAGTCAAAGAGTGAATTTTTCAAGACAGAGGTTAGATACATTGGGCATATATTCTCCTAGAATGGAATCCAGATGGATCCTGAAAAAGTAAGGGCTATTATGGAATGGCCACATCCAAGGAACCTAGAAGAGCTGAAGATATTCCTAGGTTTATTAGGTTTCTATCAAAGATTCATTAAGAACTATGCTAAAATTGTTGTCCCGATGATGGAACAACTTAAAGGGAAAGGGACAGCCTTTCATTGGGGAGACGAACATAAGCAAAGTATGGAGAAATTGAAAGTAGCAATTGCTACAACTCCACTTTTACATATAGCAGATCCCAACAAACCATTTGTGGTTGAGACTGACGCGAGTGATTTTGCCATAGGAGCGGTTCTAGTTCAGGATGGTCGACAAGTAGCTTTTGAGAGTAAGAAACTAGAACTGGCTCAGAAGAATTACTCCATCTATGAGAAGGAGTTGTATGCAATTGTCCATGCTTTGAAGAAGTGGCATCATTATTTATATGGTGCCAAAGTTACGATAGTGTTTGATCAAGAGAGCATTAAGTGGCTCTCTAATCAAACAAACCTTAAAGGTCATAAGGCCTGATGGGCAGAGACCCTTCAGGAGTTTGATTATGAGCTTAGGTATAGGAAGGGAAAGTTTAATGTAGTGGCTGATTCACTTAGCCGCATGCCTATGCTCAATGGACTGAGTTTTACTCAGATCACTAGTGAGCTACTTGAGTCCATTAGAGGGAAATGTAGGCTTGATCCTGCATATTCTGAGTTTTGGGAAGCCATAGAGAATGGGGATCATGATATACGGGTTTCTAATGAGGATGGAGTATCGACGGGTACTCAAGAAGGATTCAAGTGGAAGAATTATAGTGTCCATGATGGCTATATGTTATATAAAGGTAAGGTGTGTGTCCCTAGAGATTTTGAGATGAGACGACATATTTTGTATGAGTGTCATGACACACCTAGTGCAGGACACCCAAGAGTTAACAAGACTTATGATCTTGTTAAGAGGCAGTTTTATTGGCCTGGACTTCATAAGGACGTCCTAGAATCTGTGCGTAAGTGCACCAAATGGCAAGTCAAAAAAGCTGAGAGGTTGAGGATTGGAGGACTACTCCACCCATTGGATATTCCTAATGGGAAGTGGGAGAGTATCTCCATGGACTTTATAGTCGGATTACCTAAGACACAGAGAGGGCACAACTTTGTCTGGGTAATTGTGGACAGGTTAACCAAAATGGCTAGGTTTATTCCAACACGTACTACAGTGAAGACACCAAAGTTGGCTAGACTATTTGTAGAGAACTTATACCGATTATATGGTCTTCCTTTAGACATAGTTTCCAATCGGGATAGGAAGTTTACTAGCCACTTTTGGAGAGCGGTCTTCAAAAGGTTGGATACAAAACTTAGCATGAGTACGACCGAACATCCACAGTCGGATGGGCAAACAGAGAGGGTTAACCAAATCCTAGAGGATATGCTTCGGGCATATGTGAATGAAAGGCAAACTAATTGGGAAGAGTACTTACCTATAGTAGAGTTTGCATATAATAGTGCCAAGCACTCTTCCACTGGGCATACTCCATTTATGCTTATGTATGGGTTTCAACCAAGAGCTCCTTATGCAGTAGACTTGCAGATGAGAAAGTTCAAGCTGCAAAGGACTTCTTGGAAGAGATGAATGATATGCTTAGGCTTGCTAAGGATAGCATTAAGAGAGCTAAAGATAGAGCTAGAGCCTATGCTCATCCTCAAAGGAGAGACATCAACTTTGAGGTAGGAGAGAAGGTCTATCTTAGAGTTCCATCTAGATCAGAAACCATGAAGATGGGACCCTATCCAAAACTATCTCCTAGGTATTGTGGACCTTTCCAAATACTTAAGAGAATAGGAAAGATGGCTTACTAGCTCCAACTTTTAGAGAATAGTCAAATCCATCAGTTTTTCATGTTAGCCGGCTTAAGAAAAGGCTGGGTGAATCTGACAACCTCATTCCAGATAGTGAGGTAGTAGAGCCTATTCATGTTCAATCTATTCCACATGAGCCTGAGAGCATACTACGCACTCGAGAGAAACGGACGAGAAGTCACTTGTATAAAGAGTGTCTAGCAAAGTGGAAAGATAGTTTAGAAGATAATGCCACATGGGAGCGGGTTAGCACCCTTCAGAGATGGTTTCCCAATTTTAGACTACCTTCCCAAGAGTCTTCTTAAGGGGAAGGATATGGGGGAACAACACAGAGATATGAACATGTATTTAAATACATGGGGATTTAGTGGGAGTACTATTCCGTTGATTATCTCTTTGTTTTAGACCTTCCAATACCATTTTTGAGGAAAAAAATGGAGTTAAGGGGAAGGAAATGTTATATGGAGTAACCCTTGGGAGAGGTGTGAACCACCTCTTAACTTATTTAGAAGGGCTCACACATGAGTGCCATGTGGCACCCATGTGTAGAGCCATAGGGGACTCATTTAATTATGGAAAGAGAGAGACTAATATCGGGATATGTATGCGGCTGGGTGGCTATTCTTAGATCGATCTCTGTGTTCAACTTATTTTGCGTGCTCATAGCAGAGGGAATATCTTCCTCGTAATCTGTGCTAAGCTACCCCAAAAGTGAGGGGATTCCTCAGGACAACAGAGCGACTTAGCAATCCTACAAAGTTTCATTGATATTGGTTCTCGCAAACCTTGGATATCATTCAATTAATGCTCATTGGTCTGTGACTGTCAAGGCCCGTAAAAGTCGGGGTAGTTGCTTCCCAAAAGGAATTTTACTAATTGTTGCTGTATTTAGAGAATTGAGTAAAACACTGAGCAGGTATCTCAAATAAAATAGCAAGTTTTATGCATTGGATGATATGCCTACATATCTGTTTTGATTCTATCATTTGTGCATCATCTTCCAAGCAACATATATGATCATTTATGCTTATTAGCTAGCTAAGGAGGCCCACAACACTCTCCAACCATTACTTATAGCATGTGTGAAGCAGGTTTTAGCTACACCAACTCATCTCTTGTGATTATCCACCATCTCCTCCAAGAAGAGTATCCCAAACATTCTTTCTTATCTTGTAGGAGTGAATGTGAGGGGTAATGGCATGCTTGATAGACAAAACTATCAATGCATGTGCCTGAGCATCTCTACCATCCCAATGAAGTTGCTCTATAGTAGGTGCAAGAGGAACCAAATCATGACTAGGAAAATGAAGATCATTGTCTTCAACACCATCTACATCACCTTGAACAACTATATTTGCAGATGTAGTAGGACATTCACACCCTGTACAATATTCCACATCCCTTTTGCTGCCAATACATGATGCATCATATATGCACACAATGGGTAATTAGTACCATCCAACTTATACTCAATGACCAACATACATAATACATCATTGCTTTTAGCCATGGTGAGTGACTAAATACCCTTGATCCAGAAAATTGTTTGTATATAAAAAATTTGAACAAAAACTACTTGGCGAGTCCTATTAAACCTATAACATATTTTTTTGATGCTTGTACTTACGAACCAAAACCTCTTTATATGTTTGGCACAAAAGGATAAAACTGCCTACACAATTGTTGTGAAAGTGTCTTCACAGACTGAAACAAGCTCAAATCAAAATTTTGATGCCAATACTTGAACTCCTGATCTCCTCGAGTATGCTCACCAATTTTCATGCGATTTTGAGATTGTGACTTGAGGGGTGTCAATGACACCCTAGATGAAGTGCTTTGGTACCAATTACTGATGTTTGAGGTTTGGAGAAGTGCACGAATAGCACAAGGAAGAAGAAGAGAAGCTTGGAGCAAAACATAGTACATAATATCTTACCAAGTGAATATACAAGAGATTAAAGACTTGTTAGGGTTATAGGAGTATATACAATCCGGGGAAAAAAACCTCCTAAAGAGAGAAAAAAGTACCTTAGCAGTCGTAAGTGTGTTCACATACATCACTGCCAAAATATATCAACACATAAAACATCACAAACACACTGACATACATATATTCATAAAAACATGCTGAATCACACATTTAATTTTACATACACATTAACACACACACACACATATATATATATATATAAGAACACACACATACATAAGAACACACACACATACATAGGTCCACACACATGTACATCTCAATTCAGTCACACATACAAAACACTTACATGGGTTTACTCATAAAAACACATTCATGTTAATGAGCTCTCCATGTTGACAAGAATGACATTAGACATGGTTGTTCACCAAATTATTAATATAACAAATAGCACAATTGCCGCCGATGTTCAACCATGCTACACAATTATGCTATAATTGTTTGGCAATTAACTCAATCACTTGAGGCATCCAAGGTTTCATCACATGACATTCTCAATGTCGAAGCTAGAAGAAATACTCTTGTTGTGCATTGTACATGATAATATAGCCTTGGAGTTTATTGGCAAACAAACAACAATCATTTGCATACATAGAGGATGTACACAATGACAACCACGTCATTCTCACAGTCGTATACATGAAACAAGACACACATATATTCAAAATAAAGACAAAATGAGCCTTGCCTACTAAACTAGCTAAAAGAAGATCTCACAGTCGTACACATGAAACTAGTTTATCCAAAATGAGAATTGCCTACTAAATTAGCTAAAAGAAGATCTTTCAATGAGATCCAATCGGTCACAATTGGTAAAAATTATATGATAAACAAGAACATGGATCCCAACATTACTGTGGCAAACATTCCATTTCTATAGTGCAAAACATAGGCTACAATAATGAGAATATGGTCAATTTGATCTAGGTGACAACAACAATGCAAACGACACAATCATTATTCCATGAAGCATGCAAGGATGACAACTAGCAACTAGTGGTTTCACAAGTCGACATTCCCACTGAAATTGGCATATGCAGTGACTGATCACAAGGCACAAGACTCGACAAAATCCAAGAAGACACTATTAATAATTAGGGATTTAGCCAAAATTAAGATGAATGGGAATAATATATTTCCCATCCATCTTAATTTTAACATAATGAAATTTTAAAGATGAATGGAAATATATATATATATATATATATATCTTAATTTTAAGATGGATGGAAATAAAAAAAATAATGAACATCTTAACAAACATAGAAACACCAATTCAAAAGGATGACTATGTTGTATTTATACCAACGAAGTTGTTTGAGTTGTTCAAGAAGAATGTTCTTGTTGTAAGAGTCGAATGCAAAAAGGATCTGAAAACTACAACATGTTGCACACATACGTGGACAATTGCAAACAAGAAATGAAACATGCATGGAAGAACAACATCAAGTTGACTAGTGTATTACAACATGCATGGAAGAACAACATCAAGTTGACGATTGTATTACAGAGGGCCATATTGAAGAAGCTTCAAGTTGACTTGGACAAGGTGAATGGTAGGTTGTTAGATGAGGAGGCATAACACATACTCAATGAAAGGACACAAGAGATCATCACATACATAATAGAGATGTTTCACTTCGGCAATAACATATACTTGAGCAACCTCCTCATCAACATTGATGAGAAGACAATGAACAATGTTCTCTCTCAAATGATGAAACAATTCAATCATACTTTTGACAAGACATGACCCCATTCTCAACGACATGAATATTACTTAACACTCCAATAGAGATTTGTTAAACAAACATTTGGAGAGGACACATATCCTTTCAAGATGTGCGAGGGTAACGAAGGTAGTTATTTCTCTCTCTTACCGTGCATGCACAACAATGCAATCAAAACAACTTAAAATGAGCCTGGCTTGTTTGGAAGACAAATCATCAAGGCAAAATCCAAGGATCAAGTTTCTCAAATGTTAAGCATCAAAAGTCGCACAAATCGAGGAACTGGTAACAAAGCGACAACAACAAGCAAAAAAAAACTATACACAATCTAGAACACCACATGCAAGAGGAATGGAAAGAACTTTATAGGGATTATGTGAGATTATGAACACACATAGGTACACACATGTGAAATCCACTTGCAAAAAATGCTCATGAATATTAACGCATACTCCTCTTTCCATTTCAACTTTATTTTCTATGAAACAAGGTATAGAGATCTAACCACGACATTAGAAAGGTATCAAATAGAAATCCACAAGATCACATTTAAATTGGCTTATCAAGTCCTCAAAGACCACCCTAGGTATTGTACAAAACACTGTTTTTTGAAAAAAAAGAATAAGATGTAAATCGTTTCTTTGTATGTTGTAATCTTGGAATGCGTTGCACATTCCAGTTCTGTATTCTTCTTTTCGTGTTTGGATACCATACATGTTTGGATACCATACAAATTCGAAATGCATATGTATTCCATCTCTCGTCGTAACCTTTAAATGACAATTCATGTCGACTCATTTACAAGATGCATCTTTTATTCAATGGAATCTTCAAATACTCCTCACGATCTCTCTCTTTCTTTCAAAAAAGTTCGGCCTTAGCCTTTTCTCCCGAACTTGAATTAATTAAAAGAAAAGTACAAGAGAAGGGGATTAGTGTTCACGGGATCCCTCGAATCCCACAGAGCAGGGTAGCTTTTACAGAGTTTAGATGGCATTACAAAGAAGGTTAATCACCCTCTCATCACCCTCATGCAGGGCCCATTTGAGTTTAAGCTTGTTGTTGATCAAAAGGAGCACTTGATGATGTCTGAAGGGGGGGGATTTCTTACAGTTAGCGATTCTTTTGCTGAGGAAGAATAACGATTTCTCAATCGACCACTCTTTGAGGGAGTCGCCAAAGTTAAAAGCACATCTTTCCCGCCAGATCTTCCATAGGACCTCCTCTCTGATAGCATTCCAGAGAGTCGTGGAGGAGCCGATCGCTTCTCTCAACAGAGCTTGCTTCCACTAATATGTTTTTGGAGTCTAATTTTCTTTCCGACAAACTTCCATAGCCTATTGAAGTTGGACAAGTAAAAAAGATGTGAGAAACATCTTGGATAGACCGATAAGAGCATTTGCACCACATAGGCTTCTCACAAATTTTGGTAGCGTCTTTCTTCGTGTCTTGAATTACTTTCTTTTTTACTCTTCCATTTATTAGTCCTCACTCGAATGCACAAGCGCGCCCCGCGCAATTGTGATTCGCGAACATGCCTTAGGCGTTCCACTTAGAGTAAGGGATTATTGCGAGAGACTTGGCATAAGATTGCAGATACACCTATTACTATGTAGAGTCGGAAACAGTAATTTCATGTCGCATCGCGCTAATGCGAGTTCGGATCGTTGATTGTTTCCACCTCCATGCGAATGCGATGACAGTCGTCGAGCTCGATAGCGTATGAGCTTTTGTGAACAATAAGAGAGAGAGAGAGAGAGAGAGAGAGATGAATCATGTCTTATGTTATATCAGTTTTAGGATACCTCTAGAAGGATGGGAAAGGCGCCACGTCCTGAAAAGATTCCAACCAATTTTAGGCAGGTTTTTGTGAATTGTTCCTGTGAGGTGAGTATGCTCCGGAGTGCTTCAGATTTCCAGTAAATTGTTGCACGGTGAAATTTTCCTTTTTGATGCTTTATTTGACGCGTACTTTCAACTAATCGTTTTGTGTAGCTGAAGACGTATGGTCAGTGTGTTGCTGCCAAGGTTCCGACAATAGAGCAGGGAATGTGCTCAGAGGAGTTTTTGGCTCTCAACAGGTGCATCATTGAAGTGGTAAGGGGGCTAAGTTCAGAAGTTTATGCATGTACCTTGATACTTGAGAAATTGCAAACTATATATTTGGACGTTAATTACAAAGATATATCCATCAATCTACTACATGACTATATATAGTAGAATCAAAAGGTTCTAAATCTGCATTTGCATGTGAAGAAACATTAACATCCATAGGAATTTGCATAGGCTTTGAATTTTGCATTCAAAACAAAAGTTTCTCAATGTATTTTTGCTTTCTCATGAATATACAATTATCCTTGTGAATAATTTCAATGCCAAGATAATAGTGTATAAAATCGAGATCATTAATATAAATTTTTTTCTTAAGCTTTGTCTTAAAAAATTGAAGAATTGAATCTTTGTAGTTATCATGATCATATTATCAACATAAATGATGATTATAAGCAAAACATATTCGTTTGACTTAATATAAAGAGAAGGGATCACTTTTAAGGTTTTATAACCAATAGAAATATTATACCAAGCTCTTGGTGTCTTTTCGAATCATAAAGTGATTTGATCGATTCGCAAACAAGATGCTCTTTACCTTTGACTTTAAGGCCTTTGGGTTGTTGTATGTAGACATCCTCATGCAGATCACAATTGAGAAATGCTATCTTGATATCTAATTTATAAACACTCCATTCAAAGAATGGAGCTAAAGAAAGAACAAATCTGACTATGGTCATCCTAGATGTAGGTGCAAAAGTTTCATTATAGTGAATGCTTTTCTTTTGTGCATATCTTTTGACTACTAACTTTGCTTTTATAAATAGAACTATCAACTTTTCTTTTGATCTTGAATATCCACTTGACACCAATATATTTCTTTCCTTTTGGTAACTCATAAAGCTTCCAAGTTTGATTCTTGTGAATAGAATCAATCTCGATTCTTCTCGTGCATTGCTTTCTTCCATACAAGATTATGTAATGTGCCACTTGAACACTTGCAAGTTCATTCTAAACTGAAGTAAGAGCTAAAATATTATGAATATAAAAAAAATGTTTGCATAATTTACTTGATTTGTGTGATCTTTTTGTTGACTTCTTGTTCTCTCCTCAAAATATTTGGTGCCACTTTCCTTCATAGTTTGTAGAACCACTTTGTTACCTTCATGAGAACTAGAGATACTTCTCTTATTTCTTCTTGACTTTTTAATGATTCTCGACTTCTTGAATTGGTTCTTCTTTTAAAGGTTGAGAAGGAATATTGGATGGAGAAGTTTGAGGTTGAGGTGCCTAATGACATATAAAATTCAAGTTGAGGTGAAAGAGGGGAAATAATTCTTTCTTTTCCTTCATATGGCTGAATGTATAGACCTAAATTTCTTTCAAAAAATGCATAATTATCTGATTTTATAAAATCTAAAAATTTTGAATTTTTATCGTAAATCCGATTTTTAGTAATATAAGCATTACATGAGAGCAATATTGGTTTTTGGAACATAGAACATATATCCTTTACTTTCAACACCATAACGAACAAAAACAACTTTGATTTCTTTTTCATCAAGCTTACAATGATCTTTTTTCCTTAAGTGAACATATGATGGAGAACCAAAAACCCTAAAATAGTTCACATTGGGCTTCTTACCATAATAAGTTTCATGAGGGGTAATAATCTTCAAAGCTTTTGTAGATTCCTTGTTAAGAATATGGTTAGCTTTATGAATAACATCAAATCAAAACTTGTGAATACCATCAAACCAAAAGTTGTGAGAGAGCTTTTTCGAAGATAACATACTACATGCCATTTCTGTTTTTTTCTTTGTGCAACACAATTTTGCTCTGGAGTATACACAGTTTTGAGTTGATGAACAATATCTTTGTCTTCCAGGTAAGACGAAAATCATTGACATATATTCACCACCTTTATCACTTCTTAAAATCTGAAATTTTTTGTTGAATTTCGTTTTCAACCATAGCTTCAAACTTCTTGAATGTAGAAAAACTTGGCCTTTAGACCAAAAACCCAAGAATATGACGTAAAATCATCAATGAATGTAACAAAATACCTTTGACCATGAATAGAGTTTGCTCTCATAAATCCATTCACATCTAAGTGAATAATTTGCAACTTCCTTGTAGTTTTAATAAATCCATGCTTCTGGAACGTTAATATGTGCAATTTCCCTTCCAAACATCCTTCAGATGAATCCGCATCGTATTGTATAGCATAGGCAAATTATCAACCATACTTTTGTCTTTCATGTGTGTAAGAGTTGTATAATTGAGGTGACCAAGTTTTTGATGCCTAAGCTTCATGTTTGCCTTAGGTGAAGGAGATGGCCTAGCAAGATTAGCATTGCGGATATTTGATAATACAAACAAACATCCCACTTCTATTTTTACCTTTTAATAGACAATGTTCCTTCTAAAAAATAACTTTATAATTGTGTTGAAATAGAGAGCAAATTCGTTTTGATCTCTAGTATATAACGAGCATTAAAAATTTTGAAATTTCCATGTGCACTTGACTTCACTCTTTTACTTTTAGTATTAGTGAGTGAAGAAAATGCCTTTTTGCAACCTGCCATATGCATTGCAGCTCCAACTCCGAATATCCAAGGATTCTCAGATATTGCGTGCAATGTTGCTCAATCGAAAGTTCTTCTGAAGTCTTATCTTTTGAATCTCTTCCGCATTGCTACCTAAAGCTCTTTTCATTTCATTAAAAATTTGTTTCTTGCAGTCTACAATAAGATGACCTTGCTTTTTGCAATAATGACAAATTTCTTTCTTGATTATAGAAATAAACATGGATGAAGTAGATTGACTCTTAGGTGTACATGAAGTAGTTGACATAGAGGTCGGGAGAATATTTGGAAGTGGATTTGGAAGTAGAAGACTTACTTTCCTCTTGAGTTACTTTCTTCTTCTTCTTGCCTTTTGATGAAGAAACCATAGCTTCATCATTCACTTCCATGCTTTTTGAAGTTCTTTAAATTTTGTCTTTCTATCTCTCGTGGAAAGAGAAAGAGATGCAACAAATGAATGATATGTGGATGGAAGTGAATTAATTAGGGTATCTACTATCTTTTCATCAGAAATATTCACACCAACATTGGAAAACTAGTCACGGATAGCTTTTAACTTGGGAATATGTGATTGAACTCACTCACTAATCTTCAAACGTGTCTTTGCTAACATCCTCGTGAGATGAGCTTGCCTAGTAGGATTTATGTGTTGATAGATCAAACTCCAATTAGGCTTGATGAGAGGTTCTCCATGATGTGATTTGAGATATACTATGATGCTTCACACCCAATCATAATAAGAGAGGGCTTGTGCATCTCTTGAATTCCATATAGATTGCTCTTTAGTAGTTTGTATTTGTTTTCCTTTATTTGTGGATGCATAGTGCGAAGGAGAGAATTAATTCGGGAATTTTTCGTTTAATTCGTTTAGCTCATTCGGCCAAAAAATAAAATTCGGGAATTTTATCCATCTCGAGAGAATTTTATTTTTTCACATATATATATATATATATATATATATATATATATATATATATATATATATATATATATATATATATATATATATATATATATATATATATATATATTTATGATATATCAATCTCATGCAACTTGTAAGATTCATTGATTTTATTGAGCTATAGGCTATAGGCTATAGCCTATAAATTACAAAAAAAACATTCATAGCAAGTTACAACTTAAAAAACATCATGATTCAGTCATTCATCATAAGATATAACTTTCAACATTGAATCACACAACAATTTACAAATTACAAGATACATCATAGGTGAATCATAACTCATGGCATATAGCAGAAATGATACTGAGTCCTGACAACATGATACTGACAACCGGAGTATGTATACATCATACATAAAGCAGAAATGATACTGTATACATCATAACTCAATAGTCTGTAGAGTCTAGAGTCTAGACTGTCACTAAGCCAATACATCATATATGAAAATCTGTCCAATGTCATAGCCCATGGGGCCATGGGGGCTGGGGCCATGGGGGCTGGGGCCATGGGCCATGACTCATGAGTCAAGACTCAAAAATCAAGAGTCAATATCATCTATGAGATCCTCATCAAAAGAACTAGCCCATGATGAAGTGTCAGAGCTATGGTTCTCTCTGGACTGCCAAGGTCTAGCTCTCGTATCATCGTCATTATCGCTGCTAGATGATGCTTACCTCTCCTCCCAATCATCAAGTGGACTTGCCTCCACCTCTCGATCCTCCCTGCTACTAGAAGTACGTCCATATGACCCACATCCTCGTCTACCTCGTCGAGAAGCAATCTTTGAAGGCCTTCGACTCGTAGATGGCTGATCTGGATCTGTTGCAATATACAAATGTACAATGGATTAATAAGTTATAACTTATAAGTTCAACTATGTAGTAATCAAAGAAGTTTTAATGTATAATAATCATTAAGTTACAAGTAGTCTTGAGTTACCTAATCTTCCACTAGATCTTGAACTCCTACATGTTTGTCTCACAAATTCTTGAGACTCCTTAAATAACATGGTAAAGATATCCTTCTCTTCTTGTGGGATTTGAGGGATATCTTTAATCTCTCCAATATCAATGGAGTCAACATTAACCTACACAAGCAATCCAAGGTCCATCAATTATCACATGGTAGCTAATATTTTGAAATGAATCAATATATTTCAACTTACAGACTACAGTACCTGTAGAGGTGCAATATGACTTCCTTTGCTCTCCAATAACTTGAGATTGCAGTGTGTGTACACCAACTTCTCAAGTTGTGAAGGACTTAATCTATTTCTCTTTTTTGTATGAAAAAGAGCCCATGTGCTCCAATTCCGTTCAGCAGGCCCAGTGCTACAATCCTGTGATAATATCTGGAGGGCCAACTTCCTCTACATAATTGCAAAATACAATTGTAATTTGTAATTTGTCATTCAATAATCATGAAAATTGAAAGTACCACTAACTAGTCTACTCACCAATAGAGGAGTACCCACTCCATATTTCTCCCACCAAGTTACAGGAGTAACCTGGTTGTCTCGTAATCGTGAAGTCGGCTTCCCAAAGTATCGTTCCATGCAACGGAACTACAACCGCTCACTCTCCAACTGTGACTGAAGACCTACATCACTCTGCGTCCAACGCTTCACATACTCTATCCAACTATCTTCTAAGGCCTTGTCGACATTTTGCTCCTGTGATCTCCACAATGGATGGAGTATGTGAGCAACGGCATGGATTGGCTTTCGAAACCAATCCCATCTCATATGCACTGCATCACATAGCTCACGTTTCCTACAATTTAATTAAATTAAAAAAAAAAGACATAATATTAGCTTAAAAGTAAAAAGTGAATGTGAAAATATTCAAACTTTCAAGTTCATATATATTCTAAATCTTAAAATCATGAAAATACTTATTACTTTATCTCTGAAAGTTCGACAACATTTCTGATGCATCCTTGTATACGACCAATGTATTGGTATACAAGTCCAAACGTACTCCCCTCCATATCCACAATACGAAGCACTGCATAAAGGGACTGAAGAGCTCCAATAAGTATCTCTGCCTTTGACCAAAAGGCATAGTCTCCCATAACCAATGCTGAAAACCGTATATACAATGGATCTGTAGTGGGTAACAGGTACCATTCCTCTGATACAACAGTCCGAAGAAGCCCTTTCCTCACACGAAGCACTCTATCTAGTACTATGAACATGTAACAAAATCGAGTCATAGAGAGCTTTTAGAGTTCAAGATCGGAATGTGCACGGAAAATATTTTGGACGTTAGGCTTAGAGGTCACAAATCTTACAATGAATCTAGCTTTCGCAAGTATGGATTTCACCCATTCCATGGCACCTATATCTTCCATAAGAAGGTCTAGACTATGGCTGGCACAAGGAGTCCATGCAATTCTAGGAAACTCATCCTCTAGCATGCGTCCCATGGATACACAATTAGATGCATTATCTGTGATCACTTGCACAACATTCTTGCTCCCAACATCTTCTATGGCCTTTTTAACATGGGAGTATATGAATTCACATGTGACAATCGTCCGAGGTGCATGTGCTGGAATGGCACGCAAGAACATTGTCCCTTTGCAAGAGGAGACAAGAATGTTATACACATTCCTCTTGCGTCTGTCAGACCACCCATCACACAATATGGAGCATCCATATTTCTCCCATGTGGCACGCAAGGATAACATTTCTGTTTCCATCGCACTCTTTTGTCTACTCAACTTTGTAGTGCGTAGCATAGCCCCCGAGGGTCCTTCCCAAGGAGCACCTATGCGGCTCACTGCTCTCATAGCTCTCTTCCATGCAGTTGTGTTTGCAACGTTGAATGGTAAGCCACACAATATGAATAATTTTGCTATTTCTTTGGTAGCTTCTTCCATTGCTTGTTTTTGCATGGAGGCTCTCACGCTACCTCTTGCAAAGACATTGCTCTCTGGTATCCTAGGTATTGCCATGGGCGATGCACTAGAACTCCCACTATCAATATGAGCTCTTTTTGATGACCCTCCATGGCTTTCATCAACATGAATCTCTGATTCTTCATGACCACTTGAATGGGATTGGGAACCTATATTCCCCACACCTGATTCATCTGCATCTTTGCAGTCAAGTCTTCAAAGACATTTTGAGGCACACAGTGGCATTTTCCAATGCCCCCACCTCGTAGTCCTAAAAGGTGTGCCTTGATACGTGAAGCACTACCAACATAAATCCCTTTGCAATACTTGCACTCCCATGTGTTGGGTCCCGTTCCCGTCATCTTCACATGAGAACGAAGATCAGATTGAGCTCTCCCCATGTTAAAAGATGTGGATAATGATTGACAGTTGACTCTAGGGTCAAGACTTCAAGTCTCAAGATGTGGATAATGATTGACTTGAGCTTTAGTCCTCTCTCTCTCTCTCTCTCTCTCTCTCTCGCTCGTCTGTCCCCCTCTGTTTTTAGGGTTTCGCAGGTCTGTCCCCCTCTGTTATTAGGGTTTTGTAGGTCTGTCCCGGTCTGTTTTTAGGGTTTTGCCTTCATTTTCTTTTTTTTTTTAGGGTTTCGCTTGTCTGTTTTTAGGGTTTCGCCATCATATTTGCTGCCTTTTTAGGGTTTCGCCATATCTGCTCTGTTTTTTAGGGTTTTGCAGGTCTGTTTTTAGGGTTTTTTTAGGGTTTCGTGATGTTATTTTAGGGTTTTGCAGCTCTGTTTGGTTTTTCACGAGGTCAGCTGAAACCCTAACTGTTCAAACTTGTAAAACTGAAACCCTAACCGCCCGAAAGCTAACCAAACCTGCCCATCATGCCTCTCTATTTCTCATAAATTCTAAACTGATGAGGATTGCAAAAGCCTGAAGCGGATCACCTCTTTGGGCCTCACAACAATTAGTCGGTCATGGCAAAACTCGAGAAGGAGGATGTGGAAGAGATGATAAATAAAGCCATAAGAGAAGCAAAAAAAGAGGCAGACAGGGCTCTTAATCAAGAGATGAGGAAGGCAACAGAAAGAATTAAAGCTCTTGAGGATCAAATCAAACAACTCAAAGAAGACAGGGAAAGTATTAAAAAAGAAGTAAAGCAAGAGGCAATCAGAGATGAATACATTAGGGTGCAAGACACACTTGAAGAGGAGAGACTTAGACAGGTCCGTAATGTAAGGATCATAGGTCTCTCTGAAGGAACATCTGCTGAGGCTGATGCATCACATATATGTCGTCAACTAGGATATAGCGATATGCCATTCACCCATGCGTGGAGAGCCGGAAAAGATCACACAAAACCTCGAGCCACATGAGGACAGCAGAGGATAGAATTGCTTTTTTCAAAAAGCGATCCATACTAAGAAGACTTCCAGGTGAATCTTTATTCATGGACGAGGACCTCACAAAAATGCAGATAGGGCACAGAAAGGCATGTATGCCTCAGATCTTACAGGCAAGGAGAGAAGGAAAGAAGGCTTTTTACCGCGACGGTAGAGTCTTTATAGATGGACGCCCTATCAAATAGGGATACGTGGCCTATGAGGCAACACCACACCCGGAGTCACCACTCGGGGGAGCAGTGTGGAACTGCAATGGAGCATTTTGGACACGGCCAGACCGACTGGAGGAGATCCTAGATATGCATGACTTTGCTTGCATCACAGAGACTCATGAGAGCCCCGAAAGAAGCCTCCCACACATTGCACGCTTTCATTGGGAATCTGCATTCAGGGCCACGACAAGACAGAGTACAGCACGAGGATCAGGGGGAGTCGCCATCATATTTAGACAGGAGATACAGAGCCGGATCCACATCATAGGTAGAGACGAGGAGGCACGATACATGTTGGTTCCCATGGAGATAGCACCGGAGAGCTGGGTCTACATTGCCATATGCTACTTCCCACCAGGGGGATCCAGATATGCAGGATATGACCATAGGGGACCGACTCGGGACAGAGATTCACCATACACAACACTTTCGGATGAGATACTACATTACAGCACCCTAGGTGAAGTCTTCCTCATGGGGGACTTCAACGGCCGCACCCAGTCACATCAGTGCGAGTCATATGCTATGAAGCATCCACAGATCATGAGGAGCAGAGATCAAGACGAGACAGGGACCAGCAGAGTATCAGCGGATATGGGTCAGGACACCACCGGGTATGGCAGACATTTACTTGAGCTAGGCAGTCGACATCGTCTCGTTATATCTAACGGGATGCACCGTTGGCCAGGCTCAGGTGGACTTACTTGCTTCCCTCACGGGGGAGGCGAGAGCACGATTGACTACATTTTGGGTACCATTTCTGGAGCTTCACTTATTCCCTCACTTAGTATTGGATGACGTCCACTCGGTGCTGACCATACATTTATCACGTTCACACTTTCATCTCATATTGCATTAGACCCTCCCACACTCATTGAGCCACACACCACAATATACTTCACACACGAGCTCTCACATGTTTATGCACACCACTTACACACCCGCCTACTCTCCCTCGACCCACTATCACCACTAGACACACTCACATCACAGATCACCACTATCCTACATGACTCAGCCCTACACAACTTTCCACACCACACACATACACACCCTCCACGCGCGGGATCCATGCCCCAAAATCGCTGGTACGATACATATTGTCGAGAGCTCAGGAAGCACCTACGGATTTTAGAGCATAGGGGGGATATTACACACAGGCAGGCACAGCGACGCATGCAGAGCCTTACCCGTCGCAAGCGGCGAGAATGGGAGGAGAGACAGTACTGGGATATCTATCACTTGCTCATGAGTCGGGATAGTGCAGTGGCATGGAGACACCTGAGAGAGAGGAGACAGCAGACACCCATTCGAGACCCGAGCACTTGGCATAGCTATGCGCAGAACCTATACGAGATCCCTGACCAGCCCCCCATTCCCATGCCACAGAGCTCACGCCCCACTACATGTGACTTCTTCACATCGACTATGGTGAGCCGTGCTATTGCCCATCTACAACATGGAAGGGCCCATGACCAGTTCGGTTTACAGGCAAAGCATCTCATCTACGGGTGCACGACCCTAGCACCGCTCATTGCCCACCTCTTCAACCGAGCATTGGTTGAAGGGTTTCCTGACTCATGGACTCAGCACACCATTGTGCCCATTCATAAGTTAGGCGATGTTATGGATCCATCCACGTACCGGACGATCATGATTGGCCCCATACTGGCGAAGTTATATGGGGCAGTGCTAGAGACAGAGTTGAGCACTCTTGCCGAGAGGAAGGGTATCAGGGCCCCGGGGCAGGCAGGATTCAGACAAGATTACTCTACCATTGACCACATCTTCACTTTTAGATGCTTGATTGACCAGGCACGAGTGAGGAAGAGGAGATTGTACTGTTGCTTTGTGGACTTCCGCAAAGCCTTCGACAGTGCCTAGGGAGAGGCTCTTCAGACGTCTACATGATATCGGGGCTCCAAAGGAGAGGATATGGGGGATCTACGCCTTATATGAGAGAGTATCAGGTAGAGTCAGATGCCCAGTCGGTCTATCCGATTCACTTGCTAGCACCATCGGGGTGAAGCAGGGGTGCCCCCTCGCACCCACCCTTTTTGGTTTATACATTGACGAGATAGTGGACTTCATATGGAAGCAAGGAGGAGAGGGCATTGAGGTACGAGGGACTACTATCCACATTCTTTTATATGCTGATGATATTGTGGTCATTTCAGCGTCTGCCGAGGGTCTACAGCGTCACCTACACGGCCTAGATGATTTTTGTACACATAGAGGGTTATCAGTGAACCTTGGTAAAACCAAGGTTTTGATCTTCCATACATCAGCACAGGTGAGGAGACATAGTTCTTTCACAGCGGCAGGTTGACCCATTGAGGTAGTTGGTTCATATGTCTACTTGGGAGTGACTTTCACAACAGCTTCTGGGATTTTCTCCATGTCTCATGCAGCCCGTGATCGCATCACACGTGGATACGCAGCGCTAGCTTTGATGGAGAGACAGTGTCACCAGGCATATTTTCAGGAGCCCCGCACAAAGGGGTGGCTCTTCGACACTTTAGTCACCCAGCACTCATGTATGGTGCAGCTATATGGGGACCGGGATTAGCTACATCATCATGGACAGCACTGGAGAGACCGCAGATTCTCATGATTGCTAGACTCATCCGCAACAAATCTTCGGTACCCCATGATATCATTAGGGCAGAGCTTGCTGCACCACCGATGCTAGTAGAGGCACTCTTCCAAACAGTATGCCTATTACACAGGATCCAGAGCATGGACACATAGCGCATCATTTACAGAGCTTTCCAGGCATCACGCGACATGGCACTAGCCGGAGACACCTCATCATGGTATGCACAGACACGTGATTGGCTTGCCCTCCATGGTTTTGACATAGACAGACTACCACCAGTACAGTACGACTCCCAGGCTCCCACCTA
The DNA here is from genome assembly GCA_020310875.1 of Ceratopteris richardii. Classification (NCBI taxonomy): domain Eukaryota; kingdom Viridiplantae; phylum Streptophyta; class Polypodiopsida; order Polypodiales; family Pteridaceae; genus Ceratopteris; species Ceratopteris richardii. The sequence continues at coordinate 131,458,986 of CM035442.1, forward strand.
TTCACTCTCCCACCAAGAGAGAAATAGGATCATCCGTCAGGAGATATGGCATACATACATACAGAGGACATGGATGAGCCCGGGGAGGACATTGACACCGAAAATGCTTCACTACCGTGAGCATTTTCTACGGATTTCAGACCAGGGCTTCATTGAGACTCCACGCTACATGCAGACATACCTACCACACCACCTTCGAGTCATCATTGGGCAGCTTAGAGTTTCATCACATCCGCTCGAGATCGAGAGGGGTCGGGCTAGAGGAGTCCCTCCAGAGGAGAGGTGGTGCCCAGTATGCCATACAGAGATAGAGAGTGAGGAGCACCTCGTTATCAGATGCCAGACATACTCGGACCTACGAGCACAGTTCCAGATAGAGGAGTCACTCCAGTTGTGCATGACCACTGCAGACCAGCGGAGGATGGGGCGTTTCCTCATGGATGCATATGAGAGACGAGATCAGATGCTAGAGCCTACACACCAGACACGGGTGAGTACCCAGCAGACTATTACTCAGTATTTTGAGCGCGTTGGTCCACATCGAACGGACCCGCCTCCCAGAGGCATAGGGCTCACACTCCAGCAGGTAACGACACAGAGAGTGCGACGCCGACCACATCTGGTTGGGTACCGATGACCACGACTACACCAGGAGGATATCTCACGCATCAGGATAGCCCACGACTACATGATGGAGCATAGGCGCACTACCACCACTTGGACAGGCTTCCTCCAGGAGGCACTCCTACCGATGCCGATGTACCATATACTCCACCCACCTCCACCCATCATCAGCAGTTAGGGTATACACATTCACTCCCTCATGGGTCCCCTTTGTATCAGGTGGTCATTATCTGCTTAGCCAGAGCCACTCTCCCCCCAGGCACCATTATTTTATTTCCACTACCTCCTCATTACAGGTACCACCATCCTTTGCTGTTTTCCGCCTACACAGTTTTGTGTAGCGAGTATTTTTTTTCCTTTCCATTGCTACATAGAGATTACCACAGTTGTATATGATTTTGTCTCATAGGCCAAGTTTGGCCTTTGGAAGATGTTAATATACCTTTCTTTCTTTCTTCCTTTCTCTCTCTCTCTCTCTCTCTCTCTCTCTCGACTCACTAGTGAGTCACGACTCGCGGGTGATGAGCTATAGGCTATGGCTATGGAATCACTTGCGGAAGGCAGCGGGCTGAAGCTCTCGACTCTCGGCAGGACAAAACGAACAACCGAATGTAAGGGCACGAACCCCGAATAAATTGAAAAAGTCGTTAAAAAAAAACGCATAAAATTCGTTCAGAACGAATTAATTCGAATCGCGAATTAAACGAACTTTATATTTGGGGTAAAAATCGCGAATTATTACACTATGTGTGGATGATGAGAGAACTTATTTTTCTTCCTCCTCCTCCGTATGCTGAGTTGAAATTGGAGTAGTCGGCCTCTTGGAAGTAGATCTGACATCTTAAGCTAATTGTCTTGATCTTGAGTACTTGCCATTGATAATGTTTCATAAATCTTTGGACATTAAAAGAGTCAACATCATAAAACTCTAGTTAAATAGTTTGACATTCCATCAAGTTTATCCTCTTGTTCTAAATTTCATAGTACAAAGTAGAGATTTAAATCGGGATTTAAATCTTTTAAATCGTAAAGCTTTTAAAAAATAATAATAGTAATCAAGATTTTTATTCCTTAAGAGATTTTTAATTTTTTTGGTAGGTAAGGTATGCATAATACCTATTCAACTCATATATACATTATGGTGCCGAAAATACATAAAATTCCTATCCTAGAACCTTGTATACCCTCGCCATTACATTGGTGAGCCGTTATTATTCTTGACTCGTTAGCACCATACATCATAGAACTTAAATGAATGATAGTCATGAACTTCATATCCATATTGCAATTTACACCATAAATGAGATAGTGATCAATGACATTTCATTACATGAAAAAAAAGATATACATGAATGCGACTAGTTGTTGGCATACAAAAACCATATAAGAAGTTGCAATGTCATACAAAAAACCATAGAGTGATCACTATCACGGAGTCACTAAAAACTGTCATACTATAATCTAAGATGAATCATCACTCCCTAATGTCATCCATGGAGTCATCATCTACGTTATCCTTATTAAATGTACTAGCTCACGATGATGTACTATTCGACTCTGAATGTCCAGATTGAGTTGCAACTGCTGAAGTGATTGGGCAAAGATCATCTCCTCTAGAAGACGAGGTTGATATCTCCCAATTATGTGCATGCTCTGTAGAAGTCCGAGGGCCAATAGTATCATGAACACTAGATGTCTCAACATGTTGTCCACGACCTCGTCCACCTAGTCTCGAAGAATACTTCCGTGGTCGACTAGTAGATGGCAATGATGGATCATCTATATGTAACACAATATTTTCATAAAACAATTTTTAAAATTTAGAAACTAGAATGTAGAATAAAAATATTCTTATCTATATATTATAATTTATAAGCTAAACTTTGTATCTATGTGAGGTCTATTTCTTCGAGTATGGCTATGAGTCTTTCACATGTCTCTCTGACTCCATCGCAAACATGGCAAAAATCTCTCTCTTCTCTTGAGGGATTTGAGAGATATCGTTAACAAGGTTGATATCAATAGAAACCACATTAACCTGTTATTTAAAATTTGCAAAATTATAGATTAGAGTTTACTAAATTCAAGTATAAGGTTTAAATGCATGACTAAATGTCAGAGAATTTATTTACCTGTAAAGGATGTCCTTTAGTCTCTAGCAACTTGAGATTGCAATGGCAATACACTAACTTCTCAAGTTGGGCTTTGCTCAATTCGTTCCTTTTTTTGTGTGGAATAGGGCCCATGTGCTCCATTACCTCTCTGCAGGTCCTGTACTACAATCTTGTAAAAGTATTAGCAAGGCAAATTTTCTCTGCAATTCGTATATACTAAAATTAATTAGACTTGATCCTTTGATAATGAGACTTGAGTAATGAGTCATGTTATTATTATGAAATATTTATTAGAAAAACACTTATCAATAAAAGAGCACTAACTCCATATTTCACCTACCATGTGATAGGAGAAAGTTCATTCTTTCGTAGTTATGTCGTAGGTTGTCCAAAATATTTCTCCATGCTATGGAACCGTACTCTCTTGACACAACATGCTTAGATCACCGGTTGTCCATACTTAGATGTACTCTATCCAGCTATCCTCGAGAATCTTGTTTCTGCATTGCTCCTCATTTCTCCATAGTGGGTGAAGAATATGAGCAACTTCATAGATTGGTTTATGAAATCAATCCCATCGACTTTGGACAACATCACATAAACTCTTCTTTCTATTAAAAAAATAAAAAAAACATATGCAAACAATTATCAATAATCATACATCATCATATATGTAACATAAAAAATTAAACAAGTAGTAAATTGCAATAAACTCACTCCGTCTGTGAAAGTTCATCGACTCGTTGGACACAATCTTATATATGGTTAATATACTTGTATACAGGGCCAAGAGTTCCACCCCCTATATTTATAATGTGGAGAGAAATGTATACATGCTAGATGGAGGCTACCAATATCTCTACCTTCACCCAAAGATCATCCTCTCCCATAATGAGTGACAAAAACTTTGTGAAGAAAGAATTCCATGCTTAACTTTCGATAACTGATACCATTTTTCTGAAGCACATGCGTGAAAGACCCTTCCTCATATTCAAGACACTATCAAAGACTATATACATGTAACAAAAACGGGCGAGAGAAGGTTTTTGGAAAACCAAAGAGGCGTAAAGCGTAGAAAATGTTTAGGACTTTTGGGCTGCTAGTGGCAAACTTCACTATGAATTCGGCTTTATCTAGGATGGATCTTAACCATGGAATCCTGTCTTTGTCTTCCATGAGTAAATTTAAACTATGTGATGCACAAGATGTCCATTTGATTTTGAAATACATATCCTCAACCATATGCCCCATGGACACACAATTTGACGCATTATCAATCACAACTTGCACCCCACATCCTCAATGGCTTTTTGTGTGTGCGAAAATATGAATTGATCGATCCCACTGTGCCAGGTTCATGTGCAGGTATGTCACGTAAGAACATTGTGCCCTTGCATGAAGAGACAAGAGAATGTTGTAAACATTCCTTTTCCTCTTATCTGACTAGCCATCACATAGAATAGAGTAGCCATAGTTTTTGTATGAGCTCCTTAATGACATCTCTATCTCAAGTAATGTTTTCTGAAATCTCTATCTCAACTAATGTTTTTTGTTTGGAGAGCTCCGAGGTACGTAAGACCTGTCATGATGGACCCTCCCAAGGATACACAATCCTACTCAACTTTTATGACCCTCTTCCATGGCCCTCTTCCATGCATGTGTGTTTGCCATATTGAATGGGATACATATGTTTTTGCAAATGGTTTGTGAACATGTGTAGCATATATCTTTCATATATTGTCTCATTGGGTGAGTAATCTTTCCTTGCTTGCAACATGCTTATGATGGCGCTCAGCTTTGGTTAGTCATTTAGTTATTCCCTTGTTGCCATTGGACTCATAAGAGGTTTTTTGTTTGGGTTTTGTACCGTGTTTTTTTGCATGGAAGCAAAATGTTTCCCATGGAGAGTAGAGAACATGAAAATAGCCTAGTCTTCTCTTGTTTTCTCGGAAGACAGCCTAGCACCATATTGTCTTCACATTATTCCACTATGTTTGCCTCATGAGCTGCAAAAGGGTAGTGTTGTGCATATCTTAAGGTAATCTTGGATTCTGAGATGATTAGACATTGACAAATGCATTTATTTTCTAGGGATTGTGCTCCTTTAAAGACCACAAGAAAGGTAAATTGGGGAGTTGTATGAGTTTGGTATACGTCAAGGAATCACACTTGTATTGCACACGAATCACTTGTAAAAGTGGCTTCAAGATCTGAGAAGATGGGTCAATGATATGTTAGGAGGAAATTCAGAGCTCCTAAAGGATTTTACCCAAAGGGTAGTTGACATACTTGGGAGGAGGTCCTAAGCTTGGAGGATTTTACCGAGGATATTGGATTAGCATGTGATGGTTATGGGTCAAATTGCTAGGAAGTTTTGTATGGCTTGTTATCTAGGTTACCAATTTAGTGGAAGCATAAGCCTAAGTTTGTATGACATGGAGGTCAATTAAGTTGTTGAAGGATTGGTTCCTCGGTTGTAATCGAGGAAATTGTTGAGGACAACAATTAAGAATAAGGGGGAAGTGTCACATGCCCAAACCCGAAGTACATCGAGATGGATGTCTGCTCATAAGTGTTCAACGAATGTGAATTGGGCCACTTCCTCAAGTAAATCTATAAAAAGGACCCTCCGTCCATTACCTTTACATGACCTAGTAAGTTCCTAGATATAGATATTGGTTTCATCTTGCAAATGAGTCAACAATCTCCATTATAGCTAGGGTTTGGCGAATGATACATGTTACAATGCTTCATATTTCACGAGTCAATCACCTTCATCTATCAATACATAGGCTGATGTTACATTGAATGTAAATCCCCAACAATGTCTCCTTAAGTAAAGCATAGAAAGAGACAATTGAGATGAGTGCCCATACATATTTGATCCTCCTTTTATGTGGTGGATTCCCTAGTGTATATAGACTAGAACCCATGATACATGCATACTTACAAAAGTAATACAATTATATGAAATGGACGATTGTAGGTTTGGTAAGAGAGTTTGGGGTTTCAACTCCTTTCATTTATGGAAACGTTTTGAGAAAACACATATAAGAGCAATACATTTATCATATGAGTAGTGCTCACTATCCCTAACACCATGAGATGGAAATATTACTTGCCATAGCAATATACCAATGCAAAGATTGGGATTCAAGGTTTACTTGATAATTGTGAAATAAATCTGTCCATGCTGATATATCACGGCCACACTTTGGAAAGTGTAATTTTCTTTGATTTGAACTTCCACTATTGTTGGTGAAGAAGGTATTGGTAGATCTTTTGAAATGTTGGCCAACTTGGCCTACTTTGAAGCTTTTGCTTTACGAAAAAGCTCTTCATGATGGTTTTTACCTATGCAAAGTTTTGCTGGGAAGCACTTTGAAACATTCAGATTTGATGTGATCAGTCTTGCTGCAATGTTTACATTCTTTCCTATTTTTTTTTCTCTTGTTCATCTTTCCAAGAAGAGGCTCTTCATGTTTTTATCCTTGTCAATTCTCGTGCCCTTTTTTTTTGGAGAAAACACGTTCATCGAATTTGATTGCGAAAGATGTTGCAACACTGTGATTTCACTCCAAATGAAGGTGAAAGGCTATGGAGGAGAATCGCCATTTTGTATCTTTTGGAATTGGTGAATGCAGATGTGCTGATTGAGTTGGATAGCTCTTCAAGATGCTTGCTTGAACATAAATTTGTCCTCTTTCTTTCAAATAGGATGGAAGTAAA
>CM035442.1:131475452-131480452 GCA_020310875.1 Ceratopteris richardii
AATACAAAGCACCCCCCATAGATTTGGTAGGCATGCTACATACATCAAAATGAACAAGATCAAGTACACAAGACTTATGAGACACACCAGAGTAAAAGGAACATTTCACTTGCTTTCCATATTGACATTCATTACAAAAATCAAGCTTTGTGCCTTTAGCATCAAGCTTCTTTAAGTTACAAAGCCTAGTGAGACCCTTTTGGCTCATATGGCCAAGTCTCTTATGCCAAAACTCCATATGGGAGTGAACTTCAGCCAAAACAATAAACTTCCCTTATAAGGCTTTTCCATGCAAGCAATAGAGAGTTCCCTTCTTTGTGCCTTTCACAATCAGCCTTGACCCCTTTGTCATTTTCCATGATCCTCTCTCAAAGAGAATGCTATAACCATGCATATCCATTTGACCCACAGAAAGCAAGCTTTTCTTGATCCCTGGTACATAACGCACATTATGCAAGACCAGCTCATTAGTGCCATTTGTAGAGAAATGCATTGTGCCAATACCCTCAATGGAACATGCGTGATTGTTTCCAAGGTATACATGGCCATGGCTGCCTATAGTAAAAGTAGAAAAACACTCCTTGATATGAGTCACATGGAAAGAAGCACCAGAGTCAACAATCCATATCTGGGCCAATGCATCATTAACGGTCAGCAAAGCATCAATAAGATCATTTTTGGTGATCGACATGTCTCGTGAATGAACATTTAGAGAGGAATCAAATGCATACGTACCATGAGCTGATAAAGTAGTGCATAAAATATCCTCAACATTTGACATCTCTTCTATGACTACATTAGAGGCCACATTGGCCGCCTCCTTGTCCTTTTTGCTTTCCTTTGCATCAGTCTTGTCTTCTTTCTTCTCCTCCTTCTTATCTCCATCATTCTTCTTTTTTTCAAGCTGTGCCTTGTAATAGCGGCAATCAAGTTTCTTGTGGCCTTTTTCTGCCACACTGATAGCATGTCACATCATTGCTTTTACCCTTGCTGCAATTACCCCTTTCCCTGCCCTTACTCCTGTTCCTTTGTGCATTATTACTCCTCTTATCTGTTCTGCCTTTAACCATGTTGGCTGAGCTTCCACCTTCACCACCTGCTTTTCTCCTGATCTCTTCATTAAGTATAGAACCGCTAACACCATCAAAGGTCAGGTTGGGGTTATTGGACAATGAAACTACCAATGTCTTCCAAGAGTTAGGCAATGTCTTAAGCAAGAAAATGACTTTAAGCTTGTCATCAAAATGAGCCATACTTGAGTCCCGCAACTGTGACAAAGTACCTGTAAAGAGAGATAAGTGGTCAGCTTGACTCCTGGACTCATCTAGCTGCATGCCAACAAGCTTCCGCATCAAATGCACTTGGTTAATAGGCGTAGTGTTTTCATAAGTTGCTTTCAGCTTTGCCCATATTTCTGAAGCAGAGGTCAAACCTTTGAGATCTACCAAGATTTCATCAGAGACAACCATCTTGATATATGTAACAACTTTCTTGTTCAAGATCAGCCATGCATCTTGTGATATGTCCTCTGGTTTTTCCGCCTCCAATGCCCTGTCACAATCCCTCAGAAAGAGAATACCTTCCATTCTCTCCTTCCACGAGTCGAAACCTGTTCACTCAAATCGTCGAGTCTCAAATAAATTCTTCACATCTGAGGAAGATGACGCCATAATTGCACAATGAAGAGGTTAGTGTGCTGAAATTTTGGGCAAAATGCACCAAAATCAGGGTACCACCTCAAAAAATAGTGCACAATAGCTTCAAACACGTGCAGGAGAAAAATGGAGCACAAAATCAAAATCTGAAATTTTCTGAAAATTTTTGCAGAAAATTCCAGTAAGCTAATTTGTGCTTGAAATTAACAAATTTGACTTCTTTTGACCTCAATGTGCGTACGTAAGGCTATAACGCAGCCTTTAGAACCAAATAGAAGCAAAAGCCTCAAATTTTGCTTCAGAAATTTCTGAAATTCTCAGAAAAATGCCACAAATTGCTGTACATAAGCAATTTCTTTTGCCGCAATCCAATACATAGGGTACTAGACCTGTGTATTGCTGCTATGACCTGTGAAACACTTGTTTAGACCTGCAAAACACCTGAAAACAACATGTTATGGGCTGTTGAGATTCCCAAAGTGATCCTCTTGGCCCCGGAGCAACTTCCCTTCGCGATGAAACTCTCTAAAAGTCACAAAATTTGCTTCAGCTTTGCTCCGCCGGGCTGAAGTAATCCTCCAAAAACAGCATTTTTATCGCGAAAAAGAAGGTTTTTCGCGATGAAATTCTCCCAAATGCAAGAAAACACCTTCAGCTTAACATAGGCTGAAGTAGAAAAGCACTTGGAGAAACTTTGTCGCGATAGAACAGCTCAAGGCTCTGATACCAGTTAAAAGATGCCGCGGAGAGCTACGTCGTGGTATGCTCGGTTGGAGAAGCTGAAGTTGAAGAAGTCCCAATCAAGTTATGAGAGATTTGGGACAAAGTCTTATTGATAAGTGACTTTTAGGTCATTTGGGCATGTTCACACGTGGCCAATGACCAAAAGTCATAAAAATAATGTAAATGCCTATAACTCCCCAATTTGAGATCCAAAAAATATAACATAAATATGTCTAGAAAGCTCTCGAAGAGAGCTTTCACATGGAAGGGTCAAAATATACAAAAGGAGAGTCCTTGGGGCCTTTATCCCGAACAATGTCTTCTTTGGATCATTCAAAGACCGATGGACAGACGGAGCACACCAATCAGACTATGGAGGATATGCTTCGTGCATATGTGCCATGATGACAACCTGATTGGGAGCATTAGCTTCCTCTTATTGAGTTCGCCTATAACAATACTAATCATTCCTCTACATGGTATAGCTCATTCATGCTGATGTACAATTATTAGCCTTGACCATCTCTTGCTATGGGACTCACGGGTGTGGAGACTCAGTCTGTGGTTGATTTCTTGCAGTTATATAGGAAATGTTATGGATTGTGATGGAAAGCATAAAGGCAGCCTAAGACAGAGTTGGAGGATATGCTTCGTGCATCTATGCCTCGATGACAGCTTGATTGGGAGCATTACCTTCCTCTTTTTGAGTTCACTTATAACAATACTAAGCATTCCTCTATATGGTATAGCTCACTCATGCCGATATACAGTTATGAGCCCTGACCACCTCTTGCTACAGGACTCACATGTGTTGAGACTCAGTCTATGGTTGATTTCTTGCAGTAATGTAGGAAATGTTATAGATCGCGAGGGAAAGCATAAAGAAAGCCTAAGACAAGGCTGTCTTCTATGCCAACTAGCATTGTAGACCTCGAGACCTCCAGGTTGGCATAACTGTACATTAGCATGTGGTATAGCTTATTCATGCCGATGTACAGTTATGAACCCCGACCACCTCTTGCTACTGGACTCACATGTGTTGAGACTCAGTCTATGGTTGATTTCTTGCAGTAATGTAGGAAATGTTATAGATCGCGAGGGAAAGCATAAAGACAACCCAAGACAAAGTTGTCTTCTATGCCAACTAGCATTGTAGACCTCGTGACCTCCAGGTTGGCATGTGGTGTACTTGTGGGTTCCGAGAGATTCTGAGGCGATATGGATGGCTCGTGCACGAAGTTATCTCCTTGATAATGTGGTCCATTTGTAATCACAAGTTCATCGATGTACCCTATAAGTTAGATCTTCCTTGAGGAATCACTATTCATCTTGTGTTCCATGTTAGTCTCTTGAAAGAGAGACTTGGGTAGGATGATAGTGATGCCTTTGGAGGAGATCCCTACCTTGGTGGATATTGTTTGATACATTGCACTAGAGTGAGAGGTTGTTTTGGGCTAGAGGGAGAAGAAGTCTCGTAGGACTTCCTATCTTGAGTATTTGATAAAGTGGAAGCATCGACTTGAGTTAGTTGCAACTTGGGAGTCAATTATAGTGTCAAAGGATCATTTTCCTAGTTTTATTATTGGGGAGATTGTTGAGGACAAGAATTAAAAAATAAGGGGAGAAGTGTTATGTCTCCACCCTTCAAGGACATCTAGATGGGATTTTGCAATGATTGTCAGGCCAATTGCTCGACCAGTGTGTATAGGGACCAGCAAGTTCAGTGTGAATTGGGTCATTTCACTTGAGTCCTATAATTAGGATTCAAGACCTCTCATTTGGCATTCTTTGCATTTGTAAGGACTGGACCCTTGGCTTCGCATGGTAGAGCCTCGTCATGCGTTTCGATGGGGGATTGGTGGTATGGGACACCCGTCCTCTGGAGGTGGATGTGCATCCCGTGTTGCATATTCCTAGGCTCGAGTGTGAGCCGGTATTGGCTCTATAGATCGGAGGTGAGTTTGATGTCCTCCCTTCTATTTGTTTGTGGATTTGGCTTGTGTCTTGACTTGTAGAGCAGAGAGGATCTAACACCACTGGTATCTTTTAAAAGTGCATCCCACTCTCATGTCTCAGACAATTAGAATTTAGAGGGGAATTGTAGGGAAATTAACAAATTGCTGAATTCCAATCATATATATTTGCACATCAGTGTACATATTTTGGACATCCATACTTAGTTTGTAAATTAGGTCAATTCAAGTTCTAGGCCAAAATGGACCAAAGATCAGGTCAAAAAGTCAAATTCAGGCTCTCTCAATGACCACATATTTGTGTAGTACTTCTTGAGAGCTTTCCAATGATATCAAATATATTGTATATATAAATTGTAAGATCACTCCTAAAACCCTACTCATAATTCTACATCAAAAATCCTAAAATGAGGAAAAGTAAAAAATCTCAAAGTCAAAGTTAACTAAACTCACAAGGAGGTTTAAGCGCTTAAATTGAATGCTACTTCACCATAATATACCATGTGTACACTAGATGCCATTTGATCAAAAAGTTCGCCAAAAGTTACGATGGGCTTTGTTTGTGCTTTTGGAAAAGTTTTCGCTTGTGCTTTTTTGAAAATCCTTCTCCCTTGTGATTGCTACATAAAGACATAATTGCTTCACTTCA
>CM035442.1:131482952-131487952 GCA_020310875.1 Ceratopteris richardii
TACTATGTAGTATCATGTATGTAATAATAAGTAATAAGTATTCAAGGTTAAAGACAATTCAAATTTCAGATTTAAGAAAACATGTCAACTCCTAAGTTCTAACTTTTCCCAAAATTATTAAAAATCAATGAATTATGAGACATAATAACTCGTGCTGCATGCATATACCATAATTTAAATTTCAAAAATGTCGAAGACATGCAATGTTCATATTCCAGACAAAATCAGATTTTTAGAGAAGTTAGAACATGTCATGATAGATAACTCATATTCAAAACAAAAGTGACAAAACCAGCAACACATGCAGTTTGCAAATAAGAAGTGTTCAATGATCAATGATCATCATCAATGTCAAATGTATGAATCACCATAATGCTCATGAGTCACGGGCCACGGTTCACGACTCACTAGTCACTACTCATCACTAGATGCACAATTATCCTCTTCACTAGAGGACATGATAGAAGCATTTTCGTAATCTCCATCACTAATAATATTGCCATCATCATCATAAGATGGCTCTCTAGGTTCGATGGCCTCATTTTCATCTTCCATGGCCGATGGAGTTGATCTACTACCGGACCCTCTTCGTGAATATGCAATAGTGGAAGTCGAATGCCCACGCCTTTGTTGATTTCGTGATGCACGAATTGTGACCTTTGAGTGAGATCGAGTACGATTTACTCTCTGATCAATCTCCTCAAGCTCTAAATATAAATCACGGAAAATTTGTTCTTCTTCATCTCTCTCTTTTTGAACGCTTTTAAGTGTCTCAAGTGAGAGCTTGAGACTATCCACATTCACCTATTCAAAAACAAACAAAAACACAAAAAATATGATCAATTAGTATGTAGTATGTACTAATGGATTATGATCCTTAGTACTTAGTACTTACTTGACGTGCCATAGGCATTTGATGCATGGTTCGTAACATGCGTAAATTAGAGCGACAATATATAAGTCTTTCTAATTGTTTTGTGCTGAGCTTGTTGCGTAATTTGGTATGGATCAGGGAATAGGCAGACCAATTCCTCTCACATGCTCCAGATGAGCAATCCTACAACAAAAAATACAACAAAAGGAAACAAATTAGTACAAAAAACCATTAAAATGATTTATCATTTGACATGTTAGAATTTTGAAATTTGAACATACTACATACCTGTGCAAGAACTCGCATAGCTATCCTTTGGAGTAGAGGCATTTGATAACCAAAACTCTTCCACCAAAAAAGAGGCTTCACTAGTGAATCCCTCTTCCAAATAATAGGTGAGGCTAATGCAATCCCTCTTTGATCATTATAATTTATGAATTCTTGCAAAAAAGTAGCATGCTGCTCACAAGATAGAATTTTTGGAAGATAGGTATCTCTATCTTCCAGAAGTGTGGTGTCCATGAATAATGAAGCCTCTTTAAATGCCGGGTGCAAGAGGGCAGCAACACCATGAATAGGCCTCTTCATCCACTTCCATCTCTTCTCCACCAAATTTGACGAATGATCCTATTCCTCTCTTGATGAGAGAGCGAGTAGGTGGGTGCATGAGAGTCGTACTGTAGTGGTGGTAGCCTGTCTATGTCAAAGCCATGGTGGGCAAGCAAGTCTCGTGTCTGTGCATACCATGAGGAGGTGTCGCCTGCTAATGCCATATCACGTGATGCCTCGAAAGCACGATAAGCAATGCGCTCTGTATCCATGCTCCGAAGTCTGTGTAATAGGCATACTGTCTGGAATAGTGCCTCAACTAGCATCGGTGGTGCAGCGAGCTCTGCTCTAATGATATCATGTGGTACTGAAGGCTTGCTGCGGATAAGTCTGGCAATCATGAGGATCTGTGGCCTCTCTAATGCTGTCCATATTGATGTAGCTAATCCTGGTCCCCATATGGCTGCCCCATACATGAGCGCTGGCGTAACCAAAGTGTCAAAGAGCCACCCCTTTGTGCGGGGCTCCTGAAAATATGCCTGGTGGCACTGTCTCTCCATCAAAGCTAGTGCTGCGTACCCACGTGTGATGCAGTCACGGGCTGCCTGAGCCATAGAGAAGACCCCTGACGCTGCTGTAAATGTCACCCCCAAGTAAACATATGATCCGACCACCTCGATCGGTCCACCTGCCGCTGTGAACAAACTATGTCTGCGTACCTGTGCTGATGTATGAAAGATCAAGACCTTGGTTTTACCAAGGTTCACAGATAACCCTCTGTGTCTGCAAAAGTCATCTAGGCCGCGTAGATGATGCTGTAGACCTTCTGCAGATTCTGAAACCAATACAATATCATCAGCGTATAAAAGAATATGGATAGTGGACCCGTGTACCTCAATGCCATCTCCCCCCTGCTGCTGTATGAAGTCCACTATCTCATCAATGTAGAGACCAAAGAGGGTGGGTGAGAGAGGGCATCCTTGCTTCACCCCGATAGTGCTAGCAAGTGGATCAGATAAGCCCCCTGGACATCTGGCTCTACCAGATACTCTCTCGTATAAGGCGTAGATCCCCCATATCATCTCCTCCGGAGCTCCGATGTCAAGTAGTCGTCTGAAGAGTCTATCCCTGGGAACAGTGTCAAATGCTTTGCGGAAGTCCACAAAGCAACAATATAATCTCCTCTTCCTCATCCTGGCCTGGTCGATCAGGCATCTCAGAGTGAAGATGTGGTCAATGGTAGAGTAATCTCGTCTGAAACCTGCCTGTCCTGGAGCCCTGATGCCCGTCCTCTCAGCGAGAGTACTCAACTCTGTCTCTAGTACCGCCCCATATAACTTGACCAATATAGGGCCAATCATGATCGTCCGGTATGTAGCTGGATCCATAGTATCACCTGACTTATGAATGGGCACTATGGTGTGCTCAATCCATGAGTCTGGGAACCCTTCAACCAATGCACGGTTGAAGAGATGGGCAATGAGCGGTGCGAGAGTCGTGCCTCCATAGATGAGGTGCTCTGCCTGTAAACCAAAATGATCATGGGCCCTGCCATGCTGCAGCAGGGCAATAGCGCGTCCCACCATAGTGGGTGTGAAGAAGTCAGAGGTAGTAGGACGTGGGCTCTGCGGTCTGGGAATGGGAGGCTGGTCTGGGATCTCATATAGGCACCGTGCATAGCTATGCCAAGTGCTCGGGTCTCGGATAGGTGTCTGCTGTCTCCTCTCTCTCAAATGTCGCCATGCCACTACACTGTCTCGACTCATGAGCAAATGGTAAATATCCCAATACTGTCTCTCCTCCCAATCTCGCCGTTTGCAGCGAGTAAGGCTCTGCATGCGACGCTGTGCCTGTGTGTGTGTAATATCTCCTCTATGCTCTAAAATCCGTAGGTGCTTCCGCAGCTCACGACAGTCTGCGTCATACCAACGGTTCTGGGGCATGGATCCTGTGCGTGGAGGGTGCATATGTGTGCGGTGTGGGAAGCTGCGGAGAGCCGAGTCCTGTAGGATGGAGGTGATATGTGATGTAAGTGTGTCCAAAGGTGAGAATGGATCGAGGGAGAGTAGGCGGGTGTGTAAATGGTGTGCATAAACGTGTGAGAGCTCGTGTGTGAAGTGTATCGTGGTATGTATCTTAGTGGGTGAGGGAGGGTCTAATGGAATCGGAGATGAGAGTGTGAATGTAATAAATGTGTGGTCAGCACCGAGTGGGCGTCGTCCAATACTAAGTGAAGGGATGAGTGAAGCTGCAGAGGTAGTACCCAAAATGTAGTCGACTGTGCTCTCACCTCCCCCGTGAGGGAAGCAAGTAAATCCGCCTGAACCTGGCCATCGATTCATCCCGTTATATATAACGAGATGATGTCGACTGCCTAGCTCGAGTAGATGTCTGCCATAGCCGGTGGTGTCCTGACCCGTATCTGCCGATACTCTGCTGGTGCTAATCTCAACCGGGTCTCTGGCCCTCATGAGATGCGGGTGATCCATGTCATATGCCTCGCACTGATGAGACTAAGTGCGGCCATTGAAGTCCCCCATAAGGAAGACTTCACCAAGTGTGCTGTAATGTAGTATCTCATCTGAAAGCGCTGTGTATGGTGAGTCTCTATCTCGGATCGGTCCCCCCAGATCCTGTCCTGCGTATCGAGATCCGCCGGGTGGGAAGTAGCATATAGCAATGTAAATCGAGCTCCCCTGTGCTATCTCTATGCGAACCCACATGTATCGTGCCTCCTCATCTCTACCTATAATATGGATCCGACTGTGTATCTCCTGTCGAAATACGATCGCCACTCCTCCCGATCCTCGTGCTGTACTCTGTCTCGTCGTAGTCCTGAATGCAGATTCCCAATGAAAACCTGCAATGCGTGGTAGACCTCTCTCTGGGCTCTCGTGTGTCTCTGTGATGCACACAAAGTCATGTGATGCGAGGATCTCCTCGACTCTGTCTGGTCGCGTCCAGAGTGCCCCGTTGCAGTTCCACACTGCTCCTCTGAGTGGTGTCTCCTGGTGTAGTGATGTCTCATAGGCCGCATGGCCCTATTTGATAGGGCGTCCATCTATGAAGACCTTACGATCACGGTAAAAGGCCTTCCTCCCCTCTCGACGTGCCTGGAGTATCTGTGGCATGCAAGTGCGTCGGTGTGCCACCTGCATACGCGTGAGGTCCTCGTCCATGTAGAGGGTGCCGCCAGGTAGTCCACGTAGTACCGATCGACGTCTAAACAAGGAAGTCCGTGCCTCCTCCGAACTCATCTTGAGGATGAGTGCTCGCAAACGTTATGTATCCCTCCCAACCCTCCATGCGTATGTGTAAGGCATGCTCTCGTATCCAAGTCGATGGCAAATGTCAGTGGCGTCTTCCTCCGGTGATACCCCTTCGGGTAGGCCTGTAATCCGAATGTGAAGTCTTCGAGTGTGTCGAAGCCTCTCCTCCTCAAGTGTATCCTCGACTCGTGTGAGCTCTTCTTTCTGCACGTCTTCCCTAACTTCCTTCTTAACCCTTTTGTGTACTACTTCCACCCATGACTCTCGAGTAGATTCTACCTCCGTTTTGATTTCCTTCTTTATTTCTT
>CM035442.1:131502952-131507952 GCA_020310875.1 Ceratopteris richardii
TCTAACCATCTTGATGAGCATTCACGCAGATTTCACATGTGGAATTTTTGTTTGAGTCGTGACCAGTTCATAGGTCTGTATACCCTATCAACTATTCTTTTATGTTAATTTTTTTTTACGTTTAATTTGCTTATTGTATTATGTCTTTCTAAAGTTTAGAAACCAAGTTTTACAAAATTTAGGGGATTTGACTTTTATATTGGACTATTCCCTTTGCCTTCAAATCATAAGTTCTAAAGTCTAAACTCTAGAACTAGAAATAATTTTAAGTAGACTAAGTTCTGCCCTACATTTTTGATTTGAGGGAAGACATTTCCCACTTTATTACAAAGAACATATGTACTAATTATTTACAAATTTGCATTTATGCCTCCAAACTCCTATGTACGGAGGTGGTTAGCTTGCAAATTAATCAATGGAAAAAATTTATGAGTGGAGCCATTGTCACTTGTGATGCCATGTTGCCTTTTGAGTCTCCATGTGCACTTGCCACTTCTTCAAACACGTGCATAGCTTTAATCTATTAAAAAATTTGGGCCACTAGTTAGGAAAAGAATTATTTCAAATTTTATTCATATTCCTAGAGGAAATCAAATTTCAAGCGTCATTCTCACATTGCTGTTCTTGCATATAAAAATTGGCAAATGGGTTTCTTATTTCTAACAAATAAGGGAACCACATGGTAGGAATAGGAATCATTGGATACTCTTATTTCACCTAATTTAGATATATGTGCCATGCAAAGACGTAAACATTAATCAGCCTTATTTATCATCAATCCTAGTAGGATATTGTGTTTGTGAGCATGTATTCATCCTTATTTCTATAACGACTAGTTGATATTGGTGAGATGTTACCTCCTTGCTAGGATCCTCCTAGCTAACGTGACAAAACACAAGCCATACAAACATAAAGGGCAAACATTTGACTCTCCTCCTTGCCATAGGGTCCAAAACAACATATCCTCAGGTATGAGATCCTACAACTACACTTGTGGCCATCACCTCAAGGGCTAGTGCCCCATACTAATGCATCCACATGCTACAGGTGTACGAGTGACTCCAAGGGCCAATAGTCCAAGTAACTCATATGAGGAATGGTTGACAAATGAGTTGGGGGATTGATTTATAGACTCATTTAAGGAGGTGACCCAATTCACATTGGTCGGACACTCCACACTTGGTCGAACACTAGCCATAGGCGCTCATGCATGTGCTTTGGATTTTTGGGAATATAACACTTAGCCCACTTATTCTTAACGAAGGCATACTGAGGAATCGATCCATCAATGACCTAAGAGACTCCCGCTTGTGCTCTCACCCGGCTAGTCACCTAAATAAAAGTCCCTATGGGGCTTCCTAATCGCATGATCCAAAACCATCACATTCTCTAGTGAAACGTCGAAGGTAAACTCCCTCCAAGTTACAAACCACTTCCTAGGCACACCAACTTGTCTTATATGTGCCACGTCTCCAAGCAGTTCTTGTGCGATATAGGTTCATTGGTTCCTTGAGGTAAATCCAACACATAGGCCACCCTAGTTACCCTGTCGCCTGTGCCAGATCCCTCAGGATTTTTGATTCACAATCCCCTTTCATGAGGCGCATATAAAGAAAATGCAGCGGCACACCATCTTCTAGGGAGACTGCGTTGCCAGTCACACATGGCAGTTGTGGTGGTCGCCTCCCACCACAGGCTCTTTCTCTCACTCTACCCATGGACTGCTCCATGTGCATTCCTTTCCCCCATGGTAGGCAAGAAAGATGCTCGATGGCAGCCATCATGGTCATCGTGGAAGACCACCTGTCCATCAGCCTCCTAACCATAGTTGCAACGCAACGCGTTGCGTAGCGTCTGCAACGTTCGCAACGCAACGGCGTTGCGTTGCGACGTACGCAACGCGTTGCGTTGCAGACAAATGGATCCAGGAACTTGATTTCATCGTGGAGCCCATGGACTCTCATGAGGTGATGTTGGGCTTGACTTGGTTTGGTGAGAGCCTCATCTCCCTCTTCAAATGGGGGAACAAGAATTCCATGCTTCACAACAAAGGAAAAATGTCATGCTATTGTTCTTTTGAATGGTTGCTGCTACCTTTTGGCCTCACAAATGGTATGTCCAGACTCCAATTGTTATGGCTCTTTTGAATGGTTGATGCTACGTTTTGGGCTCATAAATGGGGTGGTCACTTTCCTTCATGGCCATCAATGCAGATTTTAATGACATGATATACAAATTTCTCATCAACTATTTGGATCACTTATTGATCATTGGCTTTGGCTGCATGTTCTAAGAGCACAAAGTACATATGCAGTAAGTGAGACACTATATTGATAAATATATCAAAGTACAGACAAATATTGTGACCTTGAGGTACTTTTCCACACAATCGCAACACTCTCAATTAAGCATGCACGTTGGCAGGATGTTCTTTCAAAGTATGATGTAGAAATCAGACATAATCCAGGGGAACACAATGTCACATGCCAAAGATCTTGGCTCAAGCGTAGTGAATTCTAGGTTTTTGGATGGAATCAAAGTGTAGTGAAGTCTAGCTTCTTGGATGCAATCAAAGAAGCTACCAAAAGAGAACATGGCATTGCTCACATGATTAGAACATGGCATGACGGCCAAACTGCTACAGGACTCTCTAAGCTCAAGTATGTTCTGTGGTACTCATGTGGTTGCATTTTTATCCAAATGACAAGGATCCTAAACGGCCATTACTCCTTGAGACACATGCTTGTAAACTTGCAAGGCATGGGGGACAAAAGAAGTCATTTGGCCGACTAAGACAGTATTTTAATTGGCCTTGCACGCATGAAGATACGGTGGAACATGTGAGGACTTGCCCTACTTGCCAATAGTATTTTATGGTATATATAGTCATATCCCACCTTATTACATATCATAGGACCCAAAATATGTGAAAAAAAAATATAAAAATTTTGAAAAATAAATAACTTTATCGCAACTCCTAGGTCCAGACGTTGCCCTCGTTGCTAACCCGTTGCTAACCCGTTGCCGTTGCCGTTGCGAAAACGTTGCTTTCCACTATGCTCCTAACAATATGAAGTCACATAGAAACAAAGAACTTCCTGGTGTCTCCAATCACTGGCTTGCATGTTCTCTGCTTGTCTGCTCCTGCTGAAGCATCCCATACCATCCCATGCAAGAGGACTAGAGGTTTAAGGAAATGCCAACAAGACAAAACACAAGCCATACTCACAAACATGAAGGGTGAAGATCAGACACATCTTCCAGCCATATGGTCCACAATGTTCCACCCCCGAGCTTTGGGAGACTGCAGCTACATCGGTGGTCATCATTCACAAGTGTTGATGTCCCATACCACCACACTGACGCCCAATAGGTCATCAGTCTATGGGTGACTTCACCAAGGCCTAAGAGTCCAGGTGTCTCAGACGAGGAATGAATAGGTCATCGGTCTATGGGTGACTTCACCAAGGCCTAACAGTCCAGGTGTCTCATACGAGGAATGACTTCACCAAGGCCTAAGAGTCCAGGTGTCTCATACGAGGGTTATATTTATAGAATCATGTCAGGAGCCGGCCCGACTCACACTCACTGGTTGGGGGGCACCACGCTTGGCTGGACGTTTTAGACACAGGCACCCACCCAAATGTCTTGGGTTTGGGGACAGAACATGAGGTTAGTGGGGATGTCATAGTAATTAATTGATTCTATGCAAGTGGAACTATGGCTATTCAGTCTTGTGGTTGGCTATCATGAGCTTTATAGTTGCATTTTCTTTATGGGGGTGGATTTGGGCTTTGCCTGGATTCATCCTGGTGTATATCTTTAGCAAGCTAGACAAAACAGATTCCTAATCCGAGGTGACAGTCTTACTGTCTCATCGATTACAATGTCCGATGCATCGAATATCTAATTCTTGTTTAGTGCAGGCCTGATTTTGGTGTCTATAATCATTCTAACTTTTTGTGATGGTCACAGTTAACAGTAGGTTCCCTGCATTTCCAGATAATAATTGCGATTCCTCTGTAAAATTTCTGATTTTTCGGAAAGATTTTCATGCATTACTGTTCCCTGTTTTGTGCTTTTGCAGGCCAAACAGTTGTCGATGACTGTTTTACATGCTATAATCATAGAGAGACGGCCCTTGTCTTTAATATCTGAAGCCATGGATGTAGTCAATAAGTCATATTCACAGTTTCTCAGAACTAGAGCAGCGTCAACTATAACCAGGCAACAGGCTACTAGATCTCAAGTATCAGCTTCTGGTAATCAACCTGCTCATAATAGAGTGACAGTGGAAAAGGATACATCACAATCTTCCATTACTACAGATGTGACCCCAGAGGCATCTGGTAATGTTGAAAAGAGCCTAGAAGATCTGAGCCTGTCAGAGGCAAAGTCCAGTAGTTCTGTTAATGCACTTGAGGAGGGCCAAGAAGTGGATGGCACAGTGGAGGTAGTGGAACAATGTACTGTCATAAAATTTACAACTTTCATTCTTACTAGACAAGCATTTGCTGTTATAATTCCACTCGCTAAAATCTTTTATGAATTTATACCAGGACACTCACAAGTCAATGACATCGGATACAATTGAGATCTCAAAGAATGTATTACCTTCCATAGCCCAAGGCAATGTAACAGTGAGTGCAATATCACCTGAAGAGATGCATTTCCATGTTTTTGTGCTCATCAATGATGAAATGGAGGTGGAAGCATCTTTTTTGGCAGCATCCATTATCCAATACATGCAAAGGTACACGTGCTTCATTTGTTATGTGACTAACAGCCCTCCAACACACACACCCCCCCCCCCCCCCCCCCCCCCCAACCCCCTCTTTCCCTGCCCGGCGGCCCCCCCTCTCCCTCAGAAGCGCACTTACATGCACATGCACACGAAATACAACGAAAAAAAGGGAAAGAACTCCCCTGTGTGCCCGCTGCAGGGTGCTCTCCAGGAATGGCTGGCCCTGTTCATTTTTCAACGGCTTCATTAGGAATCT
>CM035442.1:131515452-131535452 GCA_020310875.1 Ceratopteris richardii
GGCCGAGTAATGCATAAGTAAATCAAGCATCCAACAGCCTGCTGATAGAGAACAGCATCAAATGCATCTCCAGCATCATGAAGACTCAATCGTAAACCTGTCTCCATAGGAGTGGCAATAGGCTTACAGTCTTCAAGGCCAAAACGCTGCAATAATGTGTCAATATATTTCGTTTGACACAAAGCCATTCCACCATCAACATGCATAAACTGAATGCCCAAATAGTGATGCAAATGCCCCAAATCAGACATCTCAAATGAGGCATGCAAATCAGCCTTAAAATCAGCAATATGTGTCTCAATAGGACCAGTGAGCAGCATGTCATCAACATAGACAACAATGATCAGAAGCACATCATTAGCACGCTTAACATATAAGGTGCTTTCAGTTGGACTGTTCTCAAAACCATGTGCAATGAGATAGGCATGTATCTTCTCATACCAAGCACGTGGTGCTTGCTTTAAACCATATAACGCCTTCTTTAACCTGCACACCTGGTTTTCATGCCCTTTTTGCACAAAGCCACGGGGCTGAAAAACATACACTTCTTCATGCAAGTCACCATTCAGAAATGCTGTTTTAATGTCCAACTGATGTACATTCCAACCATGATGGGCTGCAAGTGCACAAATGCTCCGAACAGTAGTCATACGGCATGTAGGTGCAAAGGTCTCATCAAAATCAATGCCTCTTTCCTGCGCATAACCCTTTGCAACAAGCCTAGCCTTATACCTGTCAACTGTACCATCAGGTTTACGCTTCAGCTTGTATACCCACTTAGTGCCAATGGCCTTCTTGCCAGGAGGCAAGTCACATAAAGACCATGTACCATTCTTCATTATAGCATCATATTCAGATTGCATAGCAGCCATCCAACTTTCTGAATTTTGTGCTTCATCAAAAGAAACAGGCTCATTCTCATCACAGAGACTAGAGGCAGCCATAGCATAGCAATCTGATGCAAAGGAGGCACTATGAGAGCCTGAACGAGTACGATATGACAAAGGTGCATCTAATTTGCTGTCACGCAAAGTCTGCACCAGCCATTTTGGCATAGTTTTTGCCTGCTCAATATCAGCTCTCTCATCAACAAGTGCATCATGTAAATCTGCATCAGAAATGGAATGATCTGCATCATCATATGAAACCTGCAAAGGCTGAGAAGTTGCCTCATTAGGACTAGCACTAGCCTGTCCACCTGTAAAAAGAGGCATCAAAGTATCATACATGTCTTTGGAGCTAACAAATGTCTCCTTAGTACATGAAAGCAATGGCTGAATAGCATCTTCCACAAAGACAACATCACGGCTAACCAGAATGCGTTTAGTCTGTGGATGATACAGACGATAGCCTTTACTTTCAGAACTGTACCCAACAAAAATACATTTTACTGCCTTATCATCCAATTTTCTACGATGTTGTTCAGGCACTAATGCATATGCCAAACAACCAAAAACACGCAGATGAGCAACAGATGGCTTGCGGTCATGCCAAGCCTCATATGGAGTGATAGACTGCAACGCTTTAGTGGGACACCTGTTCAGTACATATGCTGCACACATGACAGCCTCAAGCCAGAAACTATGTGGTAAAGCCTGACTTTTGACCATGCACCTAGCCATCTCCATGAGTGACCTGTTCTTTCGTTCAGCAACTCCATTCTGTTGAGGTGTATATGGCACTGTACATTGGTGTTTTATCCCACGTTCAGCCAGAAATGCATTAAAATCTGAAGACATATATTCCCCCCCTCGATCAGAACGGAGGGTGCCCATTTTACATGCTGACAGATTTTCAGCCAAAACCAAAAACTGTTTGAAGCACATGAACACTTCGGACTTTGCTTTGAGTGGATATACCCATGCATGCCTGGAAAAATCATCAATGAAAGTCACGAAGTAAAGGTAATTTCCAAAAGAGGGTGTCTGCATAGGACCACAGACATCACTATGTACAAGCTGTAATTTCTGCGTAGCCCGAACTGAACCATCTTTTGGAAAGGAAGAACGCTGCATTTTGCCCAAAATACAGCCTTCACAAACATGTTTTCCAGGTGCCTCAAGTTTGGGCAAAGAGGACACCATTTCAGATTTCTGCAGGCGTAACAAACTAGCAAAATTCAGATGACCAAAGCGTGCATGCCAAAGCTTTGCATCTGACATAGCCTGAGAATCATGAACTGCACATGCCGAATCATTCACAGATCTTTCATAGTCTATGAGCTTATACAGCCCACGACATAAAATGCCAGAAGCAATAATCACATCGCCATTTGAGAGATCATGGACTGTACACCTGTCATCAACAAATTTCACAACCAAGCCAATCTTGGCTAATGCAGAAACTGATAACAGATTCTTTTTGATCCCTGGCACAAATAAAGCATCTGACAAAGTGAAAGAACTACCATCAGCAGTAGTCAGAATGATCTTACCAACTCCCATAACAGGATAAGAGGAGTTATTGGCGCATGTGACAGTATTCCCTGTAGGAGCAGGCTCAAGTGAAGAGAAGAAACTGCGCTGCGAGGTAATATGTTTGGTCGCCCCACTGTCAAAGTACCAAACATCTGAGTCTACTGCAGACATGCACTGATCATGAGAAGATGGGTCAAAACTGCAGACAGTAGTAAACGCCCATTCTTCTTCCTGCACAAGATTTGCAGACTCTGTTTTTGGTGTAGAGGCCTCTGCAACAACCATTCCAGCCTCTTTCTTCTTTGCCTCTTTAGCAGCCAGTTTTGGACAGTTCTTTATGATATGATCATTGCCTTTACAGTACTTACAAAACAATTTCTGCTTTTCTGATTTTTTCTCATCTTTGTCTTGGTTCTTTGAATGTGCAGCATTTGCAGATTTCTGCTTACTAGTAGAAGAGCTCCATTTTCCTTTGCCCTTCTGACTAGCCAGGAAAGCTTGATCTGCAACACGCATAATGGACCTGTTCTGCCTGGACTGATCTTCCTGCAACAGAACAGAGACTAATTCCTCAAATGACAAGGCATTCGGATTGCCTTTCATCATCAACCGAAGAGTAGAGGCAAAACTCTGATATGAATCAGGAAGACCATTCAGAACGGTCTGCACAAGTGAGCTATCTGGTATAACCTCATCAGCAGAAATCAATTGTTCCTTCAGGTCTTTGATCTTTGTAAGAAAACTGTCCATAGAATCACCTTCATTCATGTGCTCACTCTCCAACTGTTTTCGGAGGTAAGCAACACGAGCCTCATTCCTAGCCTGGTACAAAGTGGTAAGTGTATCCCAAGCATCCTTTGCTGTTCTGCAAGAGCGAATGTGAGGAATAATGGCACGTTTGACAGACAAAGCTATCAATGCATGTGCCTGGGCATCTCTGCCATCCCAACGAATCTGCTCTGCAGTAGGTGCAACAGAAACAGCAGCACGAACAGGAATCTGCGGAATATCATCTTCGACACCATCTTCATCAGCTCCAACACCTGTATTTGCAGTACCTGTCGTTACAGGTGTAACAGGACGTCTTTCAACACCCTGCACAATGTTCCACAATCCTTTTGCAACCAGTACATGTCGCATCATATAAGCCCATAATGGGTAGTTGGTACCATCCAACTTATCCTCAACAGCCAACATACGGAATACATCACTGCTTTCAGCCATGGCCGGTGACTAAAATACCTTGATGCAAAAAATTGACTGTATCTAAAAAAGTTGAACGGAACTGCCCAAACGAGTTCTGCTAGACCTGTAGCAGACTTCGAGACGCTTAAACTAGCGAACAGAAACTGGTATATACCTTTGGCACAAAAGGACGAAATAGCCTGCACAAGCGCTGCGATAGTGCGTTCGGAGGCCGAAACGAGCTCACCCTGAGTATGCTCACCAAATTTCGTGCGAATCTGAGACTGCAAACGGAGGAGTGTCGACGGCGCCCTAGAAGAAGCAACGACCTGCTCTGATACCAATTGTTGGAGTTAGACGTCTTCAGAAGCACGCGAACAGCACAAGGAAGAAGAAGAAGCTTGGAGCACAACACACAAGACTGAATGTATTACTAGAGAATGTACAAAGATAAGTAGCCCATTAGGGCAATAGGCGTATATACAAGCCGGGGGAAAAAAACCTCCTAAAGAGGGAAAAAAGTGCCCCGGCAGTCCTAGAGTGTTCACACACATCACTACCTAAATATATCAACATACATATACGTATAAATGTACATATATACGTCTACGGATATGGATACGTATACGTATATGGATCCATATACGTATACGTATCCATATCCGTAGACGTAGACGTATACGTATCCGTAGACGTAGACGTATCCGTAGACGTAGACGTATCCGTAGATGTATACGTATCCGTAGACGTATACGTATCCGTAGACGTATACGTATCCGTAGACGTATACGTATCCGTAGACGTATACGTATCCGTAGACGTATACGTATCCGTAGACGTATACGTATCCGTTCCCTAGACGTATACGTATCCGTTCCCTAGACGTATACGTATCCGTTCCCTAGACGTATACGTATCCGTATCCGTAGATGTATACGTATCCGTATCCGTAGACGTATACGTATCCGTATGCGTAGACGTATCCGTATACGTATCCGCATCCGTAGACGTATCCGTAGACGTATCCGCATCCGTAGACGTATCCGCATCCGTAGACGTATCCGTATCTGTACACGTATCCGTATCCGTATACGTACACATACATGTATCCGTATACGTACACGTACACGTATCCGTATCCGTACACGTACACGTACACGTATTCGTATACGTACACGTACACGTATCCGTATACGTACACGTATACAGATACGTATACGTACACGTATACGTATATATGTAAATACGTATATACGTAAATACGTATATACAGATACGGATACGTATACGGATACGGATACGTATACGGATACGTATATGGATACGTATACGTATATACATATACGTATACGTATATACGTATACGTATACGTATATACCGATACGGATACGTATACGGATACATATATGGATACGTAAACGCTTAAGCCTATTGGTTTTGCTGCAATGATTGAATCAAAACAGATAATTTTGGAAGTCACAAACTCAAGAAAACCTTCTATTTTGGTCTAGACACCTGCTGGATGTTTTGCTCAGTGTGACCAGCACAATAGCAATTGATAAAATTCCTGCTAGGGGTATTCAATTAACTTAGTAAGCTACCATTTGCAAGTGGAATGATGTAGACTGACAAACTATACTCAGAGAAATTAATTTAGCAAGATTAGCTATACCCCCGACTTTTTAGGATTGTAGCAGAAGTAGACCAGTGAGCACCTCGACGACGATTTCTCTGAGTAGTATTGACCGAGATATGCCCTTGACAAGTTGACAGACTTTTGAGTAGACTAGTAGAGAATACAGAGATGAATGATGTAAATGTATCTATTAGTTAACACTTGTGTACAATCCCATTGGCATAGATAGCATTGCCTAATGGTGTAGAGAGGTGTAGGCTATGGTATAGTCCTCACACACACTCAATTACAGAAGAATGAAGCTCGGGAGTGAAGTGATCTGCCCGCGACTTTTCCAAGTACATTTTTATAGGATATGTGCAAAAATTTGAATTCAAATTCAAATTTTGGCTTCCTATGATCAAGGTCCTAAAAGCTTGGAGATATTCTCTCAATCAAATAGGCTACTTTTTCCACGACTCACTTTGGTAGGTGATTACAAACGATTCCAAGTCATTTTGACTTTTACAAATGAGATAAAGTGGCAATTAACCACTAGCATATGTTCCTATGGTTCTTCATGTATGTAGAGTCTTCATGATAACTTCCAAGCCAAATGTGTAGGCTTGTGATTTACACCAACAACTCCCCCTCAAGCCAAACATTTTGGCTTAAGTCTTCATCTTCAATCTTCAAGTATATCCTGCAATCCAATCATAGATTTGAACCTGCAAAGTTTGGTCCCATCCAAAGCTTTAGTCAGCAAATCTGCACATTACATGTTGGTTGACACATAAGTCAGCTGAATATCCTTGCTTAGCAACTTCTCTCTCACATAATGATAATGAACTTCTATGTGTTTTGTTCTGGCATGATAGATAGGATTAGCTGCAAGGTGAAGAGAACTTGTATTATCTCCAAAGATAATTGGAGGCCTAGTATATAAGCCCAATTCTGTATACAAAAGCTTAATCCAAATTGCTTCTTGAGTGGCATTAGCTAGTCCTCTATACTCTGCTTCTGTAGAAGACAATGCAACAGTTGGTTGCTTCTTTGCAGACCATGAAATTGGTTTGTCACCTGCAAAAGAAATGTATCCAGAAGTGCTTCTCCTATCATCCTTGCATCCTGCCCAATCTGCATCTGAATAAAATTTTATATCAATATCTGAAGTGTAAGGAAAGTACAAACCATGGTTTTGTGTACCCTTGAGATACTTCAAGATTCTTTTGGCAGCCTCTAAGTGAGGTATCCTTGGCTTGTGCATAAATTGACTTAGCACACTAACTCCATATGCAATATCAATTCTCGTAAGAGTAGCATAATTCAAGCTACCTACCATACTTTGATAACCTATAATGTCTTGGACTTCATCACCTTCATGGGCACTTAACTTTAGGTTTACCTCCATTGGAGTGCTTGTTGCTTTAGCATCCTGCAAGTGAAACTTCTTCAACATATCCTGTACATACTTTTTCTGAGTAATGTATATCCCTGAATCAGTATAAACTAATTCAAGTCCCAAAAAATACTTCAATAGCCCAAGATCATTGATCTTGAACTCCTTCATCATTTGTCTTTTGATATTTCTGATTCCACTGACATCATTACCTGTAATGATGATGTCATCAACATAGACACAGAGATAGATTACCTTTGAATTACTTCTCTTAATGAACAGAGAAGTGTCAGCCTTGCTCATGATAAAATCTTGGTCTTGGAGGTATGTAGTTAGCCGTAATTCCATGCCCTAGGTGCTTGCTTCAATCCATATAAAGCCTTCTTTAATTTACAAACATAAGTTACCTTCTTAGGGTCTTCATAGCCAGGAGGTTGTCACATATAAACCTCTTCTGAAATCCATCCATTCAAGAAAGCATTCTTGACATCCAATTGGTATATGTTCCAATTCTTTGATGCAGCCACACTAACCAACACTCTAATTGTTGGCATCTTGGCCACAGGAGAAAATATCTCTTCATAGTCAATGCCTTGGGTTTGTGCAAAACCCTTGGCTACCAATCTGGCCTTGTACCTGTTAATTGTGCCATCAAAATTTCTTTTCAATTTATAGATCCATCTGGATCCTATCACCTTCATGGAGTTCTTCTTGGGTACTAACTCCCATGTATCACTCTCCTTGAGTGCTTCAATCTCCTCATCCATAGCTTCTTTCCATTCTGATTTGGTGATTGCTTCTTCATATGAACCTGGTTCTTCATTTGACAAATCCTTTGCAAGATAAACTGAATGTTTAGTAACTAGAGATGTATCATACCCATATCTGATAGGTTTTTTGCTTTCTCTATGAGATCTCCTGACTGATTGAGTTGAAGATTCAGGTATGTCTTCAAGCTTCTTCATATTCATTTTGCCTTTGGACTTCCATGCCTTGAACTCTTCAAGGTTGATAGTGTCTTCATCATCTGAACTTGAGTCTACATTCTGAGTAGGTTCCTCCTTTGTAAGTTTTGGAAATTCTTCTTCCAAATCATAGGGTAGTTTGACCTTCCTGCATTCATTCTCATACTAAGAATCATTCTCATCAAAGATCACATCTCTGCTTACCATAAATCCCTTATTGGTAGGGTTATAAAACCTGTAACCTTTTTGATTTAAATCATATCCAATGAAAATACATTTTTCAGCCTTTGGATCTAGCTTTCCTCTTACCTGTGAAGGAATGTGTACATATGCTACACACCCAAAAATTTTGCAATGATCTAATGATGGTCTCTTATCATGCCAAGCTTCATAGGGTGTCATACCATCAAGTGACTTTGATGGTAACCTGTTTATGAGATAGGTGGCAGTAGAAACACTCTCTGCCCATAGATAGTTAGGTAATTTCTTCTCATTAAGCATAGATCTAGCTGTCTCAACAATTAACCTATTTCTTCTTTCAACTACCCCATTCTGTTCAGGAGAGTACCTTGTGGTTATTTCCCTTTTGATGCCTCTGTCTTGCAAGAAGTCCTCAAATTCATTGGAGAAGTACTCACCTCCTCCATCTGACCTTAGCCTCTCCAAATTCCTTCCTGTCTGATTTTCAACTAATGCAAGATATTTCTTAAAACAATTAAATACCTCATCCTTGTGCTTCATAAAGTATAATACAGTCCATCTGCTATAATCATCAATAAAAGACACATAGTACCTTGATCCTGAGACTGAGGGGTCTTTGCTAGGTCCCCATACATCTGTGTGTAGAAGCTCTAGATAGTCTTCATGCATATATCCTTTCTTGGAGAAGGGTAACCTGTGAGACTTACGAAATTGACAAGCACCACACTTGTAAATCATATGTTGCTTGGATACATTAGGTATTCCAAGCACACATTGGTCCCTGCACATTTGTTTCAAGGTTCTCTCTCCTATGTGTCCTAATCTCTTGTGCCAAATCTCAAGCTCTGAAAGTGTTTGATCTTTATAACTGTATAGTGCAATGTTCTTTGTATCTTCCAACTCAAAAGTGAAAAGTCTACCTGATTTTTCTCCTTTAGCTATCCTTTTGAATCCATGTCTTGGTTCCTCCACAAATGCTCCATATTGATTGAATCTGACCTGCAAACCTTTCTCTACAATCCGACCAACACTCATTAAGTTCTTTGTTATGGTTGGTACATAGAGTACCCTGCTCAACAAATTCTGATTACCATCACAAATCTTAACATTACCAACTTTAACCACTGAATGCTTTGTATCATCACCTGTTTGAACTTGATGTTTACCTTTTGATTCCTCAAGATCAGAGAGTAGTGCCACATTACCAGCCACATGATTTGAACACCCTGAATCAATGTAAAACAGATGATCATCATTTGTACTTGATTTTGAAGTCATGTTCATAATCAGTAGAGAGTCATCCTGCTCTTCTGTGTAGTTGTTGTAGTCCCTTCTAGTTTTGAATCCTCCTTGGTAGTTGCCATTGTAATTGTTGTTGTAGTTATTGTTGTAATTGTTGTTGTGGCCTTGGTGTTGGTTGAACCTTCCTCTAGACTGTGAGTATCCACCTCTTTGGTAGCCTCTTCCTCTCTGATTTTTGTAATTCCTGTAACACTCATTTGTGGTGTGATTTGATAAACCACAAATGTTACATGGTGATGAGTTATAGGGTCTCCCCCTACCTTGCTTACCTCCTCTGCCCCTTCCTCTTGAAGATCTACCTCTCCCTGCATAGTTGGCTTGGGAGGTAGAGCCTTCATCTTCCACCTTCTTACTCTTGCTTTTATCCTTAGATTTCTTATCAGTGTATAGGGTAGAAAAGTTGTTACCTTTGGATGTATCTCCACTCTTGGTGAGCTTTGCTTCATGTGTAAATAGTTGTCCCATGAGAGTTGTAAGATCTGGAGTGTGCATGTCCATGTAGAGATCCATTCCAGTGGTGAAGCTTTCCCACTTGTCATCAGCCTTGATCCCATTGATTACCTGCCTCACAATCTGTTCTTCTTCAATTTCTTCTCCTATGCTTGCTAACTGATCTGCAACATCTTTGATCTTGGTCACAAATTCTGAAACAGCTTGCTTAGGTTGCTTCCTTAGTGTTGTGAATTCAATCCACAACTGATTTTTCCTAGCCCTTGTATTAGAGGAAAAATATGATGACAAGGTTTCCCAAGTCTCTTGGGAAGTCTTACAATTTCTGATATGAGGTAAAAGAAAGTCAGATATAGAGTTGAGTAAATAAGACCTTGCCAATGCATCCTTTGCACACCATGTGTTGAGTTTTTCTTGTTCCTCCTTGGTAGGCAAACCTCTTGCTTTGAATGAGGGCAATTCCTCATCTCCTGAGATGTATCCATAGAGACTCCTTCCTTGTAAGTAGGTCTTCATCCTTAGAGACCAAGCTTGATAATTGTTCCTGTCCAATTTGTCAATAAATGAAGGAAAACCATCTCCCATTTTACCTTATTTGCTCTGATACCACTGTTGGGAAAGATGGATGGATGATCCAAGAAACTGAGTAGGTACTGCTAAACCTGCTTTGTACCAGCCCTCTTTTGCTTCAAACTTGATTAGTAGACTTCCTTAGCATTCCAATGACACCAAGAATTGGCCTATGTCCTTTGGAAATGATGTGTGCAATGATTGAATCAAAACAGATAACTTTGGAAGTCACAAACTCAAGATCTATTTTGGTCTAGACACCTGCTGGATGTTTTGCTCAGTGTGACCAGCACAATAGCAATTGATAAAATTCCTTCTAGGGGTATTCAATTAACTTAGTAAGCTACCATTTGCAAGTGGAATGATGTAAAATTACAAACTATACTCAGAGAAATCAATTTAGCAAGATTAGCTATATCCCTGACTTTTTAGGAATGTAGCAGAAGTAGACCAGTGAGCACCTCGACAAAGATTTCTCTGAATCTGCCAAATGGAATGTCTTCAATTTTTGACAGCATGTAGTAGACTTCAGGCTGAATCCACCAAGATTTGAATCTGAATTTGGAGTAGTATTGATCGAGATATGCCCTTGACAAGTTGACAGACTTTTGAGTAGACTAGTAGAGAACACAGAGATGAATGATGTAAATGTATCTATTAGTTAACACTTGTGTACGATCCCATTGGCATAGATAGCATTGCCTAATGGTGTAGAGAGGTGTAGGCTATGGTATAGTCCTCACACACACTCAATTACAGAAGAATGAAGCTTGGGAGTGAAGTGATCTGCCCGCGACTTTTCCAAGTACATTTTTATAGGATATGTGCAAAAATTTGAATTCAAATTCAAATTTTGGCTTCCTATGATCAAGGTCCTAAAAGCTTGGAGATATTCTCTCAATCAAATAGGCTACTTTTTCCACGACTCACTTTGGTACTTTTTCCACGACTCACTTTGGTAGGTGATTACAAAAGATTCCAAGTCATTTTGACTTTTACAAATGAGATAAAGTGGTAATTAACCACTAGCATATGTTCCTATGGTTCTTCATGTATGTAGAGTCTTCATGATAACTTCCAAGCCAAATGTGTAGGCTTGTGATTTACACCAACAGAAACGGGGTCAGGGGTAGGAAGTGTCGCATTAGTAGGAGATGTTGGAAGTATATGCGAAAAAGACTGCGAAGGAAGGGAAGTTATATCAGGGGGAGCGGAGATCGGGGTGGAAGTGGAAGCTGAGTCAATGGAGATGAGAGGTGAGTGAGGGAGGTTGGATGTGGATGGTTGACAGAGATTGCTAGGCCGGTTGCTATCATGGCTTTGAGGGAACTGAAGTATAGCGGGATTATTGGAGGAGTTCAATGGTAATTGATAAATCCAAGCGAGGAACGGGGCAGAGTATATGGAGAATGCTCTAGAGCCCCGAGTCCGAGCCTCACGAAGGCGACGGGAACGCAACTGTAATGAACCATAGATGAGGGTGGCGTAAGGGTAGGGACGGCTATTGAGGAAGCAAAAAAGGGGATCAGAAATGCAAATATCGGACCATGGTATTGAAGATGTGGGGCTACGAAGCAAAAGGAAAAAAATGAATGAATTAAGTATGGACATCATGCGGATGGAGAATCTGGCACTATTGTCAAAGCGATCTTGACAAAAGTCAATTGTGGCAGAGGGCGACAATCCAGAATATAAGAAAGGTGGATTATTGAAGTGGAGGAGTGAGGATCCGAGACCGGCCCCAATAGCGGAAATGGAGAGAGTGCCTGATCGAAAATTAGGAAAGAGACGAAGAGCTTCATAGACATCGCTATAATTGGAAGGATCATTCAAGAAAACATTGGCTAATCCCCAGAGACCCGCATGCTGAAGATTTTCGATAGAAAAAAGATGACGGAGTTCGATTGAGGGTAGGGCCAAATGATACGAAGCAGAAGGAGAACGATGGTGAGGGAAGGAAGGTGGAGAATATATAGCAGTGGAATCGGATTGAACCGAATAAGTGGGAATATTCAGAATTGGAGTAGGAAGGGCGAGAGACGAATCAACGTTGGGTTGAACCGAATAAGTGGGAATATTCAGAATTGGAGTAGGAAGGGCGAGAGACGAATCAACGTTAGGTGGGTCAATCGATACGGACAATGTAGGGATCTGGTGATCATCAAAAGATCGAGCCTGGTTGTGGCTGGTTAGAGGTGTTGCAGATGCTGGATGAGGATAATTTGGATTGGTTGTATGTAATGCTGAAGGAGTAAGATCCGAATGTTCTTCCGGCGCGTTGGAACCCTCCATTGTGCTGCAAGCTGAGAAGTTGCGGGCTTGTCTACTAATGAGGTGATAGGATAGACCAGGAGTGGAGCGATTATTCGGTGGAGGAGGGTTGGTGCTTTAATTTGCTTATCGATAGGCAATGGAGGGAAGGATGAGTTGCTTATTGATTCAAGGTGGCGGTGTAGGTTGTGTGGAAAGGGTTGGTAGTTGCTTGGCAGGCATTTTGATCTGTGTTGTCTGGGTGATTGTCGTGATTGTTCTACTCTATGGGGGCGAGGTGATGGTCGATTATTTGCTATGATTTGAGGTTGGGCTCGGCGAGGAAGGGAGGGGCGGTGGGAAGACTGGGTTGGCGATATTTCTGATGAGGGGGGCGCTAAAGACGGTGAGTATTGGGGCTTTGCGGGTCGGGGAGGGTAGTGGAGTCGGCGGTTATGCGATATCGGGGATGGGTGTTTTGTGTGCGGGGATGGTTTAGTGTGTCGAATGGCGGCAGAAGTGGGTATGTGAGTGCAGCGGGCCGAGGCGGGGCTCTGCGGGGCGGGGTAGGGCGGTGCTTGGTGTTCTACGAGGCTCAACGGGGCGGGGATGGGTGGGGCACTACGGGGCTCTGCGGGGATGGCTGCGGGGAAGGGCGGTGTGCGACGGAGCTCTGCGGGAATGGCAGCGAGATACGGCGGGGAGCGGCGGGGCGCGGGAGGGCGGGGCACGGCGGGTCTCTGCGGGGCTCAACGGGGCGGGGGTGGGTGGTGCATGGCGGGGCTCTGCGGGAGTGGCTGCAGGGCGTATGCGGGGTGGTGGGGGATGGGTCAGTTTGGGTTGGGTGGCTGGTGAAGGTTTGGAAGGTGGAGTATGCGGGGCACAGGGATGATGAAGTCGGGCTAAGCGGGACGCTGCGGGGAAGGGGGGTGAGGACGGGCTAGGCGGGGCACTGTGGGGGAGGGTGGGGAAGGCGGGGCGGGACACTGTGGGAGTGTGTGGAGAGGGCGGTGTAGCGGGCACGACGGTGAAGGGTGGGGGAGAGTGGCGGTTTTAGGCGGGGCCGTTGATGGCGGAGGGTGGCGAGGTTGAAATTGGTGCTAGGACACTTGTTGGTTGCAGGTCAGAGGAGTTGGGCCGCCAGGCTCAGGAAGTCGCCAATGATTGCCCACGTGGGGCTGGAGGGTTGGAGGAATCCCAAAGCGTCGAGGAGGATGACCTAAGGCCACACAGGATGTTGGGGCAGCAGGTACGATGGAGATTGCAGCCGATGGGATGTGATGTGGAGTTGGCCGATCATACGGACCTTGGATGATGGAGATGATGGAGTATGGATGGGGTTGCGGATGTGGGGATAGAGGGTGGAGGATGGAGGAGGGATAGAATGGGGAATGCCAGCAGGGATGGTGGCTGTATAATTGGAGAGGGAGGAGAATGGATGAGGATAGGCAGGTTTGAGATGGACTAACGCGAGGGCTGCATTAAATAGCAAGAAGAATTAAATACTCACCTCACAGAAAAAGGATGGTTCAAGTCTAAAGAATTTTCGAAAGAGAGGAGATGCAAACACCATTTCTCACCCACAAAAGAGATAAATAAAGAAAAGGTTGTCATTTAATGTTTCTATTGAGGATTAAAGAGCCATAAAAAAATTGACACCAAAAAAATTGCGTTAGCAATTATAGATCTATGCTAATTTATTGGAAGTAATATAAAGTTCATTTATTAAAAAAAAAATTCATTTATTAAAAAAAACAAAACGACTTGGGAACTAAGATGCGATTGTTTATAACTTTTTATGATAGGCTTTGAGCCTGGAGATATTTACTAGTGGCAGGGTGTCTCCATTGAGTGTTTCTAACTGCACAACATCCCAATGCAACATCTTCATAATGCGAAAAGGGCCTTCCCAGTGAGGGATCCATTTCCCTTTGGCTTGAGTAGAAATCTGTGGTCTGTGTAAAAGAGCTAAGTCACCAGGCTTCAACTTGTTGTGCCATAAATTTTTGTCATGAGTCTCCTTCCTCTGTATCTAAATCTTCTCTAACTGTTTGGAGGCTAAAATCCTTGATTCTTCTAGTTTATGCAAGGCGTTTAGTCGATCTGGGACTTCTATACCGTTTTTCTCAACCCCTTCCGTTCTGATGGAGCCCTTGATAAACTCAAATGGTTCAATGGGAACAAGGCCATAAACGAGTTGAAAAGGAGAATATCCTGTTTCTTTATAGGCTAATCGGTATGCCCATAATGTACCAAGATAAGCCTGCCCCCAAGAAGTGGGCTGTAACATACATTCCTTTCTTAACATGGAAATCAATACTTTATTGGTTGATTCAGCTTGACCATTAGCTCTCGGGTAGTATGCACAAGAAGTCCTATGTAGAATTCTATACCTGTTGAAAATTTCCTGCAGGACCTTATTGACAAAATGAGTACCCTGATCTGTACAAATTTTGAGTGGACATCCAAACCTGCAAATGATGTTACTGTATAGGAAATCAGCCACAGTTTGGGCAGTGCAGTCAGTGGATGCAATGGCCTCAGCCCATTTTGTCGCATAGTCTGTGGCTATCAGTAAATACTTCTCTCTTTTAGGAATCGCCAAAGGGTAGATAGGCCCTACAAAATCTAATCCCCACTTCTCAAACGGTTGCCAAGACGTGGAAATAACTAAGGGATAATGCCTCTACTTGGTCGGCTTAGGGCCACACCTCTGGCAAACATCACATGTTTTTCCCCAGTCATCAGCATCTTTGAATAATGTAGGCCACCATAGACCAGCATCAAGGATTCTTTGACCCATAATATGCCCTGGAAGGTGCCCACCACCCGTTCCTTCATGTGCAGAGTGAAGGACTTCCCTCACTTCTTCTTCTTCCAAACACTTCCTAAACCTGTCATCCTTTCCCTGTTTATATAATTAATCTTCAATGAAAGTATATGGTCTGCTCTTGATTAGCAGTCTCTTCCTTTGCACAGCACTAGCCTTTTCTGGATACAAACCAGTTTTAATGAAATTCTTGATATCATAATACCAACCTTGAGCTTGTACAACAAACAGATGAGCATCTGGAAAATCATCAGTGATTGCACTGGCTTGATCCATCATATTGATTCTGGATAGGTGATCCGCCATAACATTTTCTTTACCTGGTTTATGAACTACAGAGAAATCAAACTCTTGGAATAACAATAACCACCTCCATATTCTACCAGTGGCTTGTGGTTTGTTGAGCAAGTATTTTAGAGGTTGGTGGTTAGTTATAATAACAAATTTTACTCCCAGCAAGTAATGACAAAATTTTTGGACAGCAAAAACCATGGCTAAGGCTTCCCTTTCTGTGGTGCTGTAATTCCTTTCAGCCTTAGTCAAAATTCTACTGGCATATTGAATTGGTCTATCCATCTTAAATTCTTCACTAGGTTGTGTCAAAACTGCCCCCACTGCATAGGCACTGACATCTACATGTATATGAAATATTTTTGACCACTCAGGTGTGATCAAAATGGGAGGAGACACTAACCTTGACTGTAATGTTTGATATGCTTTTTCCTCCTCTTCTTCCCATTTAAAAGGAATTTCCTTGCCTGTAAGCCTAGCCAAAGGCTTGGCTATATCTGCATACATCTTAATAAATCTGCGATGGTACCCTGTATGGCCTAAAAAACTCTGAATCTCTTTTGGAGATTTAGGCCTAGGTAATTTTAATATGGCTATAATTTTGTCTGGATCAGGTGCCATACCTTTGGAAGATACCACATGTCCCAGGAGGGTACCTTCGGTCAGCAAAAAGTGGCATTTGTTGGGGTTCAGTTTCAGCTTTGTTTCTCTGCACCTCTTAAAAACTTGTTGTAATTGAATTAGATGCTTCTCTAAACAATCCAATGGAGTCTCTGCGAGAGTACCTGAAAAGGATGAAAAGTCATCCATGAAGATTCTTAGCGACTCTAGTAGCAATGGTCCAAAAATGAGATTAACTGTTCGGTTGAAGGTAGCTGGAGCATTTCTCAAACCGAATGGCATCTTCAAATATACATAAGTTCCCCAAGGAGTAATGAATGCTGTTTTCTCACGATCCCCAGGGTGAATGGATATCTGATTATATCCGTTGAATCCATCCATGAAGCTGTAAAGGGAATGACTAGCTACTTCTTCTATGACCTGCTCAACAAATGGCATTGGAAATCCATCTGGAATGGTGACCTTATTCAATGCCCTAAAATCCACACAGATTCTGATCTTGTTAGTGTTTTTCTTTGGCACAATCACCATGGGAGATAGCCACTCTGAATGTTCTACAGGGATGATGATTCCTGCATCCTCCCTTTTTTGAATTTCTAAAGAAAGCTTCAACATACTTGGGATTTAACCTATAACTTTTGCCTCTCACTGGTTTTGCTCCTTCTATCACAGGAATTCTGTGTTCTCCATAAATAGGTGGTACTCCTTCTAAATCCTTATAATGCCATGCAAAAAATCTGTGTAGTGGTTCAAGAATGCTCTTACCTTTTCAAGGAGCCCTGGGTGGTTCCACAACCAAGTGGCCACCAAAACTGGCGGATTATTGTTTTGAGTGTCTAATTGTATTTCTTTGACCGGATTTCTCTCTACCAGAGCATCTGCTTGCTCATCTCCTTCCTTGTCTTTGTCCACTAGCTTTTCGTGCATTGCTTCATAAGCAGGGGTGTTTTGGATTTCAATGTGTTCCTCCTTGTCCTGCATCCATCCTGCAGGTATTTCTTGAATTGGGAAAGAACACTCTTCACTAGAATCTTTTACCTTGCCTTTAGCTTTAGTAACCTCCTTATCTGTGGTTGTCATATCCTCCTCCAAGTTGCATTTGAGGGGTGTTTTCCTGCCCCTTCTGTGGTCTGTAATGGGCTCTCCCAATCCATCAACCTGGACCTTTTCCTTATCTTCATCATAACCTTTAGATGTGCAAGAACTATTAAGGAAAATTCCAAAACAAGAGGAAGAGTTGCCTGCTTGGAGCCAATTTAGAATATCCTCTTCTTCCTCGAAATCTATTTGGGGTTGATCCTCCGATTCTGGTTCCATGCATATGCCAACTGTTTGCATCATGCTGGTGTTTCCTTGATTATCTGGGCCCTCTTCTAAATGAATCTATGTCAGCTCTTGCCCTTTCTTTTGTACCCACATAGTATCCTTGCCCCAATCATGAATGACGCTTGCCATGGTCGTCCAATTAAGAGGGGAAATCCTCCTTCAACCTGGGGCAATCTTAAAACCCCCAAAATCCAGAATGAATAGATTACCTTGTATTTCAAGTGGAACTTTTGGGATCACTCCCAAGGGTCTTACTTTGCTCCGATCTACCAAAGTAACAGTGAAATTTGCAGGCCTTGAAGGGTGGAGTCCAATCTTTTCCATTGTATGTTCAGGTATCAAGTTAATGCCAGAACCACCATCCACAATAACTCTTTGAAATTCATGACCCTTGATAGATACTGTCAGCCGAGGACTTTTATAATCTGTAAGGGATGCTTCCCCTACAATTTTTCCTTTATGTAAAACAACAGTCTTTGCCACCAAACTTGTAGTGGAAGCTTCATCAATTATCTGTAATAACTATGACCTGAATTTCCCATCCATCTTTATTAAATAAAAATACTAACCTCCTTTTTCATGGACTTGAGTAGTTTTTAAGCCTCTGATTCCTTGAGAGCATGGGCTCCAGTTGACTTATCAAACTCCTCATGAGCCCTGTTGAAGGCATGCCCAATGGCATCACTAGTGCATATGAGATCTCCTTTTTGCCTTGTATCTGCACCTGTGGTGGCTTTATCATCAGATGGTTCTCTGTTTTGATTCCATTGCTTAATCTTTGATCCTTGTCCTATGTTTGCTTGAACCTTCCCATTGCTTCTTGTCTGCACAGTCAAAGATTCTATTTCTTCTAATTGCACCACTCTGGTAGATGGTGATGACTCATTGACTAGATCACACACTTCTTCTTTGCGCACAGAAGTCATTTGAATATGGGGCCCGGATGAACATGCTTGATTCTTAGGGCAAAAATTTGTATAATGGTCTCTTGCCTCAGGGTAGTTCCTGCAAGGAGGGGCATTTTCTGGTAGGGTGCACCTACTTTGATAGTACCCGCATTCTCCACATCTGAAACAGATGATTGGCCTCCTAGGCCCATTTCCAAAGTTATTCCTCTGTCTAGGATTATAGTTGTTACCTTGATTTGGTGCAGCAGCCATCGCATTTACTGGTGTTGGGGGTCCTCCTTGTGTCCAGTATGTCGTTGCAGGCATTCCCCTTGATTGGCATTCATGGGCCTCATGGCCAACTTTCCTGCATAATTGACAAGTCACACTTAACAGAGGACATTCACTTACTATGCGACCTTGCTTGCTGCACATGGAACACCAAAGTCCACTCTTGACGCCACTCCCTTTGAGTTCCTGTAGCTCCTGTCGCAGCTGAGCCAATTCCTCTGCTTGGGCCTCCTCCTCCTTTTGGAGCTTTAGTGCTTTAATCTCCCTCCTCAATTGAGCCACAGCAGTCTCCTCCTCTTTGTAGGGCTTATTCCTTTTTAAGCCCTCCAGCTCCTTCCTTAGCTGGATCACTGGATCCTCCATTTCTGTACCATATGTTGGTTGGGAAGAAGTTGCTCCATACTGGTGCCTTATCTACTCCAAGCGTGTGGCTGTGTTGATGAACTCCTCTATGGAGGCTGTAGGTAACACTAATTCCTTTATTTTGCATTGGGTGGCCACTGGTAGGGGCTTAGCTAACCATTTCTTAACAAAAAAATCGTGTGGTGGATCTGGCAATTTAGCCATTAGTGCTTTGGCCCTAATCACAAACTCTAGGAACTTTTCTCCTGGACCCAATCTCAAATTTTCTAGTTCTTCTATGATAATCTCCGCAGTGTTGCCATGCTGGAACTGATTTTTAAATGCATCTTTCATCACATCCCAAGTGGTAAAATGGTTTTCAGCAAATTGGCTGAACCACTTATCTGCTAATCCCTCTAATGTGGCAGCGAAGAGAATAAAAAAGGCATCCTCCCTACCCATTAAGCCTCTAGTCTTACATAGTGCCAAAAACCTTCTAATGTGTTCATCCGGATCCTCCTGAGCTAGGCCTTTGAAAGAAGGGAACTTTATATTTAATCTAGAGAGTAAAGTTTCCAAGTCTACCTGACCCGCCATGCTCTTTACTGATGAGGTTGAAGATAGTGGACTGGAGGACCTTCTAAAAACCTTCCTTCTTGTCTGCTTGCAGGTGACCCTCAATGTTTGGGACCGGGTTGCGGTCATGAGCAGCTCATAGCCCACTTAATAAGAGACACTTGATAAGAATATTTACCTTTTGTTTGATGAAGTAGCACTGTAGAGATGTGACCTCTGCTATACTTTGCACTTGGTTTCTCCTAAGCTCAAATCTCCTTGGAAATCCCACCAGGTGTGCCAAATTTTATTGGGGGATTCTTAGACAAGGCGTTTGAGGGTTTGTAGGAGAAAAGGAAAAGGCCAGAAGAGGAAATACACCTTGGAAGCTTTTGCCGATTGATTACAGTAAGACAATTACAATGTTTGAAGCACAATACAAGCCAATACTTCTGTGCACAATCACACAGAGTGCTCAATTACAAAATACCAATTATCCCAA